>VWZN01016141.1:23703-35805 GCA_013396955.1 Regulus satrapa | reverse complement strand
CATACAACACCCATGGCATCCAGGATTTAATCCTAAACTGATGGAAAGTTCAGAACTTGCTGTATTGTAGGCTAATGCTTTTATTGACATGTTTTCAGAGGGAATGGACTGTTGTTATACACTTGGGGAAAAACAATGGATTTATGTTAAAGGGAACTCATGTTACACCTCTAGAAGAGTCCAGGAAACTGATACATAAGGATCAACAGAGGCAAAGATGCTTTAACAGTCCCCCAGTTGCTTCATTCCTTCTTGAAAAGGTTGTTTGCTTTGACAAGCAAAGGAGCAGAATTGGCAGGCTGATGCAGAACAACATGGATTCCCACGTATTTCTGTCACAGCCTTCTGGAGATTTGAAAGAAAACAGATGGCAGTGCAGGACCAAAAGCGTGCAAAGAGATTAATGATTTTTAAAGACCAGCATGATTTACTTAAAAATATCTTTTTTTTTTTTTTTTTTTTTTAATTATTTTTAAAGCACTGAGCTTTCCTGGAAAAAGGAAGAACTCAAAATATTTGTTAGTTACGAAAGTATCAGCAACAATATGCTACTGATGAGCAGGCCTGTTTGAAATGTTTTAAGAAACATTTAAATGCAAAAGAAAATACAAAACATCCCCAAAAAGTAACTAGAGAAGGATTAGCAAGTTAGATATTTTCTCAAAAATTGTTACTCTTTGTAATCCACTTTTCAACTGGGGAACCAGCAGTAATGCTGATCCCTTTTATCAATGTCAAGAAGACACAGACAGTGCAAAAAATTAAGGTAGAGTTTCTTCACATGCCTTCTTGACACTTAAAGGAGTCCAAAATATGAATACATTTCTGGAGATTTGTGATGTGTCTGGTTAGCTTCTTCAGTCAACATCTTATAGATATGACTGCTTCTCCCCTGGGGAATAGCTGAAACATCAGAGGATTTCACATTGTTTTATCTCACAAAGACCACAGGAATATAAAATTGCCTACACAGAGTCAGAAGTCCATCTAAATCGGTACCATATCTCCAAGTAAAGGTCAGCTGCAGATGTTTAGGGAAAGCATTTTAAAATGCCACATATAGTCTGATCCTACCCGTGCTCAATCTTTTCAGTTGTTTAGGACTTGCAGATGAGAGTATAGCCAGATTATCATGCTTAATAGCTACCAGTGGACTCATCCACCAAGATTATTTGCCTCTTCCCACAGCTATGTCTTAGGAGAAAAGAATATTGCCCTGTGCTCTTAAACCTTCAAATGTATTCTTACATGATTTCTTCACAATAAGTCCAACCTGGATTGTGCTCTTTGGCAGAAATGTTCCTTCTTGTTTGTGTGTCTGTGTTTCTGTATTTATTTTATGAAACAGTTCTGGGAGCATATCTTCACATCAGATCTTTTAATGATAAATTGTGTCTGATCATATGCTTCAAAGAGGAACAGGGGATTGTACAAGTTCCTATCTCTTAAGACTTCACAGCTCATTAATCCAATTCCATAAGCAGCTAAAAAGACTGCCCCTCCAAACAGCAAACAAAATGGAAAACCCCCCAAATCAGGCTTGTTCACTGCCTCGAATAATAAAAACTATAAAACAGTAGGAATGAGTTTTTGTTGATGCCTCCTTTATAAAAGTACTATACCAAGGAGACAGAATAGACTTGTTGGGTTTCACAAATCAGCTTTGTCCCCATTTCAGAGAAGAGCTGGGCTGGCACTACATTGCCTGGATTTTAGTCATTTTGGGACACAGTGAAGAGAAAAATACTCTCCAACGAAAACAAATGTGAACTTCAAAATTCATAAGCAGGAATAACAATTTCAGCAACAATTACTGGGAAGTCATCAAGCACTTGTTATTCAGGGAGGAAGCCTATTTCTTTCCTGCTGCCAAAACTTTTCTCAGCTCCTCAACGTTACCTCTATTTCCATTTTCACACAGTCTAAACACATCCTTCTGATCTTCAGTTCCATTCCTTGAATTCCAGCAAGTCTTCCGATCTCATTCCTTTCTTATCTACTTCCTTCTTTTTACCTTAAGTCCTTAATTTTCAACACCAAAAAAGCCTTATCGCCTGCCATACTCTCAGAACAACTTTTCTACTAAATCAGAAAACCCTGAGCTTCTCCTGGTCAGTTTTGCTACTCCATGCTACAGAATCACAGGAAATCCTGAGTTGAATGGGACCCACAAGGATCATTGAGTCCTGTCCCTGCACAGGACCATCCCCAAGAACCACACCATGTGCCTGAGAGCTTTGTCCAAATGCTCCTTGAACTCTGCCAGGTTGGTGCTGTGACCACTGTCCTGGGGAGCCTGTTCCAGTGCCCAACCACCCTCTGGGTGAAGAATCTTATAATATCCAATCTAAACCTCCCCTGATACTACTTCAGGCCATTCCCTCAGGTCCTGTCACAGGTCACCATAGATTTTTGTCCTGTATGTATTAAACTCCTACTATTAGAAGACATTATCTGACACCAAAGAGATCGCCAGAGAAGCCAGAATCTCAAGTATTGAAATATCATGTAGAAAACTGAAAATATAAATCCAACAGGAAGCATGAACAACATATATGTTGAGCAACATACAAACCTGACACAAAGACTCAGGGAAGGAAAAGCTTGTTTGATCATCACCAGGTAGCCATTTAACACACAGCACTAAGATAGCTTGAGGCTACTCTACCAATAGCACTGCTTGGGATGTGATGTGTTCATGTGCATGTGTCTGCATGGTTCTCAGCAAATCACAGCTGGACATATCCTGTCAAGAGAAATAGACCATAGGGACAGGACTGACACACCAAAGCTCATGGGAGCTTCCAGCAACATGGGACAGATGTATTTGTGGCTTCCACTGCTGTAAACCAGCAGTAGTTTCACGAACCTTCAGAGAGTTACTTTACTGTAAGAAGTATGTGAGCAGAATCAAATGTACTCTGTAGATTTACCCAAGTCCCTCGGCCAGCATTTCAAAAACAGCTTATAATTTTGGCTGCCTCAATTTTTGAGTGTCTTTGTGTCTTAAAAGACACTAAAAATAAAGAGCCAAAATTACAGGTTACTTTGCACAACTTGGGCCTCAGTTTCTCTGTACTAAGTTCTGACGTTACTTGGACTTAGAGTTGAAGCATGGAGTAAGTTTCTTGAACAATACAAAGCTACAGAAAACTTTCATTAGATGAGAGCTGACTTGCACTCTCTGTATCTCAGGTCACTCAGGTCAGAAGATAACAATTCCTTGGCCTGATAATGACACAGACTGGTGCCAAACAGAAGTAACATCATTGTTAAGTGGAATTGCAGAAATATGATGAATTATTCAGACCTACTGCATGTCAGTATGTATTCTGAAAACTACCAGTTTTCTGCACATGCCTGAGCTCTAAGGAATGTGATATTAGGGATCACAACTTGCAAATGGAAAAGCCACATGAGACACCACTGTCAATAATCAACAAACCAAAAAGCATGGGAAAATACACATAAACTCTTTCATCCAATGAAAATAAGAGCAGTCAGCTTTCTTTTAATTTAGGAACATGCTGTGCTTGCCTGGGGGTTGTAAGGGCAGGGAAAGGAGAGAGGGTCAGCTCTCCATAGGACTGACCCAGGTTTGAAAATTCACAGCAACTAAAGTGCTGAAAGCCAAGCCTCCCACACATCCTTCCCCTAAGTGTCAGGAAATAGTGTCCCCTGATTGCTCAATCTCTAAGTCAGATGGCTGGCCTGGAGGGACTAGATGGGTTTCTCAGATACCATTGGACCTTGGGGGAATTTTATATCGACTAAAGCAGATGGAGGAAACCCAAATAATTTTGGAGATCACTTCAAGATGCTATGCAACTCTTAATGAGCCTCCTTGTCAATGAAGTATAGTTCAACCCATATCTGTACACGGTAAGAAAAATCTTTGTGACTGATTTGCAGGATGAACAGAACTACACATAAGAAGCACAACTAAAACAAACAGCAGTGATAGCAGCAGACAAGTGATATGGTGTGGTAAAGCCACTAGGATATCCAGAGAATCTGCCTACTCAGCTCTGTGAAACCATGAGACCTCACTTCATAACACATAATATAGACTTTTAAAACCTCAGGGTTATACTGACTGTCATAAGCTGCAACAAGCAATAGCTTTCTCTTCCACAAAACAAAACTGAAAAGATGCCTTCCTTTTCCATGTTGTTTTTTGGTTTGGTATTTTTTTTATTTAATCTTGCTTCCAGGGTAAGTCCATCCACAGACAAACTAGCAATTTCCTGGCTGGTATAATCTCATCCAAATTCAAGGACACTGAAACCCATGCATTCTCATTTATGAGAATTTATGAATTTATGTCCTGCCAGATCAATATCTTCATTCCCATTTTTCTTCCCAGCCTTCCACTTAATGTGCAACTTTCCTGTTGGACCACAATTGACAGCCCACAGGGAACTTCCAGACTTGCAAACCCCCGCAGGTGGTGTTGCTAACCTCTTGGATGGTGAGCTGAAGGAAAAAGAGAGGAATAATGAGACAGCCAGGTAGCAGTCAGATGAAAACACCCCAAATATGGAATTCCTCCTACTTAGTTCCTCTTCTTACCCTCTCAACTTTCAGCAGTTCTGAATATACTAGTCCTGTATTGCTTGAAGTATTTCAGAGAGACTAACTGTAGAACCAGGTAAAAAGTGTTTGTGACTCCAGACACTTGCCTTGGCTGTGACAGTTCTCATTTTTTTATTGGGGCATAAAAGTTTCTAACAAGTTACTACATTTCTTAAGAGTTTTTTTTCTTTTACATTGCCAGCCAATGTGATTAGGCTTTTCTTAAGAAAAAAACAGCTTCTTGGAAAAGGAGCTTCCAGGCCCACTGGAAACAAAATCTAGTAAGAAATAAACAGGGTAGAAGAAAAATTCTGATATGTCAAAGCAAAGTAGCTCAGATCCCAATATGATTCCTTGCGAGTCTAAAAATTTCACTTCCAAAGTACACAGGATGTGCTTTTGAGAACTCATACTCCCTTACACACATATCAGTACCGTTGCTTATTCTCCAGCTCATGGTTTGCATAGGATGGCACAGCATGGCATCCCTTAGTGGGGATTAGACCTTAACCACCTGCCCAGTAAAGGCTATCCCCATTGCATTTGCCAGCATGGTGATTACATCAAGCTGCAATTGTTTTCAGCACAGCTAACAACACTTGCTGAATTTCTTTACGCAGGGGAGATCCCGATAGCATTACCTCCTCCCAGTCCTCAATTTTCCTCCTTTATTTCTTTCTCCCTGCCCCAATAACCCCCTCTGCCATTCTTAAGAGGAAAAGTATTTGCAGACGTTTTCCATTATCAAAACAGCCCGATGCAGGGAATGCTGACTTGCAGCAGCCTTTCTTGTGACTGCTTGTTGGCTGAAGCCAATTGCTAACAGCATGGGGCATCGCATTGTGCAATTCACATGGCTTCTGCTCCTCAGCCCAGCTTTGTGTTTATGCTCAAGGGCATCATCTCTCCTTCCAGCAACTGCACAAGCCAACAATGCTCCTGCTGGCCAAGAGTTTTCTACAGTTACAAGAGCTTGAAAAGTGTGTCATCTTCATGCAGGAGGCCTCAAACTGTTCCTGGGGAAGAAAGCTGCTTCTGTCATGGGTCTCATTAGAGAAGATGCCAATGAAGAGGACAGCTGCCCACACAGCTGGCCCCAGAACTACTCCCTTCTACTCTTGAAGAATGAATAGACATCCAGGTGTGAGGTTGGGGAGGTAAGGTTAATTAAATGCAACATTAAATTTTAATTGCAAATAGATATAGTTGTGTGCTCCACTGAAAACATCATCTTATGAAGTAGCTTGGGAATCTCTGGAATGCAGAGGTACAAAAAAAAAAAAAATAAGAATCACTAGTTTTAGTTTAATCTCATAACTTGGACTTGGATCAGGTGTGTCTTTATCAGTATCTGCAGAGAGATTCTCCTTGTAGAAGCTGACTTGTTCATGTCTAACTCTGTTATGTCTAGGTTTTAGATGTGAGCAACACCTCTGCAGAAGCAGAGGGTTCTCTGGAGAGCCCTTAGTATCAAGCAAGTAGAGGCTCAAGGTGCTAAATTTGGCAGATTTAGCCAAGTGACTTCCCTTACTTGTATTAGTATTTTTTTATTATCAGTAGCCTGGCAGAGTGGGACAGAACCTCATTGTCAGGGGCCAGGGAACTGCCTGTCATCCTCATAAGGAAAGAAGAACTGCTTGCTGCCCAACATGGCAAGGGATTAAAGAGTTAAAAAATAACATTGTGGAATTGCCTAAGGAAGTTGATTTTTGCCTAAGGCTTATTTGGGATTTTCCTTTCCTGCTACCAGAACAAGAACTAGTTAAATATCAGTTAATTTTATAGTCTTCTAAAGGTATGACCACCCCCCCTTGCTCTCCTCAGGCATCGCCCATCTCCTATCACCTCCATCCACATACAGAAGGGTGCAAAACCCTGCACTGTCAACCCCTCTGCATACCTTTGGGAGAAGCAATCACACTAAACTTGAACTGTGTATGTTGCCAAGCTGGCTTCAGGATATTTCAGAGGAGAAGAGAAAATGAAAAAAAAAAGAAAAAGAAAAAAAAAAAGAAGCAGAAATAAGTACTTGCAGGGATTAATTCTTGAAAACAAGCAAAAACATGAGAAGCTTTGCTGCAGCAGCTGCACTTACATTGTAGTAGCTGTGTCTCTGCGTGGATCCTCCCTATTCTGCAGTCCCGTAATCCACACAGAGAAATGCCTGTACTGCTCCTCTTACTGGCACTGCTGTTAGAGTGAGACTGGAACTGCTGCTGTTTTCACTTTCAGACCAGCCTCTCTCTCCAAATCCTCTGACGTCAGACAGCCTGCAAGAGATATTTCTGGAATGAACAATCTAAAAGTTTCTCTAGGTAGATTTAAAACTGCACTTTGGAGGGGGGTGGTTGGTAATTTTTGCACTCTTGGATAGAAAACCTCTCCAAGGGGTTCAGGGAGGAAACAATGGGGAACTACAGATGTGGTTGTATAAGTCCCTGGCAAAAGACAGTACCTGTACTTTTCCATCCATGGTATATTATATCCACACCCAGGATGTAACTATCTGTCATGTAAGTCCCCATTTGGAAAGTGGTTTTCCAGTCTCTCAGCTGTGCTTAAACAGGGTTTAAATCAAGCGTGACACAGAGGTCTCTCACAGGCACACTCCAAGCCCACAGCCCTCTGCTGTGTCCAGGCTTTGACAGGATTTAACTAAAACAGGACTGAAACACGCATTCCAAGCATCTTGTCCACATCCTCTTTCAGTTTGGCACTAACCCCTTTTAGCTGGATTGTTTTCTCAAGTGTGTGGGCCATTTTGGCCATCTTCCCTCCTAACTTCAACATATCTTCTCTAGAAGTGTGTCATCTCTCAAAAAATTAATTTAGTCTTTGATCTCGATTATACTCTGCCTATTTGCATCCTTCCATTATTCTTTTGCTACTGTGCAGTATGAATCTTTTCACCTGCTGTGAAAGGTGTTATGTGGAAGAGATGCTAGAGCAAAACCTGAAACAGTATTAGCATTAACATTAATCAGTACTTGAAGAGTGAAATGCTCTCGTAGTATAATCCTGCTGAGGTAAGTGATGATAAATTTGGACTGATAAGACCTCTTTGTTTTGTTTTTAGAAGCTGAGCTTGGCTGTAAGCCTGTAAGTATCAGTAGTCCCATCTAAGAGATGAAATAGGTCTGAAGGTGAAGTGATATATGGTGAAAGTCCTTGAGTGAGCTTTGCTTGATTACAGACAAACATTTTTAAGAAGTTCAAAACTTATTCAACATTTTCTGTAGGACTATACAAATGTGCTTCTATTATAAGCAACTGGGTNCCAGGGTTCCTTCAAAGCAATAAAAATCATCTGATCAACTTCAAAAGGCTTAAAATCAAATTTTCTCTGATAACTTTCTAATGGCAGCTTTCCTCATGCACTGTAATATCATCACTGTGACCAAAAGCTTTGAGATACATTCCAGAATAAATTGTATCTATTTGAAGAGATTTCTACTTTTATACTTATAAGATGGGTCTTAGAATCTGGCAGATGGAGGAACAAGAAAGTTATCCCAGTTCCAAAGCACTATTTAGTCCAGCAAAGGAAGTAAAATGGTTTTGTTAATATAAAGAAAAAAAATTTAAAGGAACTCAGTTTTGACAGTGCAATCCAAGTATTGAAAAAGCGGTGTTGTTGTCCCCTCTGGCTATGAGATTTGCTACTTGTTTACTTAGCATCAACAAGGATCATTCAGGGCATGAGTCCCTGCCTTGCTATGCTGCATGCTAATCTTATTAAGATCAACCCTGGGTTATATCGCTACCTGTTGGCAGCTTGTCTCATGGATATCTAGCAGGAACTCTGAAGGCCAGAGTGATTCAAGGCTTTACTGTAGGATACCAGAGCTGCTCCTGGCAGGGAGTTCCACATCCCACCCAATTTCATTGTTTCAGGTCCTCTAAAGCACAGTAGAGGCTCCTGGTGCTTGCTAAAGATGAGATGGCTATCCATGACTCCTTTTTCTTCTGTTTAGTTTATAAGATGATATTACTCTCCCTGGAGAGTGGAATCAGAGGAACATGGAAATCCTGACCAACACACAGAAGTAAAGCATGAATAACCACAGCCCGTCTTACAGGCTGAGCCAAGAACAAATGGTATTCCTTTATTTCGAAAGATTTTGCAACAAGATCGAAATGCCAAGAGACTGAAATACTCTGTTTACCCATATGTGACAGGGACAGTTAACCTGTGTCCACTAGCACATTCCATTTCTGTCCTGAAGGAGTATGCTCCTTACCATGTAGGAGCATAACATTGTTAAGGTAGAAATACTCATTCCATCAGAAATGCTATAACATCCCAGCTACCATGGACTAAGATGGTATCTCTATGAACTCTTGCGTTTCTATATGAAAATGAAAGGGAGAATAGCCAGTTGTATGGTTATGTATTCATAACCTCTACACTGAATTCTACAGGAGTCAGTCCCACAAGACACCACAGAAGCCCTGTCTGGAACACAACACCATGATAGGAAGAACTCAAAGAAATCCTCTGTGGGAAATCTGTATTCCTATTTCCTATACTTGAGAACCCTCTCCTTTAGATTGGGAATGTGCATGTGAGAGCAAAAAAAGTTTCATTTTAAACAGAATTTATTTAAAACAGTAATTTTCCCAAAAGTCACTGGACACAAGGACCTTTTGGAGGGTGAGGAGAATCAACTTTGGGCTCTGGAACAACACAAGCATAGGTGCTACTCATCCCTAAAACAGAGAAAATACAGAGAGCTGAGTGAGACCTTCTTCATCACTTGCACATGACTGAAACAAGACAGTCCAGTTTTCATTCCCTTAGTGCTACATAAAAAAATAATAAATCAAAAGAGACACTAATCTTGCTGCCATAGTGGAAGAGGCCATTCAGCTCTCTAGACTAGTATGCTGCCTCAAGCAGTGGTTAGATACCTGATGATTCAGAGCATGAAGAATGGAAAACACACTACATCCAGCCATTTGTGGGCTGGAATATTATGTAAGGATGAGTGGTTAAAGAGAGAAGAGAAATTCTTTCTTGAACCCCATAGTTGATCAGTTTACACATTTAAGTATGAGGTTATTTCAGACACTTTTTGGGGGTTTTTTCCTTGCATTAGTATTACTATGTATGCTATTTCTGCATATATTTCAGTTTGAGAACCTGCCAGGTTTTTTTCCAATCCACTGAAGTCAGGAAATACAAAGTTATGGCATATGTTCAAAGAATAGCACACACCAAAGCATGCAGAGTGCTCTATCTTTGTCCTCAGATGCACACAGCCTTGGCCCTAGTTTTAAATCCACCCAGTGAATTTTCTTTCATTTTGAATGATGGAATTTCATTTACTCTGTACTCTTGGTCCCTGAATTTAATTCTCCATTGCACTGACCAGAGGGAAACCTACAGGTCTCCTAGATATTTTCATTTCCAAGGCCTGAAGCAGCATCACGGTTTACCAAGGATTAGTAAACAGTTTAAGTGATTGGAAGGAAAGCCAGAGATGTGCTGCAGGTAAACAAGTGCCAGCAAGATGGACTGTTCTAAGACACTGCCACAGCTACCTCTGAACTGTGTAAGGGATCATACTCTAATCAGGAAAGGGTGAAGAGAGCACGTTCTGGAGCTATACAGTGTGTACTTGAGGTATTCCTTTAGCCACAAAGGATCATGCAGAGCACAGAAATGACAGCATTTTAGACTCAGTTTCTTCCAGTATCAGAGTCAAAACAAAGTAAGAATCAGTGGAAAATAAGGCTCACACAAAAGAAGGAACATTTCAAATTAAAAATAATTTAGTGTTAAGTAGAGTAAGACTTACAAAGCCATATCTCTGCAGTACAGCACAACTGAAGTCAGAGCCTGAGGACCACACTGGACTTCTCAACCTAAATCAGCAACTTAGATGGACAGTATTCATACCTAAGAGCAAGACAGAAGGCAGCACTAGCTGAGAGTACCCTTCCTCCACCACTGGCAGAAGAGGAGGCAAGAAAGAGTGAGCTTTGTCCCACACAGGGAGTTGTGGCTAGGCTCTGACTCCTTTGCAGCAGTCAATTAGACCAAAGAAAATTGAGCAGGCAAGACTATTTGGACAGTTGGTTACTACAATTGCTCTGCAGACATATAATATCAGAATTAAACAACATTTTGTAATATATCACAGCCTGACTGTCTATTCCCAGTGCTATCTTAGATCCATTTTGTTTTCCACAAAAACTGTATAGTGAATTCAGGTTAACCAGGGTCCTTTGAGAGCTTTGTGGGATAACAATTTCTTGGCTTCTTTTACTCACATACTGTAGTGACAAGTATTAAAGTGGAGATGCTTCAAAGAAGCCTGAGAAAAACATATGTGCTCAGTAGACAATGATGCAGACAGAAATGCCAGATATACCATGTTAACAGCAATCAGCATATGTTATAGAGGAGTCTACATAGGAAAGAGAGTTCAATTCTGTGGAACATATCAAATTTAAATGTCTTGACTGGTATGATTTTTTTCTTTTCTTTCCTAGACATTCTCTTTTCTTGCAAAAGATTTATTTTTAAAAGAATCCAGGAAGCCAAGAGAGCCTATTAGACTGGCAATTATTCTGAGTCACTTCCTACAATGGTTTAAAGCAACTCAGAAAATCTTTTTTGTGGGCATGAATGCAAAAGTACATCAGTGGCTCACAGAGTTGAACCAGTAAATCTGTAAAGAGTAATAACTTACAGCTAGTTACATCATATTTTTAATTACATTGAAAGATTGTCAAGGTTGGAAAATCAAATGCTGAAAAATTGTAGCTAGCTAACACATTGTGATAGGGATATGTTTAGCAACTACCCATGTATAACAGCTGAGGCAGAACGTGGGATGGGATCCAGCTGCCTGCATTTAAGTTCAAGATATCTACCTCAAGACAACTCCTTGCAACTTTTGCCAGTTGGTGTGAGCCTGATGCAAGCTCAGCGATGAAGCAAGCATCTAAAAATGCAAGCACACAGTTGGAGCTGGTGCTGCAATTTTTGTGCTTACAAGCTTTCAGGTGTTCTGTTTCACCAATGCTTATGCTCTTTATGCTTGTTCTTTCTGTGTTATTTGCTAATTAAAGAAAAATCTCCCAACAGTTTCAAAACTTTTGCCCATGCAATCCTACTGAATTTTCGAGATATCAGCATAATTCCTAAGGTCCCCTGAATACAATTTTACTCCACTGCTGCCATTACACTATACTCTCTCCTCTTGTGAAGCTGCCATTTCAAGAAGTAGTGCAATTTAGCCCTGACTTGTGTCTTCTCAGGCAGGAAAATGTAGGAAAGTTCTTGAGCTTTGCTTCTGAAACATGCTGCAATATTATGGACATAGGCAAATGGTCTTGGCACAAGTATTCTAGGAATTTAGACAACCTGTAGAGACTTCTACTCTTCAGACCCAAGTTTTATTACCACACCAGCCAAAAGTGACCACGTGTGCTACCCTACCTGCAGAAGAAGAAACTAAGACAGCCTGTCTATAGGATAAGAGCACAGGATCTTGACGGGTAATGCCAATAAACATT
>VWZN01016140.1:447864-464320 GCA_013396955.1 Regulus satrapa | reverse complement strand
AGGAGGAAACGCCACGACACCCCAGACCTGTCCCCTCCCAGGAGACAACGTCATGACACCCCTGACCTGTCACCTCCCTGGAGGAAACGCCATGACACCCCCGACCCTTCCCCTCCAAGACGGCAGCGCCACGACACCCCAGACCCGTCCCCTCCCAGGAGACAGCGCCACGACACCCCAGACCCGTCCCCTCCCCGGCGGCAGTGTCAGGATCTGTCCCCTCGGAGAGACAAGCCGGGCTCCCCGAGTGGGAGGAAGAGCCGAGCGAGAGGTGAGTGTCACACGCTGTGTCCCTGTGTCCCCCGGGCTCCACGCGGCTGAGGGCTGCCAGTGCCAGGTGTCCGTCCCCGTAGGCACAGCTGGGGGAGGGTTTACCCAACGTGGAGCGCCTCTGCTGCAGCCTGGGCCGTGTCCACAGCGCTCCCTGAGCGTGATCCTCTCTTGGGGGAGCCAGCAAATCCTCAGTCTCTGTTTTATCCCCTCCAGGAGGGACTCTGCCTGCCCACAAGGACCAGCGCAGGTCACGGAGCCCCCCGGAGCACTCCCCGCACGGCCGGGGTGCCAGGGGCTCTCCCAAGAAGGTGACGGTGGTCTGTGCCCTGGGGTTGCCCTGTCCCTGTGGGGTGGGTGGCCCCTCACTCTGCCCTCCCTGGCTGCCAGCCGTAGCCGTGGCACCTGTGTGCTTTCCAGGCTGCCACCATGTCCTCCGGGGCCAAAGCTGGCCTGGTGCCCGCCGACGTGCTGCAGAGGGAGAAGCAGGAGCTGCGGAAGCACGAGAGGAGCACCAAGCACCTGGAAGGTGGGAGTGGGGAGCACGGCCCAAGCCCCAGCTCTCCCCTTCTCCTCCTCTGCTCTGCCAGGCCCTGGTGGGGAGCATCCCTGTGCAGCTGGACGTGCTGGGTCACTGCTCCGCATGGGGGGGTTCAGAGCAGTGCTAGGGAAATCACGGCGAGTGTGAAATGCTTTTCCCTGCCAGTCTGCAGGAGCTGATGGATAATGAGAGCTCAGGGTCTGTGTGGGGCAGCACGAGCTGGGATCCTGCCTGGATTTGGGTGGCGGGCTCTTTGGGAGATTAGGACTAGCAAAAGAGAAGTCACAGTGGAAGTCATTGAATAGTCTGGAGGTGTTAGAATGTTCCACAGTGTGTGACCTGAGGCGTCTGTCCCTGGCAGAGGAATCCCGGAACGCTCAGACCGTGTTCCGAGACAAGTCCGGCCGCAAGAGGAACCTGGCCCAGGAGCAGCTGGAGCAGAGGCTGAAGGCCGAGGCAGAGGCCAAGAGAGAAGAGCAATATGCCAAGTGGGGAAAAGGGTGAGTAAGGAACTGCTCAGCGCCGTCCTTGAGCCTCCCATCTCCTGGTTTTACTTCGGATCCGCTGCCAGACTGGTGTTGCACTTCATCCCGAGGCTGGGCCCGGGAGCAGCGCGTGTTCCACGTGCCTGAAAACCCCTTCCTGTGCTGGAGGCGTTTGGGAATGCTGCACGGGCAGTGGGAGCTCGTCCTGCCGAGTGACCAGGTCCCAAGGACCGGTGGCTGGGGTTTGGGTGACGGTGTGTGTTTGCCAGGCTGGCACAGGAGAGGCAGCAGCAGCAGAACGTGGAGGATGCAGTCAAGGAGATGCAGAAGCCCTTGGCCCGTTACATTGATGACCAGGACCTGGATCGAATGCTGAGGGAGCAGGAGAGGGAAGGAGACCCCATGGCTGCTCTCATCAAGAAGAGGAAGGCCAAGGAGAACAAGGAGAAAGGTTTGGCTCTGGAATACACCCGGGTGAGGTTTAAGGCATCGGCAGTGCAGAGATGCAGCTGCAGTTCAGTAAATAACCAAAGGCTGCTGGAGCAGCTGAGTCCTGGGGGACTTCTGGACTCTCTGGAGTTGTTACCAGGAGCAGTTACATGAGTTGTCAGCTGGGAGAGCAGGGCCTGGTGACTGAAGACTCTGCACTTTGTCACAGCGAGCCTTTGGGAGCTGGAGCTGGCTGTCAGGAGCCTTTGCTCTCTGCCTGTACCCACCTGCAGACCCCTCCCGGGTGAGTGAGGGTGTGACCACCTGGTTCTGCTCTTTGTGTTCCAGAAAAACCCAGGTACAAGGGACCAGCACCTCCACTCAACAGGTTTAACATCTGGCCCGGGTATCGCTGGGACGGTGTGGACAGGTACTTGTTCCTGGGGGAATAACAGTGAGAGCAAAGGAGCTTTGCTTCAGGGAGTTCCCAGCGTGAAGGGTCCCAGGAGTGGGATTAAAGGATGACGGGGTTCAGTTCCAGATGGGTGAGGGCACAAGGTGGGACGAGGGGAGGTGAGGAACTCCGGAGGCATCTCGGTTAACCGCAGCTGCAGGTGGGAGCCGAGTGAAGGAGTGGAAAGCTGGGAGAGCCGGTGCCCAGCAGCTGCTGCCAGCCGCGTGTCCCCGCGCAGGTCCAACGGGTTCGAGCAGCAGCGCTTCGCCCGCATCGCCAACAAGAAGGCGGTGCAGGAGCTGGCCTACAAGTGGAGCGTGGAGGACATGTAGGGGAGAGCCGCAGAGCCCCGAGGAGCCGCCTGCTCTCCCTGTCCTCGGCGTTCAGCAGCACGCTGCACCATCGTCGAGAGGCAAGGCTGGATTTCCCTGTCAAGACAGAGCCTCCGGCTCTCTGGGGAGGACACCGGTTTGTTTCCTGACAAAGTTCTGTTCTATGCCAAATACTTTGACCACTGAGGGCAATTCCCGAGTCTTTAGGTGTCCTCAGTCTCAGGTGAAAATCTGCTGAATGCTTGGACTTGGGAGAGTTACCCTCATGCAGCGGGTCAGTCTGTTCCAGAACTCAGGTTAAGTTGAACTTCTGAACTTTTGTTATGCAGTTGTTTGGTTTTTTTTTGCCATGTAGGTCCCAGAGTCACCAAAACGTGCAGGAAAGTTCAAGCTCAGCTTCTCCTGACCCTTTCCAAACAGGAAACTGAGCAGGGAATGGTCAGGCACTGGAAGAGCAGTGCTTGCATTGGGCAGCCAGATCTTCAGGAGCCTCAGCAATTCTTCAGGGGTCCATTTCTAGTGGAAGTAAATGTGTGGAGAATTAGGATTTAAGACCTGGAATTGCTTCCCTCATAGTGTGGAGCAGCTGGTCCCCCCAGACCCCTCTGGCTTCGGGGCTGATCTCAGCCATTCCCCCCACGCTGCTGCCTGGGGCTCGCTCCGGCGGGGTGCAGCAGCCCTTGTGTGATCACACCTGGCCCTGTCAGAGCTGGAGGCCAGGCAGAGCTTCCCTTAATGCCCGCGTGCCACAAAGCACTTGTGGAAACGGAGGCAGTGGTTGAGGTGCCAGGGAGCGGGGCTGAAATGCAGGCAGCAGTTTCCATGGAGATGCCTTGGCTGCAGCGCTGGGCAGGGCAGGGCAGGGTCGCTCTTTTCAGGGATTCTCCCGCCTGGGGAGGGCCGTGGGTGGGAGGGTTCTCAGCAAAGGCTGCTCTGGACTGCCAGACTCTTGGGATTCTTGTGTTTTTCCATCCCTGTGTAACGCTTCCAGCAGCCCTGGAATTGCTGTGTTCACCTGTAAATAACACCTTTCTTTTTGTACTCGATCCTGCGCGTGCTGGTGGTTCTTCCAAGGCGGGTGCACTGCTCCCAGACCCCCCGGCAGGGAGATGGGGAGCAGGGGCTGCTGCTGGGAGGTGGCAGCACATTTCCAGCCAGGTGCTTCCAGTGGTGCTTCCCCTTCCTGGCACTGTTTCGTTTCCTCCGTAACCTGAGGCAGCTGCAGCCTCGACAAGTGCAGTTCCACTTGACACGTTCGTTTTTGCTCTCACTTAATCTGAGTGCTGCTGGAGATGTAAAGAACCTGCTGTGGAATGATTGGATTCACCCTGGTGAGCAGAGCTGGATGCTGGTGCCTTCCTCACCTGCTTGGTGACAGTGGCTGCTCTTGCAGAGCCACAGATGCCAGCAGCTGGCTCCTGTCACGCCGACTGTAAGCTGCTCTTAAGGAGGCAAAGCACTTTTAAATGCTGGTACTAAACAAAACGTGCTTAGGGCCTGAAATTTGCTTCAGGTTCTGCTCTTGCAGCTGATTTTGAAGGCTGGGGTTTTAAAATTTTAGAGGTTTTTTTACCCTCAGGATCTCCTGGTTCATCACAATGCTGGATTTATACGTCTGATATTTGTTCCTTACCAGATATTTTATTTTTAAGAGGTATCTGTCAGGAAAGGGGGGGGCTCAAGTGATGAACCCCCTCCCTGATCCCATCCCCGTGTGCTGCCTGGGGAGAAGGGAGTTGGGTTTGTCCCTGTGCCCTTGTTCTGCATCCCACATCTCCTGTCCCAGCCGCGGCCTTGTCTGAGCAGTTCTGGCAGCAAAGCAATCGGAAAATGCTGCAGGATCCTCTGGGATGAGCTGGGTGATGGAGATGGAGCGGTGACACCAGGACTGGATCTCTTCATTAGTGGTTCTGGAAGGGCAGAGCCCCGGTCTTGGCATCGAGCAGCAACTTTGATTAGCTTTAACCCAAAAAAAAATGAATATTAAAATCTTAATTTAATTTAAACCACTGTCATTCACAGTCATGGCAAACAGCAAGCGGAGTAATTATTATGCAAATGAGACAGATAGAAAAATGATTAATAATTGCGCAAATTAAAAATTATTGTAAACATCCTGTGACTGGTGATAAGTCGGGGAGGAGCGTGCGGGGGAGGCAGCGGGGCTCAGCCACCTCCTGCATCCCGATTTCCTCATTAGTGGCAGCAGCAAACGAGGAGCCCAGTGGGGCTCGGGGGAGCCTTGGAGCCTGCTGCAGCTCGCCTTGGCTGCGAGGAAAGCTGGGTTTGGGCCATTTCCCCCCGCCTGCAGTGCCTGCGTGCCCCTCTGCAGCCTGCCAGGGGTGCCAGCAGCTCCCCGGACCTGCTCCGTGCCCCGGAGCTCACCCTGTAATTATCCAGCTGCTCTGTCTGGTGTTTCCCTGCTAATTGCACAGCCGTATTTTTTCCCCCCTCGTTTTCCTTTCATGCTTTTTCCAGGGAGCAGGATGATTCCAATCCCAGGCTCTCGCTGGCTCCTGCGCTTCCATGGGCGCCGCTCGTGTCAAGGACGAGCAATTAAGCCTGGCCCGGCGCAGCGTAATTGGGTTTTTGTTGATGAGCTCGTGGTCATGTGTTCAGTTTAGATTAAGAGCTTAATTCCTGGGGTGTGGCACGGCCTGGGGTGGGAGCCCCGTGCCCACGGGAGTGGGGATGGTGCTGGGAGGGGACCCTGGGCCAGCCCTGCCTGTCCTGTCACCTGTCCCCACAAAGGTGAGCCTGGGCCTCTCCCCCCAGCTGCCTCTGGACTGTTTTTTTTTTTAACAGCTCCAGCAAAGTGGGGTTTGGCAGTGTTGTGTTACTGCTCCATTTCCTGCTGTGTTCTATTATTTTTCAATTAAAAAAGAGCCTGAGATTTGTCATTTAAGGTCTCTCTAAGCGGCGGCAGCAGCTCCAGGTCGTGGGTGCTCAGCAGAGCTGGCTGGTGGCTCCCTGAATCATCCTGGGCTTCCAGCACGGAGCACCCGGGGTGGGGGCACAGTGGGGTCCCCCCGGGCACAGACACCCCCATTGCTTCCTGGGGAAGAAGAGTTTTCCCTGGTGACTCCATCCCACAGCAGGGCTGGGAATGAGAATCCCCGAGACTGGCAGGTTAGTGATTGTATATGCATATGTGCACTTTCCCTAATTATGGAATAATTAGGGACACGCAGAGATAAAAATTACTAATAATATTTACTCTAGACTCTATTTTTTTTCAATAACCTCTCTCTCTCTCTCTCTTCCTCCTTCATCGAGTCTTGGTGGAAATAACTTTGCAGATCCCAGCTAATGAATATTTGTAAATGCAAGAACATTCGGCGCCGGAATATCCAGAGGGCATCCTCTCTCTGCCTTGTAATTTTTTTTTTTTTTTTTTTCACCAGATTTTTAATATTTATGGTTCTACAGCCTCGTGAATAAAGAGCCGCACGCAAACCCCCAGGAGCTCGGGGGCCGGGATATTTATGGCGCTTCCTCTTTTCCTTTTCAATTACAAAGACACCTCACATAATTAAGTGCTAATAACCTTGTTAATCTAAAATTGATACTCTTTCTCCTGGCTATCTCTTAATAGAATTAAAAACAGATTAATAATCAAGGGTGGGAGACATTGCAGGGGGTTCAGGGAGAGGGGGCCACGCTCCGGCCCCTCCGGGTGCTCCGGGAGCTGGAGCCGGGTTGGGATGGGCAGCACCAGGAGAGGGGCTGACAGCCCCCCCCCGTGCTCTTTACACAGCTTAAATTTTTAAGACAAACAGCTATGTAACACCGTCTCCTAATGAAACTGTTTTATGTTAATTAATTATGTATCAAGGCTCATTTTCATGCGCGGCCCGGCTCCGCTTCCCCTCCGCAGAGCCTTTGATCCGTCAGAGGCTAAACGGGAGATAAATAATCAAATTGAGAAGCAGCCTGGATGGAAATAAACATGTTTTAGATGCGTTATCTGGCGGGTAGAGCAAGGCTCTGGGTGATGGGGCTCACGGCTCCGCCACGCTCTGCTGCGCACCCAGGATTCCTGTGCCTCAGTGTCCCTGCCAGTCCCCGGGGCCAGCACCGTGTCCCTGCCCTGGAATGGGGTCTCTGCTTGTCCTCCCGAGGAGCAGGAGGCTGCAGAGGCCCCTCACTGCTCACTAAACTGAAGAAGAATCAAAGCTCTACAGCATTTCTCTCTTGGCGCCCGTGGAGGATTCCGGCAGCTCCGGGCCGCAGCCGCCCCGTGCCCGGGAGAGTTGGGTGCGGGCAGTGGGCACGGCTGCTGCACGATTTAACACGATCTCTCCCGATTTGTTCGCACCTAAGCGGAGCAGATGTGCATCCATCTTCATTTTGGGGGAACTTCAGGAACGATAACCGCGTCAGCCAAGGTGCCGCAGCCCCTGCGGGTGAGGATGGCGAGGGTGCCCCGAGCCGGCTCCCCTCAGCTCTGGGGGCTGCAGGGCTGGCAGCAGCGATGCCCGGGGGCTGCAGGGCTGGCAGCAGCGATGCCCGGGGGCTGCAGGGCTGGCAGCAGCGATGCCCACGGGCTCAGCTGCTCCGGGGTGCCCGCGGCCGCTTCCCTGGTGCTCCTGGGGCATCGGGGCTGGCGCCTCTCTCCGCTCCGGGGCCAGCTCGGTGCAGCCCTGCTGTAAACCAGGTGTTGCCCCCCCCCCCAGCAAACACCCTAGGGCACGAATTCCGGGTGATAATTGCGGAGTGTTTACAGCCCTAACACCCCGGCAGTGTTCTGGCCCGTGAGTAATTAGCGGCTAATGGATTTCCTCCTGCAGGGCCGGAGTTGGAGAGGGCGCAGCTCCCCGAGGGACCCTCGGGCTGCGGGCACCGCTGGGGCACCCGGGACAGGCTGGAGCGATGAGAGCTCCTGCCCGCAGCCTTCCCCCTGCTCCTCCGGCTCCTCCTGGCTTCCCTGGGCGATGCTCGGCGGGCCGGGGACGGCAGCGGGGGCTGTGCCCGGGCTCTGGGCACGGCCGGGGGGTCCCGCTGCNNNTCGCCGCCCGGGGGCTCCGGCCGCAGCCCGAGGCGAAGCCGAGCACGGAGCAATCAAAGGGAGCGCTCCCAGAGCCTCGTCCCCTCCAGTCTTGCCCCGGGCCCTGCCTTTGGGCTTCTGAAGCCTCTGCTCCGGCGGTGTCGGTTCTCATTAATCCGCACATCAAAGCCGGGGCTGCCAAACATCCTTGGGAGGCTGCGGGGATTCCTCGGCGGCGGTGTAGGGGGGCTCGGGGGTGGCTGCTCAGGGCGCTCAGCGTCCCTTGGGGCGCCTGGGGGGCTCTGACCCTCTGGCTTTGCCCGTAACCAGGTGAGGGAGCTGCAGGGGCTGCGCAGGGAAGGTGTGGGATGTCCCTGAGCGAGGACATAAAATAACAGGACGTGGACAATGTGGTGACCGCTCAGAGGTTGGACTCGATGGGCTTGGGGGGTGATTTCCAGCCTCAGTGATTCTGTGGAGAAAAGGCCCTCCCGCAGCATCTCCCACGTGTACAAGCAGGGAAAAGAGATCCAGCAAGGAAACACAGGCACAAACGAAGCAGAGAAAGGTGCTGCTGCACTCTGTAGAGTGGAATTTGCCTGCCCAAGGTCCTCTCTGTGCCACTGTCGCTGCAGACTGGGATTCCCCGCCCGGCTCTGGCGTGCTCAGCATCCTGCCAGTGAGCTAATCAGGTCAATGCATTTTTTAACGGGGCATAGGAAATCTTTATATTTTTTTTGTCAGGCTCATTCTTCTCCCCCGTCTCTCTGTGGGGGCTGAATTATTTAATGCTGAATATCAAGCAGGGCCGGTTTCCCTGCGCCGGCTGCTGACGGTGCATTTTAGGGCTGCTGAGATTGGCAGGTGGCTGCGCTCCGAGCTGGGCCCAGGGGGAACCTGCTGCAGCAGCAGATTACCTGCTTGCAGCCAGATTTATGGAATAACTTGGCTCCTTCTGGGCATCTGAATAAGCGGGATAGGTTTGGAGAAGGGACGAGCGGTGCCGGAGCAGGGTGCTCACAAATCCCACCACATCCCCTGACTGCCTGATCCATCTCTGTGTGCAGTGAGAGCATCAGCTGGAGTTTGGGCGTTGATTTCCCTGCTGGGGAAGGCTGGGAGAGAGGAGCAGGACGCCAGGGGATGCAGTATTCTCTGCTCAGCAGACGCCCGGTTTGGGGCACCGAGGTGGGCAGGGGTGGCCCGGGATGGGAGCGTGTGAGAGCGGGCACAGGGCGTGTGTGGCGAGGGGCACCCCTGGGCACACAAACACAAAGGGCTGGTTTGTGTATCGGGGTTTATCTTTCCCATTAATGGCTTTCTAAATTGGTGGCAGCGGAGCAAAAAACCCAATCTGAACTCGGAGCATGCATGATTACTATTGTAATAACCTTGGCTAATAAGAATATGATGTGGTGTTAGGCTGGGAAAGAAAACACATTTCTCATTAGCTTTTTGATTAATTACTCCACATAATTTCCTAGGGGGACATGCCTGGGACTGATTGCCTTTGCTTTTGACGCGTGGAAGTGGTTTACCTTAAGTTAATAATTTTCTCGGTGACATTTTAATGGCAGGCCTCAATTAATCTCCAGTCACTGGGCAAAGGCCAGGCCCTCGCCATGCCCTCGCTCCTCTGGGGGCTCAGAGCACCCCCTGTGCCCACCCTGCTCCAGGACAGGGCAGAGGAGCTGCCTGGGGGTCGGTGTTAAGGCCAGGGTTGGGCAGCCCTTGGCAGAAGTTTGGGCTCCAAGATCCCGGTCCTCCCTGCCCTGCCCCACACGCGATGCTCCGGCTTCTCAGGGCTTTAAATACCTGGGAATGCAGCAGCTGTGCAGCCCCATCCTCTCCCGGCACTGCCAGGGATCCAGCTGTTCCCAGGCATATGTTTACATGGCCTGGAAGCGACCGATTTCCTTCCGTGCGTTATAATATAAATATTTTACAAGAGCTAAAATATTCAACACTTGTTTGATGTTGCCACATGGAGTGGGATCAAATGAGGGTGGGAAGGAGGGGAAAACAGGAGAGGGGAGCAAGCAGAGGCTCATTTGTTTCCCTGCCTGGAAATGGAATGGTGCTGCATATTTCTGCATGGGGAAATCGCCCGGAACAGTCATCTCTGCTCACTGCTCCCAGAGCAGGTGCTCGGCTGCTGCAGCTCTGTGCGGGGCCACGTCTGATGTGCCTGAGGGTGGGACTGTCCCCGTGGCTCATCCTGCACCTGGGATGTGCATCCCAAATCCCGGGTGTGTCCAAAATCTGCCCCGCGCTCTGCAGGGAGCCGAGCCCGTGCTCCACACAAACTTTAAAACGTGGGCAGGTCCAGCCAAACTCCTGCTAAATGAAACGTCAGGGCTCTCCCAGGCCTTGCCCCTGCCATCTGGCATTCCTGGGGCTGTTGGTGGTGGGGTGGGGATGTGGGTGGGCACGGCCGGGCAGCACCCCTGGGCACGCTCACCTGGGGCAGGTGCTGGCCAGGAGGAGAAGAGCCAGCAATATTTATGTTTCCATCCAAATGCATGGATCAAAGCTGACACTTTAATCTGTTCAACAACATCTCAAGGATAAAAAAGTTGCAGGCAAATCACAGGCTTAAATTGGTAATATATTTCTGCTTGTCAGTTGACAAATCACTTTACAAACCCCTTCTGCATCTTCCCACAGTCCCTGGGTGTGCTGGTTTGGGATGTGCCAGCCTTCATCCCTCGGTGTTGCGGTGTCTGTGCCACACTCCTCCTCAGGAGGGAGCTGGGAGCTCAGGGCAGGGTTTGGCAGCAGCTGGGCGAGTTGGGGCTGCTCCGGTTCCTCCCTGGCCCAAACCAGTGTTTCCTTCACTCACATTTCGCTCCCCCTCGCAGCCACGGCGTGGCTGGGGCTGTGCTCATTCCAGCCCACCGCGCTGATCGGGGCACACCATCCCTGTGGATGCAGTCCAGATTCCAGAGGAGCAGCCGAGGAGTCCCTGCCAGACACGGCTCGGAGCAGAGGGATCCTGCAGGGAGACAGCACTCAGTGCCAAGGGGGCTTTTTGTGCTTTGACTATTTTTTTATTGAGTTTCTTTTCCTCTCCTTTCTCTCTCCTGGCCAGTGCCAGGCCGAGTTGATAAATTATCCCAATATATATTCTGTCTGGAAAGAAAACACATATCATATGTATCTTTGACAAGTTATTATTCTTCCTTATCAGAATGTGTGTGCATCCAGCCACGCCATAACTCACCCTCCGCGGATCCGGGCGGGAGCAGCGCGGCAGCTCCGGCGCATCCCGAGCGCCCGGGCGGGTGACCCCGGTCGGTGACACCCAGGTGGGTGGCAGGGCCAGGCAGGCACCGCGTGCCTCCGCCTGCCAGCCGGGGAGGGGGCCTGGGCCGGGGGCGAGAGCGCCACGTCGAGCTAATTCAGCGCCTGCCTCACCTCCAGCTGATTGCTGCAAATTAAATTTCACGCCAATGAGCCGGAGGAGCCGGCGTGCGGCGCTGGGGGGGGGGAGAGGGGCGGCTGGCGCGGGCACGCCGCAGAGCTGGCACAGCCTCCTGCCCCCGGGCTGCCTCTGGCCCCTGAGCTGGCCCCTGAGCTCCCCACAGCCGCTCCTGCCCAATGCCCTCTGCCCCTCCGGGGCTGGGCAAAAATCAGCTCGCAGATGAGGGGGCAAACGTTTCTGGTGGCTGCTGGCCGGGATGGCAGCCGCGGCCTCCGGAGCGAAGGCCAGAGGGAGGGCAGGGCACAGAGCTGACCCCAGGGGTGCTCGGGGTGGGCTCTCCACAGGTGGGAGGTGTGGGATCCGTCCAGGTGTGCCGTGCGTGCCCGGATGCAGGGCTGCGAGCAGCGGGAGTGCTCCCATCCCGCTGCGGTGCCTTTAATGTTGGACTTATTAAGATAATAACTGCTCCATCTCCGCCGGTTTGAAACACGATCTAATAGGAATCTTACAACAAAAGTTGCCAAGCAGCCGGGCCAGGATTTACTAATAGACTCCGAGCGTGCTGTAACTGAGATGGAAATTAATTTAGTGATTAGGAGATTAATAAAGGGAGCAGAGCATATCCTTTCCTTTAAAGGCCGGGAGGAAGCCTTGGGATGTGGCATTCCTGTGGTGCCTTCACGGGAAGCGTTCAGCTCTTTAATCTCGACGCTTCCTTCCTTCCAGGCTCTGGGGTGAGGCTGCAGGAGAAGCTGTGCTGCCTCATTTTCTCTTAAATCCCATCTTCTTCCCCGGGTCTTTTGTCTTCACAGACCCCCGAGCCTGGCACCTGGGGAGAAGAATCCAAATCCACGCGCTTCAAGGCACCTGAATCCGGGACAGCGGCAGCACTGGGAGCACACGGAGGGAGGGAGGGAGGGAGCAGCGCCTTGCAGCCTGCCCCTCTTGCTGTTGGTTCTGTTTAGCAGCAGCTGTGCATCCATATTTATTGAGGGGAAGGGAAGGAAAACTGTCGGTAATCCCAGGGAAGTGGAACATCTTGTAATTATCCGGGTAGCTCGGCTGGCGTGGGCGCACGCGGGCTCCCGGGAGCTCTGGGTCACCCTGAAGGGCAGACAGGAAAGGTGGGATGTTAAACATGCTCCGAGCATTGCAGGGCGAAAAGGGAATTGATGCACAAGCGTGACCCAGGAGCCGAGCGGGGAGCTGGTGGCTTCCTGCCCTGTGGCTCCGTGGCAGGGGTGAGGTGGGAGCTGCTTCCCTCCCCGAAGTGCTGTTGGGACCAGGATCTGGGGTGTGAGATGGTGAGGGACAGGGAATTTAATTCCCTGGCTGTGCTGGAGCAGTGGGAAGAGCGGGTGAGGTGGGAAGCGGCAGGGAGATGCAAATGGTTTGAAGGCACCTCTGGGCCAGGGAAAGGAAATGGAACCCAGGCCACCAACAGAGCCAGCAGCTCCTCTCTGCTGGCACTTCCAGAGGGCAAACCGTGATCTCTTACAGATGCTGATAAGGTTTTTGAGCGAGGGCAGGAGTGCGAGAGCCTGGGGAGCGTGTGTGTGTGCATTTCTTCTCCCTCACTTTTTCTCTCTCCTCTCTATCTCCAGCACAGCCTCGCAAGAAGAAAAGCTTGTGGGCATCTGTGCTTCGCCTCTGCCTTCCCTGGGGGCCATCAATATGCAGAGACTGTTACCTGGGCAGGGCCTTTCCCTCTGTTCCCTCAAGGTCATGGCAGGAGCTCCTGCCTGCTGAGGATGGTCCTGGAGCAGAGCAGGGATGCTTGGGCAGAATGTGCTGCCCTGGAAGAGGAGGAGGATTAGGATGGGCTCGTGTTGGGCTCGTGCTGGTGGCGTCAGAGTGCAGCCAGGCTCCAGGGGCCGCTCCCAAATCCGTGGTGCAGTATTTTCCCAGTGGGAAATCCACCCTCCTGCCCTCAGGGAGTGAAGGTGGGCGGACAGCATCCCTGCCGAGGACATGGCTTCTGTCCATCCCTGCTCCCCAGCTCCTGGCACTGGGATGAAGACAAATATTTGGAGAACGGCAGAGCCCGGCTTGCTTCAGACAGAGCCGGCAGCCTCTCAGAGGCTGGGATTAATTTGAAGGAATTTACTGGTGGGGTTTGTGGCAGAGAGAACAGTTTGCTTATTTCACACTCGTATGGCCACCTGCTACGAACTGTTTGTTCAGTTTCAAATTCTTTAATTAAAATCAACATAAAACAGATTGAAAACATCCCAAGAAGGGGATGCTTGATTTGCTGGAGGATATTGCAGCAAACGAGCCAAAGCGCTCGGAAGACACCGGATCACGGGAAGCGCCCTGGGTGGACACTCAGGGCCTGGGGCCTGGGCCAGGTGGCCCTGGGGCACCTCAGCTTCATCACCGAGGCAGAGTGGCCGTGCTGCCTCCTTCTTTATCAGGGCTCCCGTCCCAGCGTGGCCGTCCCGGCAGCGCCCGGCGCGGTGGCGGCTCAGCCCTCGGCGGAGCTGATCAGAGGCCTCCTCCAACAAACATCAAAGCTTCAATTAACAGGGGCCGCGCGCGACCCTCTTGCAGAGCGCAGATAAGAATAGAAATTTCCCTTGGAAAACGGATTTGTGTTTAGCTGCGTGTGCCGGGCGGTAAATGACCTGCTCCGCGCGGCACCGGAGAGGGGCCGGGGACAATTACGGTGCTCATTGGGAGCCGGTTATCTGAAGGAAACAGGCGCGCTGCTATTTAGCTGTCTAATATCCCAGTGGGAGGGGAGGCGGAATTAAAACCCGTCTCTTTTCAGAGCCGTTTCAAACTGAAGGATTCTTCCTTTATGCGGTGGCTTTTCATTTCAAGGGGCTTCTTCCTCTCTCCCAGGCCCTGATTTGCGTGTGGCTGCCTGCAATGGAGAAGGACGGCGAGGGGAAGGAGGGCTTGGCTGGGTCTGCACCCTGACATGGAGCCCCGGGGATGCTCGGGGAGCGGGAGCAGCCTCTCCGTGGATTTCTCCCGTTGCCGGCGTCTCCCGCTCCGATCCCGGTGAAACAAAAACAACCACGCGGTGCAGAAAGTTAATCCAGAGCCAGACGGGCGTTTTAATCACTGGAAAGGTTAAAACAAGCCCTCCCCGGCTGCGCGCGGGCTCCCGCCAGCTCCCGCGCTCCTGCGGGCCTGGGAGACCCAGAGCACCATGACTGTATTGATTCAATTATTCTCTACAATGTAATACTCTGCATTTGTGTGATAGCAACAAACAGAGTTGAAAGACATACAAAAATAAATGATCTGAAAGTTAATATGGCTGAATGAGCAGCTCTGAATGAGGGGAGAGCGCTTTGGTTTTTACATTGTGGAATCAATGGTGTGCAGAACAATGTCCTCCCTTCCCCGGGGCCCCGGGGGGCCTGCCTCAATCGATCACTATGCAAATTAATTGAATTCATGGAACCTGCATCGCTGGGTAATTGATGCTTCTTATAATTACCTCCGAGTTATGAGCTTTTAGGGGATTTCATTGATCCCTGCTGGGGGCCAGGGCCAGGGCAGGTTCCAGGGGTGAGGCTGAGGCGCCGGGGGCTCACTGGGACCCCCGGGCTGTGACAAGCACTGCCCAGAGCTGGTGGATTCCCAGAGCCTGGGTGCCGTGTGGGTGCAGCTCCCCGGGAAAGCACCTTGCCCTCCTCGGGGACAGAGGGATGCGGAGGTGGCAGGTGCCACAGGAGCACGTGGCCAGGCCGGCCGTGCCCGGCTGCGGATCGTGGGAGCGAACAGGTTGTATCCAAAGGGATAATAGGCTTATACAGCACATTATTTAAGAAAAAGGGACAGGCAATTGAGCTCTGCAGACTAATTAGATTAAATTGATGAGCTCATCAGTATTGTGTGTAATTAAGATCGGAGCTAATTGCGGCTGTTTGATGCCCTGCGTTACCCGGGGTGTCCCCTGCCCAGCTAGTGGGAAGCAGCTGGGCTCCCTGGGCTTCTGCTCCCTCCAGGGAAGAGCAAGGGATGTGTGACTGTGCCCAGCTGGTGCCGAGCTGGGGGCCGGGCAGGAGGGAATCTGGAGGTGTGAGCAAAGAGCTAAAGGGGAAGAGCAAAGAGGGAGCGGGGTGGGGTGGGGTTGGAAAGTTAGAGAAGCAGAAGGGAACCGCAGCCATTGCTTGCTCTGGAGGATGGACGGGATTTATCCAGACGGACAGTTGTGACTGTGCTGTGGCGGCCTGGGTACAGCTTTTATCCGTTCTCTTCCCCGTTGCTGTCTGATCTTTCCTCTTGCTCCCGCACCGCCGCCTCCTCCCCGCTTCTCTCCCTTTATCCTCCCACCTCGCTTCTCCCTCCCGCTGTCTCACCTGCCTCGCCCTCCTGCTCCCCCTCCCTGACGGGTTCTCTCAGAAGGGCTTTGTGCCCCTCCGGGCCCTCCACGGGCTCCGTTCCCGGGCTCTCTGTCCGGCTTTGGGAAGGGGCTGGGCCCGTCCCTGCCGAGCCCCTCTGCGATGCTCCCCTCCCGCTGCCCGCCCCGGCACTGCGCTCCCTCCTCTTCGGGCTCCTTGTCTCCGTCTCCAAGGTTACACCAACCCCTTCCCGCTCCTCTCCTGAGCTCCCAGCGGGATTTCCCGACGCTCTTCACCAGTTGGGTTTTGTTCCTCACTGCCTTTCCCAGTTCTCCCGCACCTTTCTGCATCCTGCCATTGCGTCCTCCCTCGGAGAGCATCGCTTGCACCTGACCGGAGGGAGGGCAGGGCTTGGCAGCCCCTTCTCTCCGGAGAGATTCCCCCGGGGCTCGGGGCTGAGCATCCAGGAGCGCTGCGGGCCATCCTGGCTGAGCTGGCGGCCCTGGGGGAGAGCCCGGGCAGGGGTGGCTCCCCGCGGGGGCTGCCTCCGGAGAGCTGCCCACCCTGCTGGGAATCCGGCCAGCCCGACAGCAGAGGTGACCACACAGCGTTTCTTTCTTGCTGGCTGGAGGGGGCAGGAGCAGGCTCAGCCCCCGGACAGGAGCCCTGAGGTGTCTCTCTGCCTGTCCCCTCGTCACGGTGGGGCTCCCCAGGGCTGGGGAGGCGCTGCCAGTCCTTCCAGACCCCCCTCCCCGCAGCAGATCTCCCCGCGGCACAGCCCTTCTGGGCCAGCATTTAGGGACACTGCCTCGGGATAATGACAGGGAACTCTAACCCCGCCTGCGGGACCCTTCGGTTCTTCGAGCCTGGAAAGTGACCGGGGGTGGGCGAGGCAAAGCAAACCCCAAACCCCTTCCCAGATGTGCGAGCAGCCTGAAATATCTCTGCCTTCTCTCTCTGCAATAACTGGAGGGAACGGGAGCAGATGTTCATAGGTCACGCTGCCGCTTTCCCCCCTCGCTTTCCGACGGAGTGTTTCTCTTTCTCCAGTTTCTCCTGCTGCTGGGGGATCCGCGCCCCCTTTCCGCGGGCAGCAGCCCCGGCCAGCAGAGCCCCGTGCCCAGGGCGTGTCCGGGGCACAGCGGGGCAGGGGCGCGGAGCCCCGCGGGGACCCTGCGGGTGGGCGAGCCCCGGGCTGTCCCCGCAGCGCGGACGGGAGGTGGCACTGCTGCA
>VWZN01016140.1:411857-444552 GCA_013396955.1 Regulus satrapa | reverse complement strand
TTTATTTATTTATTTTTATCGTGACCAGAAGCAGAGATGTCAACAAATCATCCCGCCTTCCCCTGCTCGGTTCGGAGGGGACGGTGGGGCACGCCTGGGGGGCACCGCGGGCCCCGGGGAGGATGGCACCGTGTGGCTCCTGCCCACCCTGCCCGCAGCGCTCCGGCCCCGCCGCTCAGGGAAGGACACAGCTTAATTAGCCCGTGAGTTCCGAAGGGATCCGATCGATGGAGCAGATCAGGGCTGCGAGTCCTGCCTGTGCTGAGGGTGCCTGGTGAAATAACCCAGGCGGGCGGCAGGGGTCACGGGGACATTGCTCCGGCAGCCAGGGACGTGCCAGCACCCTGTGCCGTGACCCAGGAGGGATGGCACGGGTGGGACTGCTCCTTTTCTCCGTGCAAGGGGGCTGCAGTCAGCACCAGGGACACGGGAGCCCTTGGGAGCTTTAATTATTCCTAAAACTCAGCCTTTATTGCTCATTAGCAGTTGCGAGCGGCAATGCAGGATGCGGCGCCCCAGCCCTCGGAGAGAGGGATTTTTGGCTGCCTTGCTTAAGTCGCAAGGAGGTTATTAAATAACTGCAATTACACGAGGAGTGCCGGGGATGGTGCCTCTCGTTTATTAGCGCTGCTTTGTTTACTCCCAGGCTTGAAAGAAATGACAGAATTTGGAGCAGGAGCCGGCGCCCAGCAGAACCATGATGGCATTCGAGCTGCCCATCCTGGTGGGATCTCCCAGAGGAAAGATATTGGGAAAAAAAACCATCTTTATTCTGAGGGTGGGCAGGCCCTGGCACAGGGTGCCCAGAGCAGCTGCCCAAGGCCAGGCTGGATGGGGCTCTGAACACCCTGGGACACCGGGAGGTGTCCCTGCCCATGACAGGGGTGGCACCGTGTGGGCTTTGAGGCTCCCTGCGACCCAAACCTTTCTGGGAATTCTTTGGTTCTACAAAACCAGTCCCCAGAGTGGGGCCGGGACTGGCCCAGCTGCCCTCCCACCCCGCTCCTGCCCCAGCTGGAGCCGTGCAGGCGGGCTGGAAGCGCTTCCTCCTCTGTGTACAAATACAGAGAGCTCTGTTTGTTTGTGTGCGCTGGGAACGCGCCTGCTGCACACACACACACAAATATATAAATATATATATACAGATACGCACAGGGGCTGGGCTGGGAAGCACGCAGCTCGCAGTGGGAAGGGGTTGGCAGAGCAAAAAAAACCCTGGAAGACATCCAAAATATGGGAATGATGGTAGATACGAGCCCCCCCAGATGACGGGGGAGGCAGGACTGCATTCCTTCCTCCACCGCTGCTGCAGGCACCGTCCGGGGGCTCTGCCAGCCCCTCCTGCTCCCCCCTCCCTCCCCAACACCCTGTGCACCATCCCAGTGTACGAATCGAAGGGAAAAAGCAGAACTGCCTGCAGGGCTGAGCTGGAAGGGCTGCAGAGCGGGCTCTGGGACGCTGCAGGGGGACCCGCACAGCCTCGGTGCCCCGGGTGCGGGGCTCCTGGCCCAGCTCTCCGGCAGCAGTGCCCCTGCAGACCCGGCCAGCAGCTCCCTGTTTGCCCAGCCCTGTGCAGGTTTGCTCAGCTCGAGGCGGGCGCGCTGAGCAAACGAGAGGCTGTTTATCCTCACGCTAATGAAGAGCCACCAGCAACTCGGACGCCGCGCGGAGGCCATGTGGACAGCACAGCGTGTTTTCCCCGGAGCCCCCATCCAGCCACCAGTTTTTCCTGCAAGCCCAGGCTCTCAGGTGGCACTGGCACCTGTTTTTTCCCGTGTCAGTGCCCGGCGCTGCCCCCCGAGCTGCCCTCTCTCCTGGGGCACCAGGAAATGACATTTATTGCAAGCAGGGATGCTACTGAGCCAGGTGGGAAGGCGATGAGGAGCCCCCGGAATTGTCAGCGTGGGGTGTTTGATTAGAGCTCAGCCTTTGTCACTGCCCACCTCTCTGCTCGGAGCCCGGCTCTGCAGCCCCGGGCTGGCCCAGCACACGGAGCCGGCTCCAGCCCCAGCTCCCTCCTCGAATACCTGCTCCAGCCTCTCAAGGTGAGCACGGTGGGGGTCAGCCGCGCTCCAGCGCTGATTACAGAGCCGGCAGGAGCTGCTAAGATTTCTAATTAAGATTAAAGAAAGCACACAGCTTATAAATGCTTCCTAGGAATGTATAATTTGATTTTCTTGTTTTCTCGTGTCTCCTGCTCTCGAGGCAGCTCAGACTGCTGCTGGCCACAGGCTCCAGCTGCCCCTCGCCCACCCCAGGGATGCAGAGCCAGGTCTCCTGCAGCATCCTGGGCAGGGACGGCATGGAAAACACCTCGGTGAAGGTTCTGCATGTCAGGAAGGACAGGCAGGGCCCCCTGGCCAGGCGCTGTGCTGTTCTGGATAAGGAGAAGGCACGATGAGCCCATGGCGCCTCCAAAGGGAGCTCGGATGCGACTCCTGCACCAGGAGAGCCGCTGGTGGATGCTGCTGTCCCCTGCCCCAGCACTGGCCCCATTCCCAGCCCATCCGCCGGCCCAAGGCAAGCCCGGGGCAGGCTCAGACCTCTCCAGCGCAGGTACCTGAGCGGGGGGACAGCTGTGCATCAATATTTATTCAAAGCTCCCAGGAAACCTGGATGAAGTGTAATTATCTCAGCTCAATCAACCAGGATTAGCATAACATCCAGTCACCCATCAGACGGGGTTTGATTTCTGGGATCAAAGGCGGCTGTAGCCGCTGATGAGGTGGGTGCAGGGGAGGCGGGAGAGGGGAGCTGTGTCCGCCCGCCTCTTCCCGGGGTTTCCAGTTCACTTTTTCCCTCCCAAGCCCCGTCCCACCGAGCGCTCCTCGCTCGCAGCGTCGCTCCCCGCGCAGCATCTCACCCTCTGCTCCGCTCCCCGTAATTAACAACTAAATATAGATCTTAATTAAGGCACTGATGAATTTAATTTGGAGTGGCATTACTGCCTTAACTTCCAGAGCTCAACGCCTTGTTTGGATAATGTATAATATAAGCTAAATGAGTGCTTACTTGTTACCACCATAAATAATTCCTCACAAATCCCTTCAGATATGTCTCAGTCACTAATCCATCTCCTCCTACGGAATATTCACGAGCACCAAGCCTCTTCCTGCAGATTTTAACATAAACCTTCAAGCCTCATGCCAGATTCCCCCCTCTGAGCCTGGTGCCTCCCTGGTGGGGAGGGAAAGGTGAGAGGTGTGGAGTGGAGGGATGGGGGGTTTGGGATGAAGTCACCTCACCCCCAAGGTCCCCCGTGAGGAGCCTGGGCTGAGGATGGCAGCTCCCAGGACTCTGCAGGGGCACCGCATCCTGGTGGATGAGGAGTCCAGGTGGGAGCGGGCCCTGCAGGCCCGGCACTGGCACAGGGTCCTGGCTGGGGGGTACAGGTGGATCTGCAGGTGAGGCAGCTGGAGCAGGGCACAGGGGGCACCACGCCAATGCCTGGATTGGAGCCGCTGGGAGGGAGGCTATCAAGTGCAGCAGGAGGTCGGATAGTCAGGAATCAGCTCCTGCCTTTGATTAAATAACTTCCACAATCATTTTCCTCTGCAGAGCAAGTCCAGAGCTGTGTTGGGAAGAGAAATAAACCCCTGCGTTTGCTCTGCACTCAGCCCCGAGCCACAGTTGTGTCTTGCTGCTCAAAGGATTTCTGGGAAAGCTCCAGCACTTTCATTCCTTAAACACAGAGCAAAACAATCAATGGGGTTTTGATATCACCTAAGCCCTGCCAGCCTGCTCATGGGAGGCAGCGATGGTGAGTGGATGGAGCTGTTACAGCCTGGAAGGGAGCAGGCACAGGGGAAGCCACAGCCGGAATTCCCAGCGCTCCCAGAGCCACAACGGCTCCGCACAGATGGAACGAGGACACGGCACTGCCCAGCCCTGCTGGGTGGCCTGGCAGGGCCAGCTAGGAGCCAGCCTCTGCCCCAGGCTCCTCCTGGATAGGGCAAACAGATCCCTTTGCTGTCCCAGCCCTGTGCCCATCGTTTTCTCACAAAAAACAACCAGGCAGGGTTTGAGGAGGGACAGGAGCCAGAGCTGGGCCACCACCCTGCTAAGGACAGCAGCTGCCCCGGGCACTCCGCTGTGCCCCGTGTGCCGTGTCCTGCGTGCCGTGCCTGTGTCCTCTGCCTTCTGTCCTGTGCCCTTTGCCCCAGCTGTCAGCGCTTCCCTGGAAAGGATGTGGCCCAGGGCAGTGAGATAAAAGCTGGTTAACCCCATGCTCCGGGCACGGGGACATCTTTTGCTGGTGGGAGAGGGCACAGGGGTGCTGTGCCAACCCTGGGCACCGCGCCCTGCCCCGCCCCGCTCCGCCTGTCTGCTCCACTTCCCTGCTCCCTGCTGTCCCGGTACAAATCATTTTCTCAGATAACAGATGACGTGTTTATCCCAAGGGATACAAGCCTGAATATTAGGATGTCAAAACCAGCTGCATTTGCAATACGTTACTGTCAAATGGAGAATAAAAAGGGAGTTGCAGTTATTTAATTTGGTGCCAGCTCAGGAGAGCAGGAGCAGGGGGAGCGGTGGCTCTTTGCCGAGCTGGGATCCGGACCCCTGGGCCTGCCAGGAGCTGTCTGGGGGTCTGGGGAGGGCAGGGGGTGCTGGGCTCACTGCTGGGAGGAGGCTGCACTGCTGCCTCTCCCCCTCCTTCACCCCCAGCCTGGGAATGGGAGAAGCCAGGCAGGTCGCGGGGGGCACACGGCAGCTCATTCATCCGTGCCAGCAAAATTTGTACTTGAAAAAATTTGTTGGGAAAAGAAAGGCTTTTTTGAAGACAAACATCTCAGCTCCTTGGGGAAGGCTCTGAGTTTGCAGAATACCAATTAAAAATATAAAAGTGCTTTTAAAAAAAAAATAAATCCGTGAAAGCGAGTTCTGAGACGGGGAGAGCGGGCTGGGGGAGGTTGGCACACGGTGTCCTTTGGCAATAACGAGTCGAGGGGAGGAGTGAAGAACAGTCCCTGCTGCACATCGAGGGCGGGGAGGTGTTTCTCCAGGTGTCCCGGGCCTCTGGCTGCCCAGGTGCCAGGGGGAACTGGCACCTCCTCAAGGCAGCACCTGCTCAATGGCACCGTGGAGCCCCCATGCCTCTTGGCAGCTCTGTGTGCCCCAGGTGACCTTCACAGAGGTGGCAGTGGGGCAGGGGACAGTCACTCTGTCACCTCAGGGCCCGGTGAGTGACAGCCCGCCCGTGGCAGGGACCAGAGCCTCCCTGCTGATGCTGAGATAATGCACTGGGTAATACTTTTTGACATATTTCATTGAAATATAACAAAATATTTGCATAGCTTTATTAGATAAAGGGGAGCTGACTGGAGGCAGAGCTCGTTTGGAAATACGATGTGAAAATTCATTTAAAATGAAAGAATCTGGAAGCTTAAGTTTATGGTAATAGATTGATCGTCCAGAGTAGCTAATGACTCCCAACAAATAGATCTCAGCGGCTGCATCCTGTTGCCCTGCTTGGCTGCTGCTCTGGAGTTTACAAATCCCCATTTACAGGGGAAATGGGGCTGTGGGTGCCAGTTCTGACCCCACTTTTAAGCCCTGGGAGCCCTGGGAGCCCTGGTGGTGCACGGGCAGGCTGCAGTGGAACGGGAGGAGGAGGGAAGGGGCTGCGTGACTCCGGCATAAACGCCTGGGTTTAATTTCCATCTCCTGATGCTAAAGCAGATTGAAGTGAAGGCACCGAAAAGCTGCAGATGAGAGGTGGGGAAATTAATAATGTCATAGTAATAATGGCAATGAGTGGCTGCGCGTGTGCTAATTAGTTTGGAGCCCTGTCTCCATCTCGGGCGCACCTGTGCGTGCCGGGTCCCTCAGCTCGGGAGGAGCTGCCAGGTGGGAGCCAGCCCTGCTGCCCATCTGAGCTTTGCTTTGTCCTTAGAACCAGGGGAAAACGGGGCTAATCCAGAGCTCTCCGGTAGGAGTGGCCCCCCCAGCCCAGGGCTCTGCTGCTGGAGGAAAAGCAGCTGCTGAGAGGCGCCGTGCCAGGTCCTGCTTGGCACCAGAAGGTTCCCCCCGGTGGGACAGGGTGGTCCTCGGGCTACTGCAGAGTCCCAGAGCCTCCCCGGCTGTGAGCTGGGCACATCTGGGACAGGCTGGAAGGGCCCAGAGAACTCGTTTCCTCCCTGCTTGCAGCAGAGGCACTTTCCCTAAATTACACCAAACCCATGAGCAGCATCAGCTCCAAGCTTTCCTCAGAAGCCACCTGGCCCTGGAGTGCTTGGAGTGGCACCTGTTCCCTCAGTCCTNCTCGTTTCCTCCCTGCTTGCAGCAGAGGCACTTTCCCTAAATTACACCAAACCCATGAGCAGCATCAGCTCCAAGCTTTCCTCAGAAGCCACCTGGCCCTGGGCTTGGAGTGGCACCTGTTCCCTCAGTCCTGGCATTTCCCTCGAGGGGACGGTGCCCGGGAGGCTGAAGAGAGAAACCTGCTACTCGCAAGGGGGGAGCTGGAGAGTTTTCCTCACAGAGCTGTGCATGGGAATAGCAGGAGTTTGCTGGAGACCGTTTCCCCCATCCCTCTCTCCTGAGTGGATGCAGCTCCCATTAGTATTCGGGGCTGGTCGGAGCAGCCACTTAGGCCTGGAGACAGCTCTGCACAGGCACGGTGGAAATGTCTTTATAAATGACCGCCGGGTTTGAGTGACGTGCCCTTCTTAAGCTAAATAAAATGAAAGATAAACCTTCTAAAAAATACATGAGCTAAACATCCCTTCCACGCTTCATTATGCAAATGGCTCTGCCCATTGCCGCAGCAATTAGCTGCTCCCTGGAGCTGGGGCAGAGGAAACAGGGCCTTTCTCCTCCTCTTCCTGACCAGGAATGGAAGGGAAAACATTGGCTGCTTGCGAATCTGTGCTGCCGGAAGGTTGGAATGTTGGAATGTTGCGGTGTGAACATTCTCCTGTGGTGACAGAAAGGGCTGTGGCGTGCCCTGGCCAGCCTCGGCAGCAGATATCCAGATGAACCCTCTTCCCTCTCTGCCAGGGACACCTCTGGGGGTGGGGGGCTCTGGCTGGGGGTCCTCCAAGGGTTGTCAGGGCTTTTCTTGGAAGCAGCATCTGGTTGGGCATGGGGAGGGGGTCAGGGGCTGCACAGGGAGCTGGTGGAGTCCTCCAGGGAAGGGCTGGACGTGGCATTCAGTGCTCGGGGCTGGTGACAAGGAGGGGAACGGGCACAGCTTGGATCTGAAGGTCTTTTCCCACCTCGTGATGACCATGGTGGGTGGCACTGCATTGGCATCACCTTTCCAGCCGTGGATCGCCTCTGCTTCCATCTCCAGCTGCCTCTGTCCTTGCCAAACCCTCTGTCCCCTCACCAGTCCCTCCTGCTCCAGGTACATGAGCAGCTTCACGAGTTATCAATCTTGCTCTGGAGATGTTCCATCGGTGCCATCCCTCCCTGTTGGTGCCCGTACTCTGCCAGGGCCCCTTATCAGGTTTGCAGTTTGGGATCTGCATTAAGTGCTCAGAAATCAATTTTCAGCTTATTTTGTGCTACAAAATTTGCCATGCCTGGATCTCTGATACTAATTGAACAAGAGCAATTGATGTTTTAGTAGTAATTAAAGATGGTAATTATTACCAAATCTCCCCATGGCCCTGCATGTTTGCTTTGGACTTGTCAAAACTGGAGGCAGGTGGAATCAATCTTAATAAAGTTGGGACTTCAAAGCAGCTTCCTGGTAATGGCTTTCCACCAGGCTGGTGAGGAGTGGAAGGCAGAGACTGAGAGAGAGCCTTGAGCCTCGTAGAGGGCAGCGACATTAATGGGTGTGCTTTCCAATTAAACGAATTTAGAAAACCTTTACCCAGGATGAAAACTCCTCCTTGTTTTCCCATCCCGGAGTGGCTGGAAGGAGGTTTGCAAGCCACAGGGCTGCGATGGCTGTCCCAGCCCTTGCTGCTGGCCCGTCCTCTCCCCTCCCCAGCAGCGGGAGGGCTCCTGTGCTTGGCTGTGCCTTCCAGTGTCACTCCCGGTGCTCCGGGGCCGTGCCAGCCCCGGCAGGCCGTGCTGGCGGAGGAATTGCTGACCTATTTATCAGCACCTGCTTCGCCAGCATCTTTCCCTCTGCTGCCAGAGACGAGCAGCCCCTCGGGGGGATGCCAGCCCAGGAGACATCCCGCAGGGATTGCAATATGGGCAGGGAAGGGAGNGGTCATCTGGCACTTCTGGTTTGGTTGGACTGCTCTTTAGCATCTTCAAATACCATCTGAAATGTGCTCTGGCTGTTCCTGTTTAAATCCTAATGACAGAGGCATGAGGAAGGGAGGGAGGGAGGGAGGTAGGAAGGGAGGGAGGAAGGAAGGAAGGAAGGCGGGCGGGCGGATTCAGCTGCATTTTGGGGTGGGTGTGGAGATGCTCCGGCCCAGAGGGGAGCATGCAGAGACAGATCTCCCTGCTGGCTCCTGCCCGGATTCAGCTGCTGGCGCTTCCCTGCGAGGCAGACCCACCTTCGTGGCTGGAATGGCTCCTGGCTGGGGTTTCCTGCGGCAGNAATGGCTCCTGGCTGGTGTTCCTGCAGGCAGGATCAGGCCTGCGAATCGCTGCCTCGGTGTCCCCATGGAAACAGCTGCGGGATGCTGCAGAGCAGAGCTCCCCAGCCCGGCGCTGCTCCTCAGCCCCGCTCCGAGAGCCCTTGAGCGGGGTGCGGGGGGGGCTGAGCCCCAGCCCCGCTCTCCTGAGGGAGAGCGAGACCCTCTCCTCGGGGGAAAATGGAAATGCAATCAGATCGGCTTGTGTGGAGCAAATAGAAAATCAGTTTTAATAAAGGCAGAAGAAATGCAAAGCAGCCGCTTGTGACGGAAACGGTGCTAAATAGACCCCTCTTTAAGGGAAACTGCTCCGGGGATGTTTATCTGGAGAGGCACAGCCCTGGGCTGCCTCCTGCTCTCCCTTGTGGTCCTGGGGGGCAGCAGGAGCAGCTTCCCTGCTGGGACTGGCATTGGGCACCGGGTGCCCCCATCCCTGCAGCCGTCCTGGGGCAGCCCCTGCGGGGGGAGCGGCTCCCGCTGGCACCGCGGGGCCCAATTATTGCTCAGAGGAGCCACTTTGCCTTTATTGCTTTCATTTATTACCCAGGGGCCGGTGCCTGTTTTCTGAGGCAGCTATCTGGTTACATCGTGGCCGATAAGCAATGCTGGTCTGTCTTTATAAGACAGCCAAAATTTATCACTTTCCACTTATTTATTTATTTGGTGGGGCTCTGCTGGTGGCCTGTATTTTTCTTCCAGTGACGTTTTGCAAAAGGCTTTATTTTCCCGTTCGGCCCTGGGGTGGGGGGGGAAAAAAAGCAAACCCAGCCCAAAAGAGGAGGGGGCTCTCTAATGAACCCCCCTGGAAGCGAGTGCAGGAGATGAGTCTGTGCTGGGCCTCTCAGAGCAGCCACCCCTGGGCTGCACTGCAGCCACTTGTCAGCCACTGCTCGGTTTGATTTGCCCAGTGAGCCCTTGACCGGTGCCCAGCGGGCTGAGGTGCAGGATGAGGGCCCAGAGCTGGGGCTGGGATGGGTTTCCCCAGTTTGAGCCCCCTCCCGGTGGGTGCTGGGCTGTGTGGAGGTGCTCCCGAGTGGAGCAGACAGCGTGGGAGAGACCTGTGAGTGCCTGCACGTCTCTCCCTTCCTGCAGCAGACAAAGCTCCGCTTTCAGCGAAATCCTGGCAGCGAATGAAACAAAACAAGGAGGAATTTAAGGCACGGAGTCTTTATGGGGGGAGCCCTGAGGAACAGGCTTGCTGCAAGCTTCCCTGGATGAGTGTGCTGGGCTGCATCCGAGGGCTCTGAGGGGGCTGGAGGCTGGGGAGGGCACGGGGGGCTCCTGTGCCACCACCCTGAGAGTGGCCTTCACTCGCCAAGTCTCCCTCCATGAGAGCCCCTTGGAAAGGCCATGGTGGGGTCCCCACAGAGCAGTGCCAGCTGTGCCAGAGCCGCCTCTGGATGCAGGGGCTGGTGCTGGCACCCCTGGGCATCCTCAGGCTGCTCCTTGCCTGGGGGCAGAGGATCCGTGGGAGCCACCACCCCCAGGTCCTGCCGGGAAGCAATGGATTCAGCACCTCAGCCCTTCTCTCCTGCCCGCTCTCTGCTTTTCCCCACTGGAAGATGCTCTAGAGATAAATGGCCGTGCTTCCTCTTCTCCACCGGTCTTTCCAGAAGGAAAGGGTTGGGTGTTTGGAGGGGCAGGGGGAGTGGGAAGGCACACAAAGCCGAGGCAGGATCAGTAATTGGCCAGCCGTAATTTCATAATTCATCTCTGTGAAACACAATGAAATTAAAAGAGTTTAGATTCCAAAGTGTAATGATCATCAATTAAATTCTGCCGGGGCTGAGCTTCCCTCTCATTTGAATTTTATTTTATTATTATGACTTCTCTGTGATTGCGAGAGGATGAAAACAAAAGCTGCTGCTGGAGGTGGTGGTGGTGGTGGGGAATTAGAGCCAGCAATTACTGCTGGGTGACAGAGGAACCGAGGGAGAGGCGGCGGCTCCTCGGCCCGCACCAGGCACAGGCAGGGGCATCCATCATCCTGAGCCTAATCAGTTAATGCTGATAAACTGCCAGCAATAACTGACAATTGAGCTGGGGGCTCTGGGCTCGGAGTTCATTCATTTTGAAAGTGCCATAACTAACCCATTAAACCCAGGAAAGCACAAAAGCAGAGCCCCGGCCCCTGCCTGCCGCCCTAATGAAGGCTGCTGTTGATTCTTTTAAGTGTGGATGATGATGTGTTTAGTGGCTATTGATGCCAGAGGTTTAGCCCGGGCTGGAAAAGCCGCTTGACGCTTTGAAGAAAGGAGTTTGTGTTTATCCGTGGCAGCTCCTGCCCTGGCTCCGCGGTAATCCCGCACACCGGGGCTGGGGCTGCGCTGGGTGTCCCGCTCCAAGGAGAGCGCGGTGAGCTGCTCTCCCTCCCTTGGGGGATTCCCTGCCCGGGACAGAGCCTTTCGCCGCCCTGAAATCGCCGATGCGGAGCTGGGGATGACACACAGCGGGCAGGGAGGGGGGCTGGAGATGCTGCCTGGGGGTGGCTGCCTGTTTTCTGCCCAGGGATCGGACGCTGCCCGGAGCCCAGGGCTCTCTCCTGCCTCTCTCAGGCTCTGACCCGCCGGACACAGATCTCAGGAGCCGCTCTCCGAAGGAGATCCGTGCCAAGGCCGGCCCTGGGGGATGTCCGGGGTGCTTCAGTGCCCCCGCCCGGCTCGCTCCCGGCCGCACGGCCCCTGGCTCTGGCCCAGCTCTCTGGAGCCACGGGGACAGAGATTTATCCTGATTTATATCCCCAGGGGTTCTGCTCAGCCAGCGCTGCCCAAGGAATGGCTTCTCCCATAAATATACAGCTGGAGAGTGGCTGCTTTTGGCTGTGTAGCTGCAGGAGTTCCCTGATGTGCTTTTCCTTTAGCGGGGGGGTTTCTACCCCAACACCCCACTGTGGTTACAGCATTCCAGGTGCTGAGATGTCTTGCCCAGCTCCCGATGTTCCATCCCCCTCCACCTGGTGCCTGGACTGCATTCTTCTGGCTCCTGCTCCCAGGCACTGGGTTTTTTTCCACCTTTGTTGTTAGACTGAAGAGCCCTCTATTATCAATTTTTTTTTGTTCTCTGCGTAGGTATTTAAAGACTTTGATCAAGTCACCTCATCACCTTCCCTTTGTTAATCTGCAGAGACTGAACTCCTTGAGACTTTTGCAATGAGGCAGGAATTGTGCCTCTGTGTCCCTCGGCTCCTTTGAAATTCCCAGCCAGAGAGTCGAAGGTTGGGCACCTGAAAACGAGAGGGTACCTGGAGAACTTGCCCCATCGGGGCTCTGCGCTTCTCGCCTGCTTTTGCAGTGGGCTTTGACACTGCGAGTGACTGTCGGGAAGTTTCTGATCGCATTTTTCTTTTTTTTCCTCCAGTGATGGATAGTAACTCCTTCTCAGAAGCAGATTTCCCAGGGAAACGCTGTCTCTTCTCTGAGCCCTCCCCCCTGAGTGTGCTCTCTGCCCTGAGCCAGTGCTGGGATCTGTGGGATCTGTGTCCAGAGGAGCTGGGGAGTCGCTGCTTCTTCCCGTCCTCCCCACATCCCACTCTTCTCCTGCCCTTTCCCTCTCCGTGCCAGCGGGAGCCCCCTTGTCTGTGTTTGGGGAGGTGGGGAGAGCAGCAGCTGGGAGTTATTTTCCTGGAGAATCTGCTTGGCTCTGGATGCTTTCGTGGATCAGTCCAGGAGGACCGGCTTTCATCTGGACCCGGCAGACCCCTCTGCACGGCGCTTTCGGGAGGTTGAACGGGCTGGCTCCAGGGAATTCTCCTGGGAGCCCACTAAAGCTCATCATCAAAGGTGTTTAGTCTTTGCAGGAAGCAGGATTGCAGAGAGACTAAACGATTCCGAGAGGATGTTTCACCTCAAAGAGGTCTGTTTTCCAGCCTGCCTCTGCATTTCAAACCCCTCGCTGTGCCGTGGGCCCGGCTTGGTCTCCGAAGGACCAAAGTGTGGCGCGTTTGATGCGTTCCAGGCTGGGCATTGCCCGGGCTGTGGCTCCGAGCTCCACGGCAGGGCGGTGGCTGGGCCAGCCCTTGCCATCGCTCTGCCCCTCGCGCCCCAGAGCCCCCGGCTGTGAGGCTGCCTCTCCTCGGGTGGTAGTCGGTGCTGTGCTCACCCTCCCTCGTGCCCACGGGGCCTTCCTGCCTCGGCCTCCTCTCCCAGCTGCCCTGCTGTAATGAGTTGTCAGGATGGTGAGGATGGACGGGGCGCACCGGGTCCTGATGAGATGATACAGCAACAATTCCATTTCATCTCGAATTTGACATTAAACTTTAATAGTCTCAAGGACAAGAAGCCAAGAGATATCAGATGTAATGAGATAAAGCAAAGTTTCTCTGACAGCAAATTTGATCACAAATGGGCTCTGAGATTGCTTCTTTGATATAAATGAAACATAATTCATCTTTCAGTGCCTTGAATGGGCTTTGAGGCCATGTGTAATAACAGTGTCGCCATTGCTGGCTCTGACAAGTGGCAGCGTGGCACTGGCAGGAAAGGCCCTGAGACCCTCCTCGTGCTCCTCCCTGGCCCTGGGTGGGACATGGAAGTGGCAGGAGCTGGTGAAGGGACGAGCAGCACCGCTCTGCTGCCCAGCACGGCGGGCAGGGGTGCTTCCAGCTCCCTCCTGGAGAACAGGGAGTGTCTGGGCTGGGCTCCTGCAGTCCTGTTCTGGAGGGCTGGGGCAGCACTGGGGGCTGCTGGAGCCCTGCCTGCCAGAGCCGTGGTTTTCCAGGGCGGGAGGCATGCTGGGCACAGGGAGTTTTCTCTCCTGCTGCAGGAGCCACCAGGGCACGGTGTGTGCCCGAGGGTTCGCTCCTCACGTGGCTCTCCCAGCCATGCAAACCCCCTGTTTGGGGGGCTGCCCACCTCCACAGCCTGGCCGTGCCTCTGTCTGCTCAGAGCTTCCCCCTCTGTCGCGGGGCCGTTGGCATTTGGGCACAGACAGGCGGGCACGGATGAACGGGCGAGGGCAAACGGACCGGCCCCGTTTCTCTCCAGCAGAAGGGCTGAGTTCTGTGCTCTCAGGGGTTGTGGGAGTTTACTCCCAGCTGGAAGACTCCACCAGGTGAACTCCTGCGCTGCACGCAGGGGTTTCCAGCCACCTTTTCAGCTGGAGGCTGTGGACTCACCTGGCCGAGCACGAGGCAGGGCACGGCGTGGCCTTTCCTGGTGCCCCTTGGCACGACATTCGCTGTCCTTGTCCCCACAGGGTGCAGGGGAGGATGAGGAGGTCTTTCTGTTGCAGTTGCAGACACGTCAGATATCTAGAGAAATGAACAGGCCCTTTTTGCATGATAAAGAAGCCTGAAAATGGAGGATGGCAGCTGCTTCATTTCCTGTTGGTTTTTCCCCCTGATTTTTATTATCATTAAATTGCTTCCAGTGACCTGTAATATTCTTGTACAGTGGCAATTACAGCTCTTGGAGGATTAAACTGCGTTCACACACTCGCAGAGCCCGCCGGCTTCATCTAAAGGGCAGAGCCACGACTCCCTGGTGCGAAGGCAGCCGCATCCCCTTTGGAACGGCCCCTCTCCTGCCTGCCGTTCCCTGCAGCGGCCTCCAGCAGAGCTGCGGTGAGGAGAATTCTCTCCTCCTTGCTCCTCTCCCGGGCCAGGAGCTCAGCAGCAGGGTGATCCAGCGCGGCTGTGCAGCCGGAGATTCCTCATTGCCCCTTTCCCCCTGCGCTGCATCGAGCCGGAGCGCAGGGGTTGAGCGCCGGCGGCTGATGGGGTCCTTCCTGCCTCCAACTCCTGGTGAATATGAAAAGTCGAATTGATTCCCTCTAATAAATGAAGCAGTTGGATGTCTCATTTGTAACTTGACATCCACGCCGGCGCTTCAGCTGCTGCTCCTCACCCCTGGCTGGGAGATGCACTTATTAAGATGGTTTTCTGCAGAGCTATTGCCGTTCGCCGGCAGCCAATCTATCCGCAATCGGCTCCGGGTCGGCGAGGAGCTGCGGCGGGGGCAGAGCGGGCTGGGCTGCCAGAGGGCTCTGGGGGGGCTGTGGATGGCTGCTTTCTGCCCAGGGATCAGCGTCTTCCCCATCCACCATCACCAGGAGAGACCCTCCCCAGCCGGGCAGCGGCTCCCCCGCGGTTGGTGCCCTCTGGGTGTGTCAGGACGGGGTGAGGGGTGTCTGGTGCTGGGCTGGGGGCTTTGCAGTCTGCCTGGCTGCTCCCCGCGGTTCAGGCCTTGCCTTGGTGCCCATCTCCAGTGGATGCGATGGAGGCCACGAGCTCTGCCCTTCGGAGGGGGCAGAGGTGGGGCTGGTGCCGCCCTGGTGCTGCCAGCGCCTGGTGGTGGAAGTGGCTGTGCCCGCTCCCTCCCCTCCCCTCCCCTCGCTGCTGCCCTTCCTCCGCAGGCTGAAAACAATCACGATAAATCAGAAACCCTCCCTTGGCCTCGGCAAGGTGCTGGGAACTCGGCATAGGAGTTTATCCATCCTAAATAATAATGCACTGGAGCTGCCAGCTCCCCGCTGGCTCCATTTGCATGATGCTAAAAATCAATGACCCGGGCGACTCTTTGGTGGAGGAAAAGAGTCCAGAGGACTTGGAGCTGGGCTGTCCAGGGACTCGGGGATGCTGGCAGCCATTAGCAGTGAGGAGGCCGGCACGGGCTGGCCGTGCCCTGGGTTTCACACCAATCTAACAAAGGGAGCTGGATGCTGCCAGTGCAGAGCTGGGGCTGATTAAATCTTTGTTTAAGAGCTCCAGAGCTCCATTAGCTACATCAGGAGGGAGTTAATTAAACAGGGAAGGTGGGAGGTGGTGGCTGAGGGCATTTCTGTGGAGGAGCAGTTCGGGAGCAGCCTGGACAATGTGCCAGACGAGAGCCAGCCCTCGGCACCACTGTCTGCTTGTGCCACTGCCAGCACTTCTGGGGGCAGCTGGATAACTCCAGTGTGGTGCCACCTCCTCTCTGGCCCCCTGCTTTTCCTTTCTTTCCCCTGTGGAATCTCTGGAATGTGGTATTTTCCCCAGGAATTCCAGTGGAGCTCCTTCCCAAGGCCAGCGCAGCTGCTGCCTCTCCAGGCCTTCTATTTGCTTTTGGGATGCTGGGCTGCCTGGAATTGGTTTCCACTTCCCTGTCAGGAGTGGGAGGCTCCGTGGCAGCCACCCCGCTGCTTCCATTCGGCTGTGCGAGGCCATAGATTAGATTCCTGTTTGCTTCATGGAAGATCCCTGGTGATATCAATTAGATATGTCAGAGGGACCCGGGGGAATGTTTCTTCTGTTATTTATTTATTGGCGTCGGAGCCATTGCCGGCTCCCAGAGCGAGACACATAATGTCTCTAGCCTTTCTTCACTCACACTCCCTCTCCTGCTTTTTATGGCTCCTAATAAAGCCCAGCAAAGGTTATTTCCAGAGGGGAGAGGCTGCTGCAGGGCCAGTACCCTGCTGTGCTGGATGGAGCATCCCTGCTCGCAGAGCCAGGCTGGTGCTCACCCTCCCTGAGCCAGAGCACGGATGAACTGTGTCCCCCTTGCCCTCACTGCACACTTCCAAGAGCCTCGCAATTCCCTCTCCAGCACAGCTGCCAGCCCAGGGTGTCCTGGACAGCCCTGGCACGGGCAGAGCCGGAGGCACCACTCAGCCCTGGCAGGCCCGAGCGCCTCTGGCTCCTGTCACGGGTGCCAGCAAAAGGCACCAGAGCAAATTTAATGAGATACGTGAGAAAGTGGTGCAAATAATTAAAATCTGTCAGGGCCGGAGGCAGAGGGATGTGGGCGGGATGAAAGGAGCCCTGGTGATTCCTGGGGGCACCCACTGAGCCGGTGCTTTATGGCGGTGCCACAGCCCTGGCCGGGTGCAGGGACAGGGAAATGTCACTTCATGATGTCACATTCTGTGTGGCACCTTGGGACAGCCTGTCCAGCTCCCTTCTCTAATGCAGGGAGCTGGGGGAACCCAGCAAAGTGAGGATTGGCTTAAGAGGAAAAGGTTTCACCAGGCTGAAATCCCCAGGGAGGGATACCTGTGCCCAGGGTCTGCAGAGCTGCTGCCTGCTCGCCCAGATCCCAGAATGTTCCCCAGAAGGCGCAGCCCTCCTGCTTCAGATGAAGCCGCTGGGTTTTGCTCCGCAGTGTTGGAGCGTCCCTGTGAGTTCCGGCTCTCTGCAGGGCCCGTTAATCTGCTCGGGATAAAATACCGCTGCCTCCTGTCATCATCCGTCTCCTCTTCCCCCCCGAGGTCAAGTGGGGCCCTCCCGTCCATCCCAATGAGCAGGGCAGCCCATAAAACATGTTTTATGAGCGCTGCCTAACGAATCCCTCCCCTGAGGCATGTGCTGCCGCACGGTGCTGGGAACAGCTCCCCTCCATCCCCTCGAGCACATTTCCTTGGGGCTCTGGGCCCTTTATTCTTTATTCCAAGGCAATGGGATTTCTTAGGAGGGGTGGCCGGGCTTTGATTCTTCATGGGAGAGGGTGGGGCTGCTCCTGTGTCTCCCCCAGTGTGCTGCCCATCAGGACTGGGGGGTCCTGCCCCTCTCACCCCCCTGGTGCCAGGCTGTGAGTAAAGCTCTGCCCTCGGTGGCACTGCCCCGGTTCACTCCAGCTCCACCCCTCGGGATGAGTCCCATTTGAATTTTAATGCCTCCAAGATGAAACCTGGCTGATTTAAATTTTACACTTGCAAATGGGTTTGGTAAATAGATGTTGGGAGAGGTGGGTTGGAGCTGCTGCCTCGTCGCGGATCCGGCAAATAGCAGCACTTTGTGATTAGGTGTGAGATTCACTCTCGGAAAATGGGAGTCTCCAGGGGCTCTTTTCTGGTGAGAAATCCTTTAAGTACATAAATTTATGGCAGTTTTTATTTCCCCAAACAAAACGAGGTCCCAGGCTGTTGTGGGTGGCTGAATGGGCGATGAGGGAATGAGGAGCTGGAATGGGTGGGAGCCCTGGCTGGGGCCTGGGTGAGGTGGTGGCCACTCACATCCCACCCCAGCCCTGGGGGGCAGTGGGACAACGGGTCGCAAGGCTCAGGGGCGGGTGGGTGCTGTGGGGAATTAATGGTGGGATTAACCCATCCTTGGCTGCTCCCTGCTGCTGCAGGGAATGCAGGAATTACAGACAGGCAGGGAGGGATGGAGCCTTCTGCTCCTGGGGAAGCACTTGAGCATCATCATCCGTGGGTGGGAAAGCGGAGGCGGGGAGCAGAGATGCAGCTTGGCAGAGAGATCCTTCCCTCCTGCCGGCCCTGGCAGCAGCCTCCGTCTCAGTTGCAGCCGAGGATGGATTATTCCAGATTGGCACACGGGTTTCTTTTATTTTCCCGATGAAAAAAGCGAGCCTGGATTTGAAACACCTTTAAAAATGCAGATAGTGGGGCAAACCGCCGCGACCCCTGTGCACGATACAGAGCAGGACTTTAATGAGAGCCTTGCATTCATTCTTATCTGGAGCGCTGGGAAATGCTGCGAGGAAAGCAGACAAAAGGAAGTGGTGAAGCTGGAGCCCGGATTTAGCACATATTAAACCATTTGTCTTTTGCTCCCCTGCTGAGCAAGAGCACATGGGGCTGCTGCAGCCCCAAAATCTGGGGAGAAAGGCAGCAGAGGCAGGCAGGGTGGGAGGGGAGAGGGATGCTGGGCTGCATGGCAGAGCACGGTGCTTTCCTAGAGCTGATTCGCTCTGTGGCAGAGTCTTCCCAGCCTGCTGGGATTTGTGCTTTACACTGCCTTTGCTTGGCACCTCTGCCTCGCTGTCTCGCTGTCCATCTCCGTGTCCTGCCTGAGAGGAGGCTGTGGCCAGGTGGGGGGCAGTGTCTTCTCCCAGGTAACAAGCAGTAGTACAAGAGGAAATGTTCTCAGGTTGTGCCAGGGGAGGTTTAGATTGGATATTGGGGCCTATTTCTTCACTGAAATTGTGGTCCAGCCCTGGAGGTGTTTAAAAGTCACGTAGATGTGACATGTGGGCACATGGTTTAGTGGTGTCCTCGGCAGTGCTGGCTTGGGCTTTTCTATCCTCAACAATTTTATGATCTCTGTCCCCGGCCCATTGCTCTGCTGAGTATTCCCTGGGATTGGATTCCGGGGCTTCACGTCCTGGCCTGCCCTTCTGCTGGGGAGCTGTGAACATCCACGGAGAGCTCTGATTTGCCCACCCGAGACCTCCATTGCTTTTCCTCCTTCTGGATATTGAAACATTCATCATCCCTTCATTACAGAGCAAACTCCAAATTATCCTTGCTCTGAGCAAACACGGCTGCACTCGCTGGGGCGTCAGCAGGGACTGATATTTCCCGCACCAGCTCACAGGGAGGAGCTGGTGCTGAGTCCTCACCGTGCAGGGCGGTTGGAGGGATGTCCCACCTGCAGGAACGCTGGGAACACCCGAATTTGTGCGGCGCACGGGGCAGGAACGGTTTGAGATGGGGCTGTTTCAGTGGGTCCTGGGCGTGGAGAGCACCTGCAAATCCACGGATGTGGGAGGGTTGTTGTAGGGACAGATGAACGGAGGCGCCTGGCAGGATTCCCCGAGGAAGGGATGGAGCCAGCGGGATGCCGGCTCCCGGCCGAGGCGGGCAGGCACCGTGCCAGGCACCGGCCCTGCGAGGCAGCACCGCCCGCCGTCCTCATGGGCACAGCCTGGGCTCGGCTCGACAGCATTCCTGGGAAGGTATTTTAAATAATACATGAAGTTTCCGTGCAGTTCAAGGCTCGCGCGCTCGTTTACCAGCAGCTGCGATGTGTTTCCGTCTGATAAACACGGCTGTTATATATTATGTATATCGCATCCCGGTGCCAGATTCGCGGGGAGGTGTCTCCGGTCACACAGCTGGGCTGTTTGCTGCGCATGAGGATGAGGCTGCGGGAGCATCCCCGATGTAAACACTGCCGGGAAGCTCCGCTCGGAGCCGCCCCGCCGTGTTGTGAAAGGGAGTCTAATCGCTACATCTAATTACTGAGACGGGGAAATCGATACGGAAGATTTCCAAGAGTCTTAAAATATCCTGAATTCCCTCCCTTTCAGGCGGCTGCTGGCTGGCTGGCGGCGGAGCTCTGCAGTGTGAGGGTGATGAGGCTTCAGGCTGCAGGGCTTGACCGGGTGTGGGAGAGCAGGAATTGGGCTGAACGGAGGCTTGGCTGCCTCTGGGCACCGTGGGCAGGGCTGACAGAGAGGGATGGAGCGGGTGCCGTGGGCCTGACAGTGCCTGGACCTGCTTTTGGAGGCAAAGCTTTCAGTCTGGGGCCTCAGCTCCTTCGGTGGGAGTCTCCTGGCCAGGGGAGACACAGGGACCAGAGGGCACCCATCCAGGCTGGATGGGGATGGGGACAAGGAGGAGGAAGCTGTGTCGGGTTTGTTTTTGTCTCAGGCTTTTCAGAACACAGGAACAAACATTTCCTACATCCCACAGTGAATACTCGGGGCTCAGATTTAATCTCCCGTTTATTCACATGCTGATGAGCATCTCTTTCCAGGAGCTGTTGTTTGTGCTTCCCCAACCCCTTTCTCAGCCAGAAAAGCCTTGTAGAGGCTACAAGTGGCCTTGGCTGCCTTCCTGCCCAAGTGCCAGGGACACGGGAGCAGGGGGGGCAGTGCCCCCCACATCCGATCCCCATCGCTGCCACTGCAGAGTCCTCCACCGGCTCTGTGGGGGAAGCGAGCCAGCCCCTTAATGAGATGAGCTCGGGCTCTTCCCTTGCTCGGCAGCTAATTGAGGTGTTCGACTGCTCTCCTGTTAGGCAATCGCCGGGAGTTTGTCGAAATCCATCGCGGAGCAGCCGCCGGATCAAAGGGCCAGGCTCTCCAGCCTGCCATGCCCGGGCTGCTGACACTGCCTGCTGCCACTTCCCTGAGTGACTGCTTGACACAATAAATCTGTGGGAGAAGGAGGCAGTTCTGATCTGCTGTCATCTTCCCCAAATGCTCCTGATGCATTTTCTTTCCTCATTACACATGAGATGTCAAGTCCTCACCTGCGAGAGTGCAACTCGACATCTCCCCTGCACGTCCGCCTCCCCCAGAAGGCTCCAGCTCCCGCTGACAGGGTCCCTGCGGAGGTGGCTGCCGGGGGGAGCAGCCCCCCACCTTCTCAGTGTTGTTCCCTCAGCCTGGCGCCCTTCAGAGTGGCTCCTGTCCCGTCCTGTGCCCCTCTGCTCCCCACGGACCACAGTGTCCAGCCTGTTGGGGGGTCCCTTCAGCCAGGAGCCGGGCTGTTGGTCGGCTCATCCTCCCCTGTTTTGGGATGATCTTTGGTGCCTGCGGCTGTGGGCGCAGCCCTGGCCCTGGGCAGGATGTCCTGGCTGCAGGTCCGAGAGCCCCGAGCTCCCGTAGGAGCGGGGCTCAGGGAAGGGCGGCAGAGCCAGCTCACCTCCAGCCCGTCTTTGCGAAGGAGAAGGAGCAATTAGCAGTCTGATAGCAAGATTAATAGCAGATGCTCATAATTAACTCACTATGCATGTAAGCAGCTATTGTCTCCATTTTACCCTGCGTGGATTGATATTCAGGAGTGACTCATTACAGAGACAGAGCCGATTTTGCCTGCGGAGCGCAGCCACCAGAATGGAAATTGCAATTAGAGTTGGCTGCGTCCCTGCCAAAAGCTTGAGGAGCGGGCACTGGCGTGGGACAGGCCCCCCTGCCTGCCCTGGGCCCCCCGAGCAGTGTCCAGGGCTGGGTGCTCCCCCTGCTCCCAGCTCATCCCAGAGGTTTATGGCTGCGGAGCTGCCGGGCTGGCCCAGCCCGCTGCTGAACGGAGAGGTGAAAAATGGCTGGAGAAGCTGGAGAGTGGCCAAAACTGCTGAGAGTTGCAAAGGGAAGCAGAACAAAGCGAGGTCAAATGCTGCGGTGCTCTCCAAGGCAGAGAAACCTTGTTTTTCACCTGGAAATGCCATCCAGACTGACACACCTGGCCGGTGTGTCAGGTATCCCTGTGGCAGCAGCGATGGGGACTTTGCAATGTGCGAGCCCCCCAGGAAAGGCTTTGTGTGTCTGTCCAAGGATGCTAGAGCAGCTTCCCTATCCCTGCTGCTGGCCTGGGGGCAGGAACACTCCTGGTACACGGTTTGTCCCTGCCTGACCCGTGTGAAGTGCCCCAGCCCCACTGGGGTTCCAGCACATCTTTCCCATCAGGGCCCTTAAGCACATCTCTCACAGTTCCAGAGGAGCCGAGTGCCAGCCAGGACATCCATGTCTGACCCGAGGCACCCACTGATCCCAGAAACCCCGTCCAGCCCTGGTGAGAGCCGTGGCTGTGAGCTCTGTGAAGCTGTGTCTGTGTCTCAGATCTGTCTGCTGGCGGGGACTGGCTGGTCCGGCTCCTTTGGACATCCCGGTAATTGCCTGTGTCAATTCGCTTCCCTGGAACAGCTTCTCAGAGGACGGCCCTCCCTGGGGAGAGGTGTAGAGCTGCTGCTGCAGTCTATCTTTTGTGTGTTTTTTTTCCCCTCCCTGCTCACCGTCACCTCACAAAAGCGAGGTTGAGGCAGGAAAGGTTTATTTGTGTAAGCCCGTGAAGTATTTTCCCTCTACAGACACGAGCCTGCCCCAGGAGCAGGCGGCAGCTCCGTCCCTTGGCCCGGCCCTCAGGGACAGGGATGGGGGTCCTGCACGTGGGATTTGCTGGGGGATCTCGGGGGGCATTGTTATAGCACCGACACCAAAATAGGCACCCATGGGCTTCTGGAGAAACGCTGGGCTCTGTTAGAAACCCTTCACCTGTATCTAAGAGCAACTGAGTTTTGCTGGAGAGGTGGGATGGAGGCGGAGGGATGGATCGCAGGAGCAGCACTGCCGTGGGGAAGGAGGGGACGGATCCCTGTCCGTGCCGGAACGCTGTGGTGGATCCACGTGACTTTGTTGTGGATCTCGTGGCACTTGACACTTCAGATTTGGTATGAAATAATGAACTGGTAGGGAGCCTTTGTGGCAGAAAGCATTGCTGCATTCCCAGCCTCCACCGTGCTCCCCTGGGCGTGCGATGCAGGGCTCGGCAGCTTCGGCAAGGAGAGGACGAATCCTTCTCCAGCTCCTCCTGCTCCCCTTTCACAGCAAAGCCACCCTGACCTTCCCTCTGGAGCCACTGGCTGCCGTCCCCACACGGGCCGAGGGCTCCCACGCTCCCTCGCTGGGAGTGCTGCGGATCTGTGCCCGGGCTCTGGCCGGGCAGGGCGATGGGCACGATGGCAGGAGCAGCTCCACAGCTGCTCCTTTCCGTGAGCTGGGGTGCCAGGCTGGCAGGGAAGGAGCTCGCTCTGCTGAGCCTCCAGCTCTTTGCTCCTGCATCGCCTCCCTGGCTGGCGCTGCCTCCGAACAGACCGCGAAGGCGCGGGCATATGGTAATGCATATTTAACTGGTATTTACATTCAACAGTGTCTCTCTGCAGCTCTGTTTTCCTTCCCAAATGCTCTAATTCCTCCTGGCTCCCAGCTGGGGAGGCCGGGGGAAGGCGGGTGCCCTTGGCAGGGTTCAGGGGCTGTGCTGGGCTGGTGCTGCCTGCAGGCTCCTGCTTGGTGTCTCCTCTGCTGGGGCAGCTTCCCTGACTGGAAGCCAAAGGGCAGAGATCCCAGTCCTAGGTTGGGAGCTCAAACTGTGCTTTGAAGGGAGAGGAAACCCTCCAGAAAGCCCTTTTTTTTTGGGCAAAATACTTGGTGTTCCCAGGAAAGGTGCAGGAGAAGGTTGTGCTTGGGTCTGCAGAAAGCCAGGTTGGATGTGCTGGGTGTTCTGCCCCAGCCTGGCTTCCCACTGGGCTCCCACCCACCCCTGCCCCGTGGGTGAGCATCCTGCTGTGCCAGGACACCTCTCCCTGCTTGGCACAGCCGCTGGCACAGGGAGGGCTGGACATGTCGTGGTGCCTCTCTCCAGCACTTTTAGCAATGGCTGAGAAATGTGGAAACCAATTAAGAGCAGAGGGGAACTGTTAAGGCAAAAAAACAAACAGCTCCTGTTCCAATTGACTTTGCTCCTTAATCCTGGTGCTCGGGAGCTATCGTTATTCCAAACATACCGGCATAATAATTAAACATAATTACTTGTAGGTTCTGGGCCGGTGACTATCTATACTGAACGCTCCTAATGAAATTTCTATTAAGCACACTCTGACTGGTTAATAAATAATAACAAGGCCTCAGTGTCTGGTCAGGGAAGGGCCTGGTGTCCGGGTGGGGAGAGGGCTGGGAGCAGGGGGTGTGGAGCAGCTTTCCCCTGTTCTGTTCCTGTGCCATCCCGTGTCCCCTGCCGTGCTGCCGGGAGGTGGAGGAGCCCTGGGCACCCTGCAGGGCCTGGCTGTCCCATCCCACCAGCTCCTGGCCCTTAAAATGCAGCCTGGGGTGACCTGTGAAAGGCCCTTCAGGGTTTTCGGTCTGTCTGTATTGATGTAAAAAGCAAATGTTGGGTAATGAGGACGTTGTCGGAGCTCCAGAGAGAGAAATCACCTGTTCAGCTCTGAACATTTTCCTTGAGAATTAATCCTAATTTAGGATCCAATTATAAACATAGAGGGTAATATAATGGCCTGAAACATTAGTCAAGGCAAATTCTATAATTGATGAGTGCTAATGTGAAACAGTTGGAAAATGAGGACGCATTTTGTTTTTAAATTCTCCCTCCTCCCCCTCCTCTGAGATATCCTCGGCTTTGGGAGCTGGAGCACTTCAAGAGAACAAAGACCCTTTGAAAGCTCCTTTTTTTCCCCCTTTCAATGCTTATCTGAAAGGACATCTCTCTCCCCTTAGTTGCTGTAATCATAAAAGCACAGGTGACAAACTGCTTCGTACCAGGCATCATCAATTCCGAGTTGGGGGTTTTATAAACACGTTTGTGTCTGCGTGTGTATGTACACACAGAGCAAAGGTAGCAGCGGCACCGCGGCTCTGTGCCAGCAGATGATTCCTATCAGCCCACCGGGGGAAAGCCAGCCGACAAACTTTTAAGGGACAACTTGAATCTCGGTCTCTGCTGCAGTGGGGACGCTGCTGCGGTGTTCCCCGGGCAGGGTGCCTGGGATCCACCGGATCTCTGCGTACACGGAGACCCCTCTGCCCTCGCCACGCCGACGGCAATGCTCCGCAAACATTCCGCAAGCTGCGCTTGTAAATACTTTCATCCGTGCTGTGCTCCATTACTGTGGGAAAGGGAGATACATTTAATGCTCAGAGGTGCCCCCACACAAGGTCCCTGGGCGGCCAAGGGATGTAGTTCTGAGTTTCAGCAGCCTTATGCTGATTTTTCCCCCCTGTCCAGCTCGCTCCAACACAGCTCAGAGTTTGCTTGGCTCAAGGGCCAAGCTGGTGAACCACAGCCCCAGGAAAATGAGGGCTGCAAACCCCCCTCACGGACGCTGCCCACAGCACTGAGCCAAAACACCTCTGAAAGGTGTTTCACATCCCTTTGGCTGGTGAAAGTGGGTGACGGATCTGCCGTTCATGTGCTTAGGGGAAAAGGAAGGAGCGCACCTCCCTCCCCGCAGGATGAGAATTCTGGAACGGCACCGAGAAGAGGCTTCTTGAAACCCACCCTGGCTCGGATCCCGAGGCTGCTGCTGGAGCTGCTGTTCCCAGAGAGATTCCACCCCTTCCCTGACTGCCCGGGGTGGGACCCTCCTGTCAGAGTCCTCCTGCTCCGTGGGCAGCATCCCCCAGGCTGGGCAGCCGCGGGAGCCTTGCCCGGCTGTTTTCCAAGGTGACAATCTCCTTCTGCAGCCTTTGAACTCCAAGGTGCTCTCTTGTCTCTGAGCAGCCCCTCGGGCCCCTGGCGTTTCCCTGTGCTGTGCCAGGACGGCTCCGCTGCCCGGGCTCTGCTCCACTGGCTGATCCACGGAGGGCTTGGGGCAGAGAAGGCTGGGTCGGGCTGTCACACGCTCCCTGCAATTAATGTCAGTCCCTGAGAGGAGTTTAGGGGCTGGGGTTAGGGTTAGGGATAGGCTTTGGGTTAGGGTTAGGGTTTCTCAATGTGCTCAGCGGTGTTGAGAAACTTCTTGGGTTTTTCCTCACCGGGTGTTTTCTTCCTCCAGCTCAGCCCCGTGTGGTCAGAGGTGAAAGTAGAATTAAATAAATGCCCTTTGTGGGTTGGGGGCTCTGGAAATGGGTTTGGGGCAGTGGTGGCTGGGTTGGAAAGGCTGTGGAGTGCCACGGGCTGAAATCAAGCTGAGTGCTTTAAAGCCTCAGGAGGGTACTGGTGTGGGGGAAGCTGGAGCTGGTCCGGGGGATGCAGGGCAGAGCTCTGGCCCTTGCTCCAGCACTCACAGTCACCTTCCCTCCGGCTTTTATCTCCCAGCTTTTGTGAACGATAAAAAGCAATGGGAAAGGAAAACGAGAAAAAATCCGAGGAGGTTGAAAGTCATCCTTTGAGGGCAATTCTATTGTTGCTCTGCCGTCTGAGTGGCTGAATCCACTCCCGATTCAGTGCCAAGCCAACACCTGAACTGGGAGCTCACGTAGCTTTGATGCCAGGCAGGAGTGGAACAGCACACCTGACCCGCTGTGTCCCTGCTCCCAGGGCTGCCTCACAGCCCTCGAGTGTTTGGCATCACTGTTTGAGGTTTGTGTGCCACACTTCCACTGCAGGCGTGTGCCTGTGGGCTGCTCAGTCCCCCCCAAGGGACTTGTACCACATTCCTGCAGTCTCTGCCCTCCCGTGGCCTCCCTGGGCTGGTCATGATGCATCCCAGATAGAGGGAGTTGGCCTGGAGCAGAGGGGTGTGATCACACATCATCCAGCAGCTCCTGGGTTTCTTGGTTCAAGGACGGGTCTTTGCGTTCTTTTACTTCTCTGTCTTCTCGTGTCCATCTGTCAGGATTTTTGTAATTCAGTCTCTCCCAGGGCACTGGGGTGGCTCTCAGGGAGCATCTGCTGCACTGCCTGTCCTCTCTGGGGCTGGAGGACACGGGGCACCTCCAGGGAGCTGCAGTGGGGAGGGGGGGAAAGCGTGCCAGGAGAGAGCTCAGCTGTGCTGAGAGAGCCAAACTCTAAATCCCTCCTCCTGCACTTCAAACCGCTTTGTTTCTGCCCCCTTGGGCACGCGTGGGGCTGTCTGTCTGTCTGTCTGTCTGACCCCCGGATGGAGCTGCAGCTCTGGTTCGAGGGAGGGCACAGACACACTCGGTGATGGGGCATCCCCCAAACCATCCAGCTCTGGGTGTCCTGCCCTCTGTGCCCAACTGGAGTGGACTCCAAACGCTCTCCCCTGAGGTTTGCAGCCCTTCCCTGCACCGAGGGAGGCTCAGCCCCACCTGCTTTTCCCTGCACGTTCCCCGGGCAGCCCCCGGTGTGCAGCACTGCACGGCGCCGGAGCATTCATCTCTGAGAGGAGCTTTTGGCTTCGGCTCAGGGCGTCAAGAGCCTCGGCTAATCCAGGGAAGCATCCAAACAGACTGCCCGAGGCGCCAGCCAGCCCCGTGCCGCGGATCTGCCATTTCATCTCCGTGCTTCTGCTGCTCCAGCCTGGCTGAGGTGCTGGCCAGAAGGGGAGGATGCTCAGGGAACCTCCCTTGGGAGCCCCGTGGAGCTTGGAGGAGGGAAGGGGATGCAGGAAGGGCTCAGACAGGGGATGCTGGTGCAGGGGCAGTGGCAGGTGAAGCTGCCTGCACCGCAGGGAGCCCTTGCAACACACGGTGATTGCTCTGGTGTCAACACTCCCCCATCACCCTCGGTGACATCCCTTTGTGAGCCGGCTTCAAAGACGCCTCTCCTCCTTCCCGTCCTTTAGGAAGGTGTATATGAAACTTTAATTACAGTAGCAGTGTTTAAAGGGATGGTTACACCTGCTGAACAGGCAGCAGTCACAGGAGCGACAGGAGCGCACGGGGAGACGTCAGGGTGACAAAACTTTGCCAGCGTGATCCCGGCGTGTCAGCTCCCCCAGCATCCCATTTGTGAGGGAGATCAGGCCCTGCCCTCTGACAAATGTTTAAACGGGGAGCTCAGACAGGTCAGATGTGGGGGAAGGAAGTGATTTATCCCTCCGGAGCAAAGTGTCTGGGCACGGCTGCCAATAACCCTGCAGGTGACGAACTCCCTTCCCAAGCATGGCTCTGCTCTGTGCTGGGGGCAGGGGATGGACCAGGGCTGGGCTTCAGCTCCTGCTCCACCAGCACGACCCTGCGCTTTCAGGGGCAGAGTTTTGGGGTGTTCCCACATGCTGGCTCCCCTCTCCCTGTTTTCCCTGCATCACCAGACCCTGGAGTGGAGGCCGGGGCCTCCTGCCGGGTTTGGCAGCTGCTCGCTTTATAAACAGGAGGATTTTACACACCAGGAGATCAAGGGAGGCAGGGAGTGACTGGCCCAAGGGGACTCGGGGAGCTGGCGGTGGCCGGGGCCATTTGTGCCTCTCCTGTGGTTGGTGCCCGGGCACGGCGAGCCCTGGAATGGCTGGCAGGGCTGGCACCAGGCTCGGCATTGTGGAGCACAGAGTGACATTTGAGGACAACGTGGCAACTTATTGCTGAGCAGAGGAGAATAAATCTGCAGCGTTGGGGTGGAGGCACAGCGCTGTAAAGCAAAGAGCCAATATAACAGTCTACATAACACCATTAGTCTGGGAGCGAGGCAGTTGATATAGAAGGAGAGATGGCATGAGCCAACAGGTCCCCACTTTATTTTTTTCCCCGTGTTTAATACAGTGTTCTGGTGCTGCTCTCTATGCTCAACGTGTTTTATTGTTTTGCTCACCCTGAAAGAGGAACTGCTGGGGCTTTGATAAATGGATGGGAGTGCTGGGCTGGCTGTCGCTGCAGTTTCTCTGGGTGTTCTGACCCACAGGGCTGGTCCCTGGGCATCCCCTTCTCTCCTGGCCTCTTCCTTCTGCTCCTCTGTCCAATGCTCATCCCGAACTCAGTTGGCACCCAGGATGGCATTTGGAGCCTGCCCAGAACTTTGAGTTAATTCAGTTCCTGATTTTGTAGGTGAAAAGGAGCTGGGGAGACTGAGGAGGGGAATAGGGGTAGCAGAAACATCCATTTCCCTGGAAGGACCATGGATCCATGTTTACTTTCTCTGGAAGGAACATGGAGCCCTGGTGACCTTCCCTTGGTGCTGCAGCCTGGGGCTGGATCTGTCTGGGTTCCTTCAGCTCAGTTCCCATTGGCACCTCGCCCCTCCGAAATGCCCGACAGGCGCTGCTGGAACCTGAAGGACAGTGAGGGATCCTGGGGTATCCCTGGGCTCTCCCCTGCTCCTGCCTGCCCTGGTGTGGGGGGGTCTCACCCCTGGGACGTGCCCGGGCTCGGCCAGGGCTGCAGTGTGAGAGCACAGCACGGAGCCAGGAGCAGGAAGGTTTGCAGAAGTGGCTGAAAAAAACCCCTCAAGAAAGAGCTGGGGGGAAGGCGCTACCGACTGAGAAAGCAATTTTGGAAGACAAATGTAATCTGCGGATCTGAATATCCACAAGTGAAATAGGGGGGGAAGATAAAAGGAGCAAGAAGTCAGGGAATCCAAGCAGCGCCGGGTGCACTTCAAAGGGGAAGGGAGCTGGCTTATGGATTTAGCGCCAGTCGCGGCTGTGCCGGCGCGGAGCAGGGAGCCAGCACGGGAGAGAGCCGGGCATGCCGAGGAAAGGGAATTTGAAAAGCAAAATTTCAGACGCCTGTTTCCCCCTGGGTGAAATTACACAGAGAAATATTCTGGCAAAATACAAAAGGGACTGAGATGAAAGCAGAGCCCAGAATATACATTGCAAATGGCATCTGTCCGGGAGGGACAGCGGAGCCCGCCGGAGGGGGGCCGTGCTCTGGGGGCCACAGCCTGCACTTCCAGAGCTGGCTGCAGGTGTGGAGGCCCAGGGGGGCAGCACCTGTGCTCGGGTGCTGTGGGAGAGCTGATAACTGCCCGTTAGACCCCTCCAGCTTCTCCTGGACCTCTGAGGGCATTGATGAGAGCTGGACAAACCCCACAAAAAATGGTCTGGGGGTTGCTGGTGTGAATCTGGGGTGCAGGAGGATGTGCTGGCCTCGAGCTGGCTGGGCCACGACACAGGGCCAGGGAAATTTCACCCTCCTGGCTGCAAGGGCCATGGGCAGGGTGGGGCTGGCAATACCCTGCGGGAGAGGTGGACGGGCACAGTGGGGACAAGCTCTCTGGAGCGTGACCTGCCCAGTGTGAGTGCCCAGGAGAGGGAGGGCTTGGAGCAGAAAAGGCAGGAGCGGGTGGAGAGCAGCAACAAAGGCACCCCAGTGGCTCGGGAAAGGTTGCCTTTGCTTGCGGCTGAAAGCGCCGGGCAATAATAATCAAGATTTATCGCTTGGCAATCACCATAGCAACGTCAAAACACAAGTGGGAGAGAGATGCTCCCCGGGGGGCTCCCTGCCTCTCCTCCTGCTGTTGCTCAGCCCCAAGCAGGAGGAAGCAGAGCCTGGCGGGAAGGGAAGCTGGGTTTGCTGGTGGAGGAAGGAGCTCTCCCAGCCGCCATTGAGCCCCGTCTTGCAGCAGGAGTGTCGGACACAAGGGAGACTCCTGGCATGACGGATCCTGGGTGCCTGCTCCTTCTGCTCCATTCCCATCGCTGCTCCCTGGGACACTGCTGTCCCTTGCCACCTCCTTTTTGGGTGCCGGCCAACTGCTGGGTGCAAACCGTGGGTGGAAAGAAGAAAATGCTGCATTTCCTGCACTGGTGTTGGCGGCTCCTTGTGCTGCTCCAGAGGCGGAGCAGGCTCCCTCCTGGCACTGGGACTGGCACCAGCACTGTCCTGCTGCCCCTGCAGCTCTGAAACGAGGAGTGCTCGCCTTGCTGGCACCCTCTCCAGCCCTGTCTCTGCTACCAGAGCTGCTAAGCCTCCATAAATATGCTTTTATTAATCAAGCAGTGTTTGTTTAGCATAAACCAACTCCCCTGCTAAATGGCTGCAGGAGCAGCACGTGGTTCACAGCCGTGACTCAGGGCTGCCAGCGCTGCTCCGCAGGGCTGGGAGGGCATCATCCATCTCTGCTCCTCACTGCCAGCTGCCTCTGGAGCCCTGGGCACGGCAGGCTGGCTCCATCTCTTTGGGGCTGGGTGCTGGGAAAGGCTTCCCAGCGCTGTGCTCCTTCCCTGGGGATGTGCTGAGAGTGGGGTCTGTGCTGTCAGCACATCCCTGCTGGTGGGAAGGCGGTGACCGAACCCCCGGCAGGACCACTGGCATCCCCTCTGCTCCCCAAGGGCACAGCCCCAGCTGGCCAGACCGACCCCGGGCCTGGGGCTGTCCCTGCCAGGGAGGGAACAGCCATGGCCAGGCCCCTTCTCCCAGGAGAACACGGGAGAGAAGGGCCCTCTGCTGCCTCTGCCCCGTTTGGGAGCTTGTGGGGAGATTGGAATGGGGGAAAAAGCAGCAGCTTCTGCCTTTGAAGGGGCAGCCAGGAGATATCTGCTGGGAGAGGAGCTGCAGGCTGCCGGCTCCTCCGCTTGCTGATCCAGTGCCAGGTTGCAGGGGCTGAAGCAGCCTGTGGAGTTAGCAAAATCCTTTATTTTACATTTGATATCTTGTTCAGATCAATAAGGATTCCTTGAGCAATTCGGGGGCTTGTAGTCTCCTGATTAGCTGTCCCTTTATCCAGTTAGATTTTTCTTATCTAGAGTAATTGTTGTTCCAGAGAACATCTACGGCTGCAACATGACCTTACCGGCAAGGGTATGGCTCCCCGAGAAATACAGCTCCCCACGCCGGGCCCTCCCTGCCAGCCCCTCCGCCTTATCTCCCTATAAATTGTTGCTGCAAGCTTTTGTTGCCTTCCCAAGGTGAGCCGGGGCGATCCGGAAGGCAAATAAATAAATCTCCATTGCTGAAAGGCCCCGGCGGTGGCCGTGGGGGAGAGGAGGAGGAGGAGGAGGAGGAGGAGGAGGGATGTTTGCTGGTGTCCTGCAGGCTCTCTCCAGCAGATCTCTTGTCCGATGGACTTGGACAGGAGTTTTTTTATTAACCACTGTGGCTCCTCCATCTATTCCCAGCCCCGGCATCTTCGGTGGGTTTGTGCTCCAGCCTCGGATTGGAAATAAATTGATGGCTAAAATAAAACCCCTCTCCAGATGGGAGGGTGATGAATGGGGGAGGAGAAGGGGATGCAGGGAGGTTTCTCCTTTCTTGAGTTGCTGTTGAACATCTTGGTTTTGTCTTAGTTGGTGCTCCTGGGGATGCTCCCGGGTGCTTGGCACTGCCCTTTGCCAGAGGGGGAATGTGGTGCCTTGGGTCTTCCGCTGGGATTTCCTCTCTCCCTTCTGATGGGATCTCTCCTTTTCCCTGAATAGTTAATGGAAACTAATGCAGGGCTGACACTAAAGGAGAGCTCGACACCAGCCCCTCAAATGCCACCTGACACCGGCGATTCCCGGGAAACAAACAACTCCATTAAATCCCCTGCGTGCGGGAGCGCTCGGAGCGCCTGTCTCCATGGAGCACCTGCCTGCTGCTCCTCTTTGTCTGCGCCGGGAGAATCACAGCCACGGGTTTGTTCTGTGGGATGCCCAGCTCCTGAGCGCCGTCCTGCCCAAACCCCCGGGGATGCAGCTGGGCAGCTTTTCCCAGAATAAATCACAGGGAAGCAGGGACAGAGACGAGGTGTACTCTGGAAAGCAGCTGGTGGCTGAAGGTGTGGGCGACTGGGTGTTTTTCCAAACACCTGGCAAATGAGCTCCCCACTGGCTCTGTGGAGGATCAACAGCGCTGAGACTGAATGTGGCAAATGGCCCTGGCCAGGATGATGTGGAGGGAAAAATTACCAACTCCCCCAAATGCTTCAGCATTTCCAAAATAGATCTGAGTGCCTTTAGGTTCTGATCCTGCTTCGGTGTGATCCTGCAGGAGGGAGGAACGGACAAGGATGGTGAGGGGAATGGGATGGCCTGGAAATGCCAAGGGGACACAGGGACAAGGACAGGCACCAGCTGTGCCCAAGGAGAGCCCTGGCCCAGCTGTCACCAAACCACCCATGAGCACATCTCCGTGTCACAGGGGGAGCTGCCGGGGTGCACCTCCCGCACCCTTGGGAGCACCCAGGGTGTTTTTTTACAGTTTCTCCCTCTCCTCTCTCTGCCTGTTGCGTGCAGATTGCCTGGAGACTCTGCAGAGCCCTGGTGACTTTTTCTGCTGGGCCGGAGCTCGGGGCTGGTAGAGCCACGACCGCACCCCGGCCCCTGCAGCTCCACCGGTGCCCGCAGCTCTCCCAGACCCCGCAGCTTCCCCGGTGCCAGCAGAGCCCCGGTGCCCGCAGCTCCTCCCGGTGCCCACAGAGCCCCGGTGCCCGCC
>VWZN01016140.1:376648-410662 GCA_013396955.1 Regulus satrapa | reverse complement strand
AAACACCAATTGGCCAAAGGTGCTTCAGCTGTGTGAGATAACAGCTGTGGGCACAGTGAGGACACATCTCTGGGGAGAGCCACAGCCCAGGGGTGCTCCAAACCAGCGCTGGCTGTGCTGGGAGCCCCGTGTGATGCTGCAGAGCTGAGGGCGTGTGGGTGGGCACGGATGGCATGAGGGGTGCAGGACACAGCGTCCAGCCCCGAGCATTCCTCAGGCAGCCCTGGGGAACAGCAAACAGCGAGTGCTCGATCCCTGTGCCACTGGAATCTGCTCCGGGTCCCAGCTCTGCCACCGGCACCCAGCCCCATCCCCGCCAATTCTACCCTCCCCTGGCTTATTTGCTAAATATCCTGTAATTAGAGAGAAATAAAAGGCTCCTACAGATTAGGGGGTAATTATACTTAATAGGAAGAGAATGAATATTCCTGGTTAACCGTTTGGGCTTGGGAGGCAGATGGCACATAACCCCGTGTTTCCCTCGGAGCGTGGCAGCCCTGGCAGTGCTCTCATTAACCAGTTGCTCTCTGGCCCGGGACCAAAGGCCTTAATTGGTTAATTTCCCACTGGTGGCATTGCTGGTGACTGATCCAGCCTTGTCCTCGAGGTGGGATTCCTCGATGGGGAGCTGAAACCCCTGGAGAGGTGACTGCAGTGGGCAGCAGGGGACAGCAGCCGGGGGTCTCCTGTCCAAGGCAGGGCTTGGGAAAGAGCTGCCCTCAACCTCTGGGCACGGTGGAGCCCTTGGGGCTTGGGCAATCCCTTCCTGGAGGCAGCTGGGCAGTACCTGCCGCTGCTCTTGGTGGCCCCTTTGAACACGGGCATTCCGCTGTGTTCAAATACCATTAATAAATACGGCAGCAGCCACAGGGAGAGCTTGGTATTTACTGTAAATTCAGCATCTAAACAGAGACATCGTTTTGTCTTCTACAGTTTAACACCATTCATAATTCCATGCTTTAACAGACTTCCCCCGGGGCCCCGAGATGCCTTTTTTATTTGAGGCTATTCCCAATTACCCGCTGTGCCTCTCCAGAGCTGGCTGCTGCTTAAACACATGCAGGGCTGCCGGGGCTGAGCCACAGAGGCTGCGTTGTCACCTGGGGCCCTGTTCTCCTGCCCCTTCACAAGCCCCCTGAACCCCTGCACTGCTGGGAATTCACCAGGCTCCTGTGCACGGGGCTCTCCTCCGTGTGCATATAAATAAAAATATAAATACATACAGCTATGATTCATCACAGTGGCCACAGAGCCTCTCTCCTCCTTTGAGAGCCTTGGCAGAGCAGAGCGCTCGAGTCCCCCTCCTCTCTCATTTGGGGCCACCCCCCCCTCCCCAAACCTGCAGCTTCTTGCCCCCCATTAAAAAACGGTGAAAAATTAATTTAGCCACGACTAAGCAAATTGTGCCGGGCAGCTGCTGTCACTTAATTCCCCACGGGCGTGTGGCCCCGTGGCGCTCCCTGAAAGGTGAAAACAAACCCGGAACGAGCCGAGCTCGGTCCTTCCCGGCTCAGAGCAGCCGGGTTGGCACCAGCCCTCCCTCCTGGGGCCCAGCTTGGTTTTGAACTGTCAGGGATGAATTTGCTGGGCTCTTTGCCACTTACCTGCTTTTCCTGGAAGATGAGTTCATGTGCCTGGGATGGGAGGTGGCTGCAGGTGCACCGAAGGCAGATCCCGGGCTCTCACCACCGGGGCCATGCGCAGTTGGTGTCGTCTCCTCGTTTTGGGTCCTTGGTGCTGCCAGCCCTTCCGAGGTGGGGATGCTCTGGGAGAGCCTCACTCCACTGTGGGGCTGCCAGGAGCCTCCGTCCTTGCTGGGGCAGAAATCCCCCTCCTCCCCATCCTTACCCTTCCCTCAGCTCCCAGCTCCGGAGTTGAGCATCCCACGATGAGCCTGCTCTGCCTCTCTCCCTCTTCTCCCCCTTCCCTGTGCACATCTGGGGGAACCCCATGGATTTTGCTGGGTGAAACCCTGGGCCTGCTCCCAGCCCCCCATCCCAGCAGTTTTAGGGCTCCATGTGGGAGAAGGGAGGTTTCGCCACCTAATAAATTTAGATTTAATTTGCAAGTGAAAAAGAGCGTTTTCTTTTGTAGCTGATGCTGCAGCCCAAATGTCTGAGCTTCTAGGGTTTAAGTCTAATTAACTGCATTTCACAGCTTATTTAAAGAAAAGAATGGAGGCATTAAAATTGTAAAATCTAATTTTTAAGTAAATCTTTCAGCACAAAATGAATGTCGCAGTCTCCCAGCCGCCTTGGCAATATATCTCTTGTCTTCAAATTTCAACATGAGCTTTTGCAAACATGAAATTATTCATTAGACCGTCTGGTAAAAGGATAAATAAGTGTCGCTTCACATCCAAGATCTCCCGGTTTTCCATTTAGCAAAAGATTGGTTTATTCAGGATTATGCAGGGAGGCCGGTGGGAGCCAGGAGGGAAGGGATAGCCCAGTGGCCGCCTTGCTCTGGTTGGACTCTGCTGGGCTGTTTGGAGGAGAGTGCAGCGAATCTCCCTGGAAGTTTGTCCCTTTCCCTGGAATTTTGTGCCCTTCATTTTGCCTGGTCCATTGAAGGCCAGCGTGGCTGTCCCACAGGCCTGGCCTCAGCTGTCCCCTTCCACGCTCCTCACGGAGCTTGTTTCTGCCCTCCTCAAAAAGGAATGGCTATTATGGAATTGAAACCATTCTTTTAACAGCTCCGTATTTTTTAACGCTTCTAAAAACCCCGGCGGTTCGTCCTTTGCCTGATTAAAGCCACAAGGGACTGTGGGAGCGACGTGCTCAGTGCCGATGCCGGTCCTGGCCGGATGCTGAGGCTCAGCCTCGGTGCCCGGGCAGAGGTGGATGTGCCTCTGCCGGTGCCAAACTGCGCCCTAATTAACAGTGCGGAGTAATTAACAACCGAGGAATGCGGAGGAAAACGCTGCTCATTAGCACACCCCGCCACGCCAGGCTGGGAGCGTGTGAGGATGGACTGGCACCGTGTCAGGGTGCGGGGCACGGGCAGGGGGTCCCCGCTTGCCCTCCCTTGCCCACATCCTGGGATCCGGGGCTGCTCCGGCGTGGCTTTGGGCAGGAGACCCCGGTCGGGCCCGCTGGGGATCAGCTGGAGGCGGATGAGCTGTCAGTGAGAGCGGTGTCCCCTCTCCAGGTGACATCTCCTGCCCTGCCCTGGGACAGCCTGGGGCTGCCTCCTGGCTCTGGGGGCATTCAGGGGAAATAACGACCCGCACAGGGGCCGGCCTCAGCTGAAATGCCCCAGAAACGACTGGCGAGGTGGGGCATTCCTGTTTTAGTTTCATTCTGCACCAGTATCACACAAATGAAAGCAGAGGAGTGGCTGGAATCTCGTTTCAAGCCTGGGAACTGAAATCCTGGGAGCAGCATCGGTCCTGGATCCAGCTCATTCCTGCCAGGATTGCCCTGCTGGGTGCTGAGGGCTCCCCAGAGGGACGAGTCCTCCGGAATGGGGACACACGGGACCATGTGGGGTGTTTGCCTCCAACAGAGCCAGCTCTGGGCTGGTCCTGGGAAGCTGAAGCTGATTTTTCCCCAGCCAGGGCAGTCCCATCCCATGTCTGCCCACCTCGTGCCTCTGAGCAGGGCAAAATCCTGCCAGGATGGAGCCAGGAGTGGGAGCAGCGCTTGGGTATCTCCTCGCAGTGCTGCTATTTCTTGTTGGTTTTTAATTCTGAATTACAATGCGTTCCTGCAGGCTCTACTGTATCCTCGGAATCACGCTCTGTGCTAAATCAGTCTGTGGCAATCAATGCTTTTCTAATGAATTCTGAATTCCTGATGTCAGGACATTGTGCTGCTGCTTGTTTTCTCCCTGCCCTTCTTTTTCCTCTGCTTTATTCTTGTGAGCTGCATAACACACATTCCATGTGTGTGTGTATATATATATATATACACATATATACACGTTATTTTTTTCCCTTCCTCCCCTCTGCAGACCTCATTGGCAGAGTTAATGGTGTGTTTCTGGAGTAATTAGAATGATTTAAATGGCCTCATAACAAAGTTCTTCTGCAGGAGCAAAGGCTTCTCACCCTCTGTATCTGTCATGTCTGGGCTGGGAGTGGTGGTGGAGGGAAAATGTGGTCGGAAACGGAGGGGAGCAGCCCCCCAGCAAAGAGATCTGGGTGTGGGCAGGTGGGAATTAATTCTTCATGGCGGGCAGCTCGGCGGGATTCGTTTGCACACCCGTGAGGGGGTGGCTCTTGCGGCGCTGACCCCTCTGTCCCTTCCCAGAGCTGGCCCAGGTGGGGAGCAGCGCTGAGCTCCCTCCCTCCAGACCTGGCTGGGGATCCGTGGGTGGCGTCTGGTGTTCGCCAGCACCAGAAGATTCGGGAATATCCGCAGGCTGAGATTTTGGCTGCGGCAAGGCGCTGGCTCTGCAGCCAGCAGTGCCTTTTGAAGCCAGCGCTGCCTCCGGGCGTTTGTTGTCCCCTCCTGCCCGCTCCCCGCAGCAATCCCGCACCTGCTCCGGCCAAAGCCAGCCCGGGCCGCCCGAAGGGGTGTGAGGAGGGGCCCATCCCCACGGCTGCTCCCGGCCCTGCACATCCAACCTCTGCGCTTTGGCCCCGGGGGATGCTCTTGCCATGGCAACCGCTCCTCGGTGCGGTCCAGCCTCCCCCGGGAGCGGCACCCCCCTCAGCCGGGATGGAGTCTGCCTTCGGAGTCCCTTCCCGTGTTCCCAACAGCGCCTCAGAAATTAAGAATCAATCCGATTATTCAAGCCCATAAACAACATCATAAAAATAACATCAATTTGCACAGAAAGGCGCTGCATTAATGCGCCGAAATAATGATGCACTTTTACAACATAAATTTACAATCAATCTTGCTTTTAACACCGTGAAACAACAGTTGGAGGAGGATCAATCCTTCGCCTGAATTAGACGCTTGAGTCAGAGATGCTTCGGGGGTTATTTTTGGAAGCTTTTAGCGCCGGCTCTGGCAGCGCTGTCGCTGTGGGCTCCGCGTGCGACAGCGGGACCCGGGCAGGAGCTGGGCCGGCTCTGCCTGCCTTGGGATCAGGGAGCTGCGGCAGCTCCGCTCCTGCCGGCTCCAGTCCCCAGCCGGGGACGTCCCTGGGGCAGGAGGGAGCGTGTCTGACTCTCCTGCTCCTGCAGACCTGCCCCAGCCCGGGTCCTCGGTATCCTGGGAAAGCGCGTGCTGCTGGATAAAGCCAGACAGCTGCAACTCAACGCGCCAGCCCCGCCAAAAAAACCGTCCCTGTCATTTCCCCCACTTCCTCCGGCCTGGAAAACACACCAGTGACCACTGCTGCTGCTTCCCAGAGCTGCATTCCACCCAGGTAATTTTTCCAAGTACTTTCCCGGTAAAAGCTCAGACTATCTGGACCCCAGGCCCTGTTGCCTCAGCTTTTTAGCACGGCTTTCTATTTTTATTATTTTTACTTATAAATGGGCCCCAAAATGAAATCTCTGCTTATGGAGAGATTGATTAGTGAACCAACTCAATTATGTCTTTAGCCGAGAGCTATATTAAGTAATGCAGCAAAATTATTGCCGTGTGCAGATCCATTTTGTTAAGCAGCTGTTCGCTGGCCCGAGGAGGAGAAGATGGAGGTTAAAATGTTTTTATGGTTCTGGAGACACCCAGAGACCAAAGCCACGGGGTGGCCGATCCCAAGAGAGGCAAGGGGCCAGTGTGAGCCCAGGCTCCTCGGCTGAGCTGGGATTGCTTCCCGAGGGACTCCAGGAGGGAATGGAGTCCAGCCCTGAGGCCAGGCTGTCCCGCTGTAAGCCTCTTGTAATCCCCTGGGGTTTGGTGCCTGCCTGGCTCTGCCACAGCAAAGCCACAGCTCTGGAAGGGATGGAGCAGCAGAAGGAGCATCTTCTGCATTTCACTTCCTTGCTGCTGTCATCAGCATTGGTGTTCCTTGGTGTGGATTCTTGTCCTGCTCCGCTGCTCCCTGTGCCCGCTCCGGACACTCAGCAGCGGGGTTTGAGGCAGGCTGCTGTCAGCACGCCGTAAATAAGAGTTGGGAGACATTTACATACTCCGTGTCCTGGTTTATAAACAGCAAGGATGGTCCTGGGTGAGCGGCAGCGGCGGCAGAGCCCGGGGCAGGCTCTGGCAGCCCTGGCTTTCCTGTTCAAACATTTACGGCTTCCAGGGAGCTCCAGCAGCTCCAGCAGGATCCTCTCCCTAGTTAAAAGGGAGCTGCACTTGTCTTCTTACTCCGAGTGTCTCTTAGAGTACAATTAACTTCCACACTGCGTTTGTACTTCCCCGACCTAATTTAGTTGTACAAGGACAAGGGTGTTCCTGCCGAGAACAGGTACCTACAAACGCAGGAGGATCCAGGTCAGGCCTGGACACAGTTAAAGATGTATTCCCTGTGTTCAGGAGCTTTCCTGCACTCTGCTCTGCCTGCAGGTGCAATCCCAAATGCCTCTGCAGGGAGAGGGGCAAGGGTTGCCTGCTCCTGGGAGGAGCTTTCTGTGCCAGGCTGGAGAAGCCTCCGCAGGTGAAGCTGAGCTGCCTTCCAGAGAGCCTGGAACACCAAACAGGAAAAGCTTGGTGCCAGTCCGAATGCCTGCTGAGAGAGTCCCAGAAATCATCATGCTATCCCCGAGCAGATTCCACCAACTCCCTCCCCTGGACCCACAGAACCCACACTGTGAACTTCCGAGCCCCCATTTCCCAATGTGGGGAAAAGCCTGTTGGAAGGGAAAGCCTGTCAGCAACACAGAGCATTTCCCAGCATGTCCTCCCCTCACTGAGCTCCTGGGCGATGATCCTCATCCTCTGGAGGAAGGCAGGGAAGAGGAGCAGCTGTGCTGGGGGGCCCAGAGGGAGGGATGCCAGGATCCGGCTGCCCTGCCAGTGATGAGTGTGAAAAGAGGGATGCAGATACCTGCTCTGTAGGGTATCTACCAAGCGACCCCCGAAGATGGGAATTTCCTCCCCAGATCTCTCACAGTGCTGGTTTTCCTGTGGCGTGTGGATCCCCAGAGCCAGCCCACCCTAACCCCTGCCGTGCACCCCTCTGGCTCTGCAGGGTGCTGTGAGGGGGCCCTCGTTACAGCTGCTCATAAAGGTGCCCGGCGGCTCGTTAATGACCCGCAGGCTCAGGTGAAATGATGAGTTTTCATTGCCGTGCCATAAACTTTATGGAAGTTATAAAGGCACAGAGCTCCGCGCCGCTGCGCCTGGGAAGTGCAGGGGGGCTCAGGGCACCCCGTGGGTCATTAATTAGGAATGTGGTGGGAGCTGGTGCTCAGCAGGGTTTCCCCTGGCTGGGGCAGGAGGGCTCGGGGGCTCTCCGGGGCTGTGCAGTGCCAGGAGGGACATGGACACGTATGGGGAGAGTCCCCGAATTAAACCCCAGCCCTGTTCCAGCTGCCCACAAGGGTCACACATTTTATTGACTGTGGCACCGTTCTGTCTGTTCCAGCCTGACATTTCGGGTTCTTCCTCCTCCTCAAAGCTTTGCTTTTACGACAGCTCAAATCCCCAAAGGAGGCTTTTCTCTCCCTCTGCCTTTCCAAACCTCCAGAGGATTTCTTTCCCTGCTTAAACTTAAAGCTCGTCCTGTTCCAAACCCCTGCCATGGCAGGGACGCCTTCCACTGTCCCAGGTTGCTCCAAGCCCTGTCCAACCTGGCCTTGGACCCTTCCAGGGATCCAGGGGCAGCCCCAGCTGCTCTGGGCACCCTGTGCCAGGGCCTGCCCACCCTCCCAGGGAACAATTTCTTCCCAATATCCCATCTGTCCCTGCCCTCTGGCAGTGGGAGCCATTCCCTGTGTCCTGTCACCACAGGTCCTGATGAATCCTTCCCAAGATATTCATCCCAGCCTAGGGAGAGCCCGACTCCCTGTTCCAGGGGGTGGTGGCAGGCTGTGGCACCGGGCTGGCACCCTCAGCATCCCCCGCGGGCAGAGGGACAGCCCCGGCTCGCAGCGCAGCGGCCGAGAGCTGCAAAGTGCGCCGTTAAATGTTTAATTCAACCTAACGAGTCAATAGAGTCGGTGCTATCGGAGGGAGGGTCGGGGGGCTCGCTCCCAGCCTGCTCTGATTAACAAAGCACCTGGGCAGGCAGGATCTGCTGATCCAGTCAGCCAGGGCTCTTACACAGCGCTCGATGCCGCCGGAGAGGCAGCATTAACTGGGAAGCATCGATTTCGACATTAGCCGGCTTTTACATTCGAAAGCAGACGATGCAAGGACCTTCAATTATCTTCAAAGCGACTGAAGGGAAGGAAATTGGTCTTAGATGTGGTAAATAGACTCCACAAACTCTACTGAAGCATGCAAAGATGTACACAAGGGAATTACAGATCCTCGCCTAACTGGCTGGAGTTTACTCAAAAATGTGATTGGAATTCTCTGGATTTCACAGGAGGATGTTTTGGCGCTAATCTGATCTGGGGCCTTGTTAATCTGATTGGGATTACTGCTGGCAGGAAGCAATCCCCACCTGGCATTTCCTGAGGGTCAGCCCCCGTGCAGGAATGCCTGGAAAGAGAGATTTCATCCCAAAATAACTCTGTGAGTTATTGCCAGTCAACTCACTTGGTCTGCGCCTGGTTTGGCCTTCAGGCAGATTTTTTGGTTGTTTTTTTTTCTGATATCATATTGGTTGCCTGCATATGTGGGACCAGATTTTTCCAAGAGCACCAGAGCAGGCGGGGAATGTTCCTTTGCTCCCGAATATCGCCTCTATCCCTTCGGGTGCTGTGCACACAGAAAGCTCTGCCCCAGCTTCTCCAGCAGGGAAGGGCTCCCTGTTCCTGGGGCGACCACCCCCGGCCCCACGGCGCTGCCATCCCACACGGGGGGCCCTGGCACAGCCCTCCACAGGGATCCCAGCCGGGCTCGGTCAGTGTAAAGCACATAAAGCAGCATTTTTCCACCCACCACCCTCTGCCTTTCCACGTGGGACGGCGGCGTGCCCGGCTGCCTGCCCATCCCTCATCCCCGGGCACTGCCCCGGTGATGAATGCTCCCGAGGAGCAGGAGTCTCCCCGAGAGGCAGCACCGCTCCCCCTCTGTGCCAGGCAGGAAACAGCAGCAGGAAAACGCCGCTCTTATTGTGCCGAGGCTGAAATAAGGAAATCCCGTGTAAAATGTTTTTTGTTTTTTGATTTTTTTTTTTTTTTTTCTCCGAGCGTTGGTGGTTTCCTCAGCCCCAAAGGTTGCATCGAGCAAACACGCCAGATCTTTCCGACGAGGGTTATTGACTGGGAGTCACACAGCGTGTAAACAGGGCTGGCAGGTTTGATCTGCAGCGCGGCCGTGTCACTGCTCCGATTGATCCCAACGCGGGGAGCTGCGAGCCCCGAGGAGATGGGGCTGCTGTGTGTCCCCACGGCCGGGGGGACACCTCGGGGGGCACAGGGAGGGGCAGGCAGCGCTCACAGTGCGTGCGCTGAGGCACCGCTGCCCAGCCCAGCAGGATTTATCTGCATCAGGTCAGGCTGGGTTTGCTCTTCCCATTGCTTAGCAACACGGCAGGGCCGGCGGAGCCGGAGAGGAAGAGGAGAACCACAGGGGGCTGAACTCGGCTTTGGCTGTGCTCGGTCACAGCCGTGTCAGAATCCTGTCCCCGTCCCCGCGATGGTGATGGAACGGTGTTTATTCCTGTGGTTATTTCCCTGGTTTGTGTTTTGCCGGGGTGTTTGGGCACTGCTGGAAGCAGTTTGGGATATCCCGAGCTGTCTGCTTGGTCAGGTGGAGTGTGAGCACCCGGAATGTCTCCCGGGACAGCACAGTGCCCACTAAATGTATACAAATGTGAGGCAGATGGCCCGTGGCTACCGTGTCCATGGGCCAGTGGGAATGCTGTCCTGTGGGGGCCCACGGGCTGGGCTCACTCCCTGCACCAAGCCCAGGCGGCCAAACGGAGAGGGATGTGACTCCAGCAGCGCCTGGCCTGTCAAGGAAACTTCCCTCGAAACCCTGCGTCTCACGAGCTATTTCCAGGAGCAGGATGACTCCCGGTGTGAGTCAGCGGCGGCGGCGGGGGATAAACAGAGACGGCAGCGCTGGCACTCTGCAAGGGAGGAGCAGGGAAGGAGCTGGGCAGTGCCCAGAGCCAGGGGGTTTGTGCCTGGAGCCAGGGGGGTTTGTGCCCAGGGCCAGGGGGTTTGTGCCCAGGGCCGGGGGGGTTTGTGCCTGGAGCCAGGGGGGTTTGTGCCCAGGGCCAGGGGGGTTTGTGCCCAGGGCCAGGGGGTTTGTGCCCAGGGCCGGGGGGATTTGTGCCCAGGGCCAGGGGGTGGCTGGTGGCTGATCCGCGGCTCCAGCGCTGCGAAATCGTTCCTACGTTTGGGTTGAATTCAGAGCTCCACAGCGATGAGAAGGCCAAAACACAGCCTGCAGACTCTCGGCCGCAGCACAGGGGATCTGAAAGCCTCGTTCAGGGTTTTATCTCCTCTGGGCACGGCTGCTGGGGTGCGATGAAGAGAGGGAGAGCTGGAGCCATCAGTGCTCTGAGCATCCCCCAGCCCAGCCCGGTTGGACCCGCCCTAGGCATTACATGGGCATCCCTGGAGAATATTTTATATTTTTACCCCCAAGTAATCCCCCCTCACTCTGCAATTACCCTTCTCTAGACACATTTTCGGTTCTCTGGTAATTAAATCAAGCAGGACAAGGGCAGAAATACCTCGTGAGCTCCACTCTGGCGTTACACCAACGCCTCAAAGCTGCCAATGCCTCAGTTTTCCTGCACAGCCTCCACACCAGTCACTGGGAACAGACTGTTTAATCTCACTGCCCATCTCCCGGGGGCTCTGGCACCCCGTGCCCAGGCTGTGCGAGGGGCTGCTGCCTCGGGGGCGAGGTGCTGGCTCTGCCCAAGGCTTCCACAGCATCTCTGAATTCGTGGGAGCCAAGGGGAAGGGCTGGGGTCTCGGTGCCTGCTGCCCTCACCTGGGGCCCGGGCAGGTCACGGAGCTCAGGCTGGCAGGCCGCGGGCGCCTGGCCCGGGTTCCGCTCTGTTTGCCTGGGATGTCCTCCAAACCACGTCCAGTCACAGGGAATTTTCAGCCTGAGCGGTGATTTGGCTCCGTCCTGGAGGTAGCAGACGGTTTCCCGTGCTGCTGGGGACTGCGGCCGCTCGGGCAGGGATGGTGCTGCGAGTCCCTTGGGCCGGGGGGGTGTCGGCCGTGCTCGGAGAGGGCAGGGCGGGAGCGAGGAGAAGGATGGGGATGGGCTGGGATAACCAAAGTCCTCTGTGTGGGGCAGGCCGTTCCCAGGGCAGGGAGGCTGCGTGCCCGCTCCCCAGGCAGCCGTGCCCGGGGAGATGGGGGCTCCTCCCGCTCTCCCAGCTATTTATCTCGGGAGAAACAGAAGAATATTTGGTATCTTTGACAAAGCAGCACTTTACAAGCGGTTGACACTTTATTAACTAATCTCTGATACTTGAGTAATTTATTATGTTTAAGCTGGTGCCATCAAGTCTCTCAGCAGTGTCCGTGTGCGCCGGGAAATAAATTAAAGACTGTCCAGAGATACTTGGCTCATCGCTGTGATTGCTGGGCTGGCGAGATGGAGGGCTAAGGTTCTCTCCTCCTGCAAATTGGAAATTAGGAATTAATAAGATGACAGGCCAGAGAGCCCCGCTGGCTGCGTCTGGCAGAGAGCTGCTGGTGGGGGAGCGGGCACGGCGCTGGCACGGCGGCTCCGGGAGCGGGCACAGCACTCGGGCTGCCCCGTCCAGGGAGGCTCCGTGGCGTGGCAGCATTTCCAAGGAGTCAATGGGGTCGTGTGGGTAATGACAGCCCTGTCAGGCGGGCATCACTCCTGGACAACGTAACGGAAGAGCTGAGGTGGGACCTCATTAATAAAAATTTAAAGTAGGTGATATAACAAATGCCAATCAGCACGGGGTGTGGAGCACAGCCCCGGCCAGGCTGAGGTGGGATCTTTTTGGTTGGATTGGGAGCTTGGCTGGTTAGAGGTGCCAGCGCTGAGGAGGCGCTCCTGGGCTGCGGGACATGGCCCAGTTGGGCTCCAGAGGTTTGGGGTGGAGGCTTGGGGTCCCCTTGGGCGGGGGGCACCGGCTGGGGCAGCTGACGGCTCTTCCCAGGGCGGTGGCACAAGGCGATGGTGAGCTGCCCCATCCGCCCGTTTCCACAGCAACGCACAATTCCTGGCTGAGGGAGGAGGGAGCAGCCCTGGCAGGAGCTGCTCGGCTGCCGGGGGAGCCTGGGCTGGGGCTGGTTCCTCCCCCAGCAGCCACGGCCCACACGAGTGCTTGGGCGCAGTCAGCGGGGAGTTAAAACGTGGCTCATTAACAAACAGCAACCCAAACTTTAATTACTCAGCCCCCGCCTGGGTTTCCCCCTCCCCAAGTTCAAAGAAAGCGGGAGTAGGGAAGGAGGCTGAGGGCAAAACCTGATTATGTTTATTAAGCCAATACAAAAACTTGGTATTGCAATAGTAATTGAATTAATTAAAAAAGCAATTTGCTCCCAAACCCGGGATTGGGCAGCTCGTGGGCTGCTGACAGGTAAAGTGGGTGGGATGCAGCCCCCACCCTGACCCCCACCCCCACGGTGCCCAGGTGTTTGCTCCGGGGTGTTTGCTCCACTGTCACACACCTGGCAGGATGGATTTTGGGGACAGACACAGGGCTCTGTCCTGCCTTTCCCATCTTGGCTTCCCCCTCTAAGACAGGTGAGCTCTTCTTGCTCTGGCACGCTGGGGTTTTTTGGGTGAGATGTGTGGAGGAAAGAGAAGGGAAAGGCAGAGGAGAAGTCGCCAGAGGGATATCTCCACTCCCTTATCACATCCCATTGGATGCCTGCACTCTGTAACCTGCCTGGTGCCAGTCAGGGGACGGTTTGTGACTTTGTTGAAAGTGAAAAATCATCTGCTGAAAGATGAGAAAAGTGCTGGCTTAGAAGTGACACGTTTTTGGCCCAAGCTGCTGGGTCTGGAAAGCTGCTCAGAGGAAGCAGATTGCTTTCAACCAGAAAGGGGTTTGATTGAAAACCTTGTTTTCTGTGGGAGGGAAAAAGTTTTGACAAAACGTTTTTACAGTAACCTGGGCTCTGTCTCGCCGCCGGCTCTGGAAGTCGCTTTCTCCTCTCATTTGAGCCCTTGTGCTGAGGATTTCATTTTGAGGACGCTTTTGCGGGCAGGCAGAGGGTGAGGATGGGGCAGCGCCGCTGGCGTGCTGGAGCGTGAGGGAGAAGCTGCCCCACTCTGGCTCCCCTGGCCTTGCAGAGGGTCTGTGAGTGTTCCCAAACCTCCTCTGGCTCCTTGCAGAGCAACGGGCTCTCTGTTTTCACAGCCTGCTGGGTGGTGTTTTGCCATTTTGCCTCCTTTAGGAAATGATGGAGGTCATGCAAAGTAGGTCAGAACCTGAGCAGAGGGTTTTCCAGGTGCCCTGGATTGGGAAGTGGGAGGCACTGAGCTCTCCTCTCTCCCACCCTGCTCCTTCCTCCAAAGGCATGCTGGCATCTAACCGCTTTTAACCACTGGGTTTGAGCAGCAAATGATAAGTTAAATTATAAGTAATGCTCAGCTCTCGCCGGGCTCTGTCTGCTCTGCCAGTGCAGGAGATGCTCCCCCAGCCCAGCTCTGCGTCCAGGCCAGTGCAGTCATTATGTCTGCAGGGGGCTGGGCTGCAGCCCTGGGCCTGAAAAATGCATGAGCAGGCTCCTTTCCTGAGAGCCTTCAGCCTCCTCCCCAGCATCCTCATGGCCCCAGGAATGGGGCAGCTCAGCCTCCAGCCTGCTCCTCAATGATCCTCTCTAGCCTGGGAGCAGCAGTGGAGCCTGGGAGGACAAACCTTCCCCCTGCTGCTCTTGCTGCAGCTGGCACCAGCTCCTCACTGCAGTTTGCCGAAAAAAAATCCTATTTTACCCCAAGAAAGCATCCCAAGAAGCCCTGGCACTGTCGGGGTGTCCAGCCCACCCGGAGTGCCAGCCTGCCCAGGCCGTGGTGCCGCTGTGGCACTGCCGTTGTGCAGCAGGGAGGGCACCCAGAGCCTCAGCAGCTGCTCTGGGGGTCTGCAGTGCTGGGCCACGATGGGCATCGAGCAGGACGGCCACTCCGCTCGGGCTGGCCGGGCACAGGGCAGCTGCAGGTGCCAGTCGAGCTGTGCCGACGTTAAAGCTCCGGGCACACCACGGAGAGGAGTTCTTAACCCAGCAGGAGCCCTCCGGGCAGGTCTCAGGGAAGACGAGAGAGCTCTGGAGTGCTGTTCCCTAAGTTCAGCAGAGGAAAGTGCTGGCTAAGCTGCTCCTCTGGCTCACCCCACGCTTTCCCCACCGGCTTTCCGTGCAGGTGTAATGGATGGGGAAGAGTGGGATTGAAGGTCTTGGGGGCACAGAAGACAGCGTGTGAGCCATCAGTCAGGTGCAAAAGCAAAGCAGTAACATTTCAGGGCAGTAATTTTTAATAATTTATGAGTTTCACTCGGTTCCCAGAGTGTTATTACCTCACTTAACATCATTTACAAATTGCACATGATCCCATCAATTGTAGTAAAGTGAGGAAGTGTCTGGGAGACGCTCAAAAATCAAACGCTATAGAGCAAACGAGAATTTATGAACCCGAGCGGGCTGCAGTGACGGCGGGGGGCAGCCGAGCCGGGCCGGGGTGTCACCGTCCCCCAGGGCAGGCGGGCAGGAGCCGAGGCCTCGCTGTGTCCCCTGGGGGATGCTGAGAGGGGCCGGGCACCTCGGTGTGGGCTGAATAAAGGGATGGAGGAGCATCCAGGGCTCCCCGGGGCGGGCAGCTGCCGTGCCCAAATTGCCGGGGGTATTAGTGGGCTCCACGGCCAGGAACTGCCTCATCTGCAGCAGATTATTTTAAAAGTGGAAAGACAGTAGCAGCTGCTTGAATGCATTGAGTTGTTGAAAGCCACGCAGATTTGGATACCGATGGCACCGAGTGCTATCGCAGAGGTGTCTCGGCCCATCTGCGTAAAGTAACTATTGATTTTGGTTGATATGCATCGATTCGAAGAAAACGGCCCTGCTTTGAAAATGAACTTCCAGGAGTTTCAAGGGAAGCGGCAGCGAGCGGTGGCTCTCGCAGGGCTCCCTCGTTTCGGTAGAGGTGGCTCCCGCATCTGAAAAACAGGAGCGAAGGCAAACAAATAGCTCGGAGGGAATTAAAACGCATCGATCCTCGGGGCAGGGGATAATGGCCTCCGCTAAAAGCTTTTGGAGACGTTAATACATCGCTTTGAATAAAGATCTGCCTGCGCCTAGAGGGAGGTGCGGAGCTCACGCCTGTCCTGGAGCGTTCCCTGGNGTCCCTCCTCTCCCTCTGTCCCTCTGTCCCTCCTGTCCCTCTGTCCCTCTTGTCCCTCCTGTCCCTCTGTCCCTCTGTCCCTCCTGCCTCACCTGTCCTACCTGTCCCTCCTCTCCCTCTGTCCCTCTGTCCCTCTGTCTGCCTGCCCGCGGTGTCTGCCCCTCGAGTGTTTTAATTGTCAGGGCAGGGCAGAGCCTGGGCAGCGGCGCCCGGGCAGCCTGACCTGCCAGAGCTGCACCGTGCACACCGGGCCATCTGGGAGAGCCAGGCCGAGCGCCTCCAGCCAGTGCTCTCTGTTAATTAAAGGTATTAATTGGCATGCAGCCTGTTTGTTTAAAGAGGCAGTGGCCTCTGTGGTGCCTGGCAGCAATTAGAGCTGCCCGCGGGCGCGGGCACGGCAGAGCAGAGCTGGTGAGGGGCTGCTGTCCCTGCCCTGGGAAGGACAGTGCTGCTGCTGGGAGCCCAAGGGATGCCCGTGGGGCTGGGTCTGTCCCTGCTGTCCTCGATGTCCTCCCGGCCCCTCTGTGCACCCAGAACGTGCTGTGAGCAAGACCTGCTGCGGGCAGGAGAGTTTGAATGTCAGGAAACACGATTTGGGTGTAAGATGTGGTGGGTGAAAGATGTGTTTCCTTCTTTTCACAGATTCATTGGCACCACAGGCTATGGGAGGGATGCCTTTGTTTCATGGTCATTCCTGAGCAGCCCGGGCACTGTTCCTGCATCCCAGGAAGGAGGTGGGATGCAGCACTGGCACTGGCACCATGCCCTGAGCTGGCAGCCGCTGGGTGACAGCTCCAAGGGCTCAGACGCTCCACCCTGACTCCATTAAAGTCCTTGCACTTCCATTTCTGAGCATAGTCTGGGAGCGACACGAAAATTAGATCTAATAATGAATGATTACAACTTCCAAGGTAAGTCTAGTTGGTTGACTAATCAATTTGGTTAAGTGAAAATCCATAGCAAATGAGGCAGCCGCAGTACAACATTTCTCCATCCAATTTAAATTAAAACACCAACCATAATAATTTCACAATTACTCTGGGAGGATGCACCAGGGACTCGCCCCTTGAGAAGGGAAATGTCAAGGACTGCAGGAGAGGCCCCAGGAGCGGGCAGGAGCAGGGAGCAGCCTCTGGCTGCCCATCAGGTGCCCACAGCTCCCAGAGTGAGCCCAGCCCAGGAGCTGGAGAGGGGAACCTGCTCCTTGCAATCCAGCTGTAATTTCTCTGTTCTGCTGTGGCAGGAATGCGAGGGACGGGAACATTAAATCCCCTGGAAAGTCGCCGCCGCAGCAGCCTTTGGCGGCCTGAATTATTGATGTGTGTACAGTTGTTCTGCGAGCCAAACCGTGCCCGAAATAAATACCAGCAGCCTCTGGAGTCCGCGTTGGCCACAGGGGCTCCAAGGGACGGGGGTGTCCTCCGCAGCAGCTGGTGGTGAGGTGGGGGCCTGGAGGGGAGCACCAGCACTTCCTACTCCTGTTTTTGGCCGTCCCTTCCTCTGTGCCACAGGATGATGAACAATCCGTCCCCTGGTTGGCTGCCAGGGGTGCCCGGCGGCGACGTGGCACAGTCACCGTGCTTCCCCAGGGGCCGGGGCCAAACTTTGTAGGACCGTGCTGATAAATAATGGAGCAGCTTCCTCTGCCCGTGGCTGTGGAAACACTCCTGGCGCGGGAGAAGCCTTTGCATGCGTTCGGAAAGAAAAGGGTCAGGCGCCGGTGAGTGAGAGCCAAGAGACATTTATTTCATGCCGGAATGCAGAGGTCCCTGCGCGGGCACCGGCTGAGGAACAGCACAGATTTCAGCGTGGTGTCTCCCGATTCACCTTTCCCAGCCTGGGGAATGGGGGGGTTCGTGCCTGAAAGCACAAAATGGTCGCTACCATTGCTGGAGGAATTGTAGCATTTCCCCTTGGAAAGCTACAGGGATAAAAGATGATCAGATGTGGCTCGTGTAACAGATGGATTTATGGATTATTTGGAGCCTCTTGTGCTAATTTTGCAAATGCTGTATGTCTGCAGGCTCTTAATAGCTGCATTCCTGGCTAAATGGATAAAGAATATGTCCTGTGGGGACTGCAGGCTTTGGGGAATAACGTATGCAAATTCCCCGGGTGAACGCAGGTGCTGATGAGTTCCCTCTCAGGACCCTGCACACCTGCTCGGTGTGACCCCAAGCCCGAGGAGGACAAGCCTCGCAGCCAGCATGCTCCTGGGCGGTGCAGCAGGGATGTGTGGGGATGGGACCACCCCGGGATGAGGGACGTGTGTTCTGACCACGGAGCGACCCAAGGATGGAGCTCCTGGGGACTCGTTTCCGTCCCAGGGCCGTCCCTGCTGTGTCCCCTCTCCATCCCGCCTGCCCCCGGGTTTAGGATGCCCTCTGAATGTTAAGGATGTGGGTTTATTACCACTTTAGCTCTACCCAAGAGGGAGAGTGCGGGCAGAGCTGCAGCCCAGCTGGAGAGCAGGAGTCGAGGTGTTGGAAGATGCATTCCGAATGCAAGGTGGAGGGGAGAGAAATTATTAAACTCTCAGATAGCAACAGAGCTTCCTTTGTGAGCACTGGAGATGGGAAATTATGCTGAAGCAATGCATTGCAAATCACTCTCTGAAAGGCAGAGAAGGGCCTTTTATCCTGCGGCCCTGAAGTTTTCCCGGTATCTTTGTATGCAGAGGCATTCCTTCAGGGGAGAAAGAGAAGCCAGCAATTTTGTGCCTGATTGGCAGGCTGTCCAGTGCTGGAAAGATATTTGTTTTTTCAGAGAAGGGCTCACAGGCTGAAATCTCGCTCTTGCATTTTCCATTACAGAGGAAAATGAAACTTGGAAGACGCTCTGGGTGAGCGCTGCTTGGCCTCGGAGTAATCGCGGTGCTCCAGCAGCTGGAGAGGAGGGCTGCTCCCCCGGGGAGCCGGGGGTGGGCACGCACATCCTCGAGGGGGATCTGGGGCTGCTCAGCCCCCCGTCCCCTCCACGGGCACTGGGCAGGCTCTGGGCAGAGCCCACCAGCCCTGGCTGCGCCGTGCCCCCTGGCCAGGCTCCTCCAGCCGAGGCAGAGAGGAGGAACATCTGCTCCCACAAACGCTCCCCGAGTTCCCGTGCCTGGCGCTCGCGTCTGCGCGGAGCCAGCTCCGCCTGGCTCGTGGAGAGGAGCGCTCTGGAGAGGGTTCAAGAGGCGCTGCGCAGGCAGGAGCGGCAGGGAAGAGCCTCCAAATCTCACTTTCTTTCCTCACTTCAAGAAAGACGCTGAAGTGCTGGAGTGGGTCCAGAGAAGGGCAGTGAAGCTGAGGAAGGGTCTAGAGAGTCAGTGCCATAAGGAGCAGCTGAGGGGGCTCAGCCTGGAGAAAAGGAGGCTCAGGGGGGCCCTTCTGGCTCTGAACAGCTCCTGACAAGAGGGGACAGCCGGGGGGATCGGGCTCTGCTCCAGGGAACACGGACAGGAGGAGAGGGAACGGCTCAGCCTGGGCCAGGGGAGGCTCAGGGTGGGCACCAGCAGGAATTTCCCCATGGAAAGGGTGGCCAGGCTTCGGAAGAGGCTGCCCAGGGAGGTGTGCAAAGAAGGACCAGATGTGGCACTCGGTGCTCTGGGCTGGGGACAAGGTGGGGATCAGTCACAGGTTGGACTCGATGATCCTGGAGGTCTTTTCCAGCCTCAGCGATCCTGTGATTCTCTAATCCTCAGTAAGGCATCAAGTCAAAACTTCTGCCAGGCCTTTCCTCAGCACATGGGGAGAGTACCCAGGGATGGGATTCCATAATAACAAACACCTTTGCAGCACCTCATTAAATCACGGCGTTTCTGAAGCACAGCGGGACACTTGTGTGAATAAATAGCGCAATCTCCCCGGCTGAAGTATTTTCACATCTGAGTTATTTCCTCTGCATATGATCAGCTCCTTCCTCGGGTTTGTTCGCTCCCCCGGCTCTGCCACGAATGATTTTCACTGATGAGCACAATTAACAAATGAGAGACAAAGTTGAAAAAAACACGTCAGCCCCCCCAGCCTGCCTTTAATGTTTTAAAGTTTAACAAATCGCCCAGGAAAATGGAGCGAGGAGAGATCTCTGCGGCTGATCACAGCACAGCTTCTCCCTCCTTCTTGCTGCTTGTCTTTGTAGGTGACAAAATGACAACAAAAGAGAAAGAGAGAAGAGAGGGTGGCCAAAAAAACTCCGTGGAAAGACAGACGGGGTGTTTATGGGACCGTTGTGTTTGTGGGTAGCAGGGGATCAGCGGGGCTGCCAGATGAGGGCTGTGAATTGGATTCAAAAGTGAAGCTAATTTACTTTCATACAGGTTGCAGCCCGTAAGAGACGTGTGGGAGTTCTTCTACAAACGGAGGGGGCCCCCAGCCTCGACCTCAGAGCGCACTCCAGGCTCCGTGTGCGCCCAGAGGGTGATGGGGACGGAGCTGGGCTGGGCAGTGAGAGGTCCCAGAGCGTGGGGGACTCCCTGGGTGCCTCTTGCCAAGCCCTCCATCTCCCCAGCCCTGCCGAGGGACCCCGCACACCCCAGCGCTCCCCATCTCCCCCCTCCACGCCGCCCTGCGCAGGAAGTGTTTCCCAGCACGGTCTAATTACAGGGTGAATAACGGGCCCTCCCTCGCAGTTAATGTGTTCGGGAGCTTTATTACCAACAGGAGAGAGATGACACAGAAGGATATTACACACGGTGTTGCTGGTAATTATTTTTATGGCTGCGTGTGAGGTTTATGGTGGTGGCTCGGCGCGTTCCGAGGTGCCGCCGCCTCCCGTTTCGGGGTAATTAATGTTCCCCCGTGCCCCGTGGGCGGCCAGGTGGGGACGTGCCGGGGTCAGGGGCTGCGGTGGGCACTGGGCTGGTGCCAGGAACAGGCTCTCAGAGGCCTGGTGATGCCAGTCTGCTCATCCCTCAGTACCGTCACCCCCAGACTTGCTCCTTTCCCCTCCTGTTGTCCAAACCCTCCCTTGGCAAAGCCAAGCGCTCGTCTTGGCAGGGAACTCATTGCTCCGAAGAAAATGAAGGGATATAAACATCTTGAAAGGTGATGAATTCTCGTAGCCTTTCTCCAGTGAATTTTGCTTCTGTAAATCTCTCCCTCTCTCTTTCTGTCTGCTAATTGGCCTTAGCATTAATTAATCTGATTTCATTATATTCTCTTTAATTTGTCAAGATATCATTTCTTTCTTGGGCGAAGAAATGCTTTAGAGGGTTGTCACAATTGGAATAATTCCCCCCCCTTTTAAAATTACCAGAGAAGTCATTATCAATTAAGCTAATTTGCATACACATTAGAGTAATCATTTTAGCTTAGCCAAATTTGTGGAAATTTACATAGTATATTGACCTTCTGCACTTTCACTTAAACATATAAAGTGCAAGAGGGACTCGCACACGCCTCCACAATGAAGTGGGGTTTATTTTGCAGGGCTCTCGTACTCAGAGAGGCTAATTAGACCAAGTAATTTTTTATTTCAGCCATAATTGCAAAACAAATAGGTTCTTCCACAGCTTCTTCCCTTTCCCTTTGCTGAGGGGATGTTGCCAGGTGTTACCAGAGGGGCCTGCTCTGCTGCCCTCTCCTCTGGACACGTTGCTGTGCCCGAGGGGTCCTCACCGGGCAGTGGGAATGGGGGCACACCGAGAAGGAGCTGGGACCCCCCAGGCCTGGCAGGGCCAGGCAGGGCCAGGCAGGGCCCATGACCTCCTGAATTCCCATCCCTGCTTCACCCATGAGATGCAAAGCAGAGGAAAATCCTCCTCTCGGCCTTCTAACCGAGCAGCCCTCTTCCCCCACCAGCACACATTTTGGCCTTGAGTGCTTTTAACGGCAGCCTTCATGGTTTGATGGAGGATTTTACACTAATGCAAGGCATTACCTAGTTAATTTGGCCAGAATAGAGTGTAATTTTGCACGGTCAAAGTCATTGCTGCTTGAGCTAAAGCTTCCATTACGGCGCCCTGCCCACCCCACGGGGGGAGATGAGTGGAGTTTTATGAAGGGGTGTCCTGGGAGCCAGGGAGGGGCTGGGCAGAGCAGGGCATTGAGCTGAGGCAGTGCCCGGTGCTGGTGGGTGCACACCCCACGTCCTGGGCCGGGGAAGGGCCGTGCCAGACTCGTGGGATGCTCCTGCCCCGCTCCCATCGGGTGCCACCGTCCGAGGGATGCCACGTGCTGAGAGCACAGAGGCCACAGCAGCCCTGCCCGGGGCTCGGGAGGGCTGTGCCTCAGGACAGCCAGCTCCCTGGGCTCTGCTGGTCCCGCCAGGCTGGGATAAATCCCCTCAGTGAGTCCTCTGTGTGGGTTTGCGGATCGCCCAGATTCCCTCCTGCCATCCTGCTGCTCAATAATGCAAGCTCCAGTGTGGCTCAGCCTTGAACCAGCTGGTCCCCCGAGCTGGGCTGACTCCGGCAGAGCTCTGCCGAGCTGCTCTCAAAGCCCAGCTCATCTCCCTGCTGCCCAGAGCGATCCTTTCCCCATGACATTCCTGGAACGGGCAAGGGGGAGAAGAACACTTTGGAGCAGCTACAAAGGCGCCGGGGAGGCTGTGCCATGGCAGTGAGCAGCTGGTGAGGATAATCCATTCTCCAAGCGTGTTCACATTTCACAAGATACATAATTAGGAGTTGTGTCGAGGGGGGAAGCAAAACAAAGCACTGCACCTGTTTGTAACACCCTGGCGAGTGCAGTCCTGCCCAGAACCTCCTTTTCCAGCATTTGGGCGTTCCTCAGGCCACGTCGCTGTGATTTCCCAATGACGCCTGTGAGACATTAATTCTGATCCCATTTGCTGAATAATGAATCCCAGGGAATTTATGATCCCGTTGATTTTGGGGGGGGGTCTTGTCAACCGCCAGATCAGATCATGATCCCTTTCCCTCCTCCAATTTCCAGCATCTCCCTTTAAAGATCTGCTCTGCCTGACTGGAGCAGAGGCAAGGCGTGCATGCTCGGCCCCCAGGGCTCAGCAGTGCTCATGCTGCTGGAAAATCTGCCCTAGCCTTGCCCGAGGTGGGAAGGGGAGCGGGAAGGGCTGGAGGTGTGATTCCCTGCTCGTGTCCCAAGTCCAATGTCCCCCTCACTGGAGCACACGGGGGAGCAGCTCTGCTGTCCCTGGGGCTGGTGCTGTGTCTGCAGAGCCAGCAGGTCCCAGCACGGAGCCCCTGCTGCAGCACAGTCACCAAAACTGCAGCAAAACCACGGCAGAGGAACCGGCTCCAGCCCCAGGCAGCCCTCACACAGCTGGTACAAACCCTGCAGGCTCCTCGATGGGAAAACACATCTCCCAGTGCATAGAAAGAAATAAATGAACACTGGCTGGGGCTGAAGTCAGCCCAGCTCTGCCCCGTGTCCGTTGTGATGCTTTTGTTTGAGGCGAGGGATGCTCGTGGAGGTGGGGGCACGCAGCTGCCTGTGACCATTCGAGGGAAAGGCAGACACGCGAGAAAACACCTATTTCTGCTTGGAAAAATCTGACCACAGTCTGTGATTAGAGTTTAAGACACATCTAGCACCAACCCAAGCCTGTTCAACACCTCCAAATGAGGTCTGGCAGCCCCGGCCCATGGGGGTCACACCTCGCTGGGAGGGATGGGCTGGGGGGAAGGCAGCAGGACCCGCTGTGGGGGTGATGGACAGCTGGGCTCGGGCTGCTGGGAGGGCAGTGGCCACTCGGACAGGGGGACACAGCGTTCCCAGCCCCTCTGGTCGCACAGCAGTTCCATCCTGCCAGGACCCGCAGCCTCTGGACCTGCCTAATTACGGCGAGAGAGAGGAGAGATGTCTGTCGAGGTGTCTGTCGAGCTGTCAGGAGCGTGAGCTCGCCCTGAGTCAGAGGCAGAGACATGGAAACTCTGCAGGAGAAAGGGAATAGTCTTGATCAGAGGGCCAGGCGCTTCACAGGCTCTCCGGGAGGACTCAGTTTCCCCCGGGGCTATGCAGAGCCTGGGTGGCAGCAGGGTGCTCATCAGCCTGCCATGCCCCCGGGCACTGCCAGTGCCTGGCATCCCAGGCCAGCCCTCCCTGTGGCATGTGAAGGGTGAAAGGTGTTCATTGCCTGGGCCCAGCCTTGCCCTGCTGCTCTTCGCATCTTCATGGCTTTATTGTCAATAATAATTACAGGATGGTTATTTTTGGCAGCAAGGCAAGTCCTTCACCGCTGCAAAGGGTGGGATTTTTTTTTCCATCTGGAAGAATGCAGGAGCCGTCCACCCACCTGTGTAGTGTTTCTTGTGTCTGGTTAAAGATCATTAGAGCCTTTGTTAGCAGAGCTGACTGACAACGGGAGTAGATTAATATTAGAACACCCTGTCAAAAGTGGTGAAAAAGCTGGATTGATTTTCAGGGGAGTTTAGCCAGAGCTGTGTGTAGAGCCCTTGGGTGGTTACAGTGCTGAGCAGTCTCCTCTATTAGGCAGTCCCTCTGGGAGCTGTGCTGTTGATTACAGACCAGTGCCTCTCCTTCCCTCCCTCCCTCAGAAGCCTCCCCCCGAAATCTCAGTCCCGGGGCTGTACCCGGAGCTCTGGGGTCCCCAGAGAGCCCCGAGGCTCCTCGGGCCTGCCTGCACTCGGTGCCCAGGAGCGGCCAGAAGGGCAGGGCACGCAGGCAGCTCCGTGCCAAGGAGCCAAAGCCCTCGGCTCACGAGTTCCCTTCCTCCTGGCCGCCGTGGTGCCCCTGCCCCGGCGCTGAGCTCAGCCTGCCCTGGCAGACGGGGGCACCCTCCCTAATCCGGATCATTTGCATCCTTCCACTGTCACTCTGCTTCACTTCTCCTCCTCACAGGCCCCCATCCTCTGCTTCCACTACTGCTCTTCACTTTCAAATGCTAATAATCCGCAGCGCTAAAAGGCTCAGAAGTGGTTCTAGATTGTTTGATCTTTGCCCTGTGATCTACTTTCATCTTCCAGCTTTCAAATGTTACTTTGGGTTTACTTTGCCCCATTAAGGCTCCGGGATACAGGGGCAGGAGCTGGCCGGGTTTTGGCAGCCAATCCACCCAAACTCTGGTGGAGATGTGCCAAGTTTATCTTGGGGTCACTGCCTTTTCCTGGCGCTTCTTCACCCCCTGTACAAACACAGGCAGGGTTTTGAGTGATGCTTCCCGAGGTGCTGCCTGGGACCCAGGAGCATGGGATGTGCTCTGACCCTCTGGGGACCTGTGCCACCCCCGTCTGGCTCCCCTCAGCTGCAGGGCCCAAACTGCAGCAGCTGTTTAATATTTAAACCCAAGCAGGTTAATATTTAAACCCAAGCAGCCCAGGCAAAGCTGCTTTTCTTCTTTTTATTTATTCTTTTAATTAAATGCCAATTAGAAAGGAAAAGAGAGTGGAAAAAAAAGGCATTAAACACTTAAATACACACTACACCCAGGTTGCTCGAAGTTGCTACTAGCTAATTAGCTACTTAAGTGATCATTTGAAATTCCATATCAAACAATTCATAATCTGCTCCAAAACCTGGAGCTAGCAAGGAAAATCACAGAACCACAGAATCACATGATGGTTTGGGTTGGGAGAGACCTTAAAGATCATCTCGTTTCGACCTCCCTGTCATGGGCAGGGGCACCTTCCACTAGACCAGGTTGCTCCAAGCCCCATCCAGGTGGCTTGTGCCAACCTTGGCTCCCTTCAGAGCCCGGCAAACAGCGGCACCAGCTCGGACACTGCAGCCCTTCTGGACCAAAGGGCCTGGCAGCCCAAATATCCCCATTTGCAGGTGAGGCCTGGTGGTTCTCAGGTCCGTCAGCTTCGCCAGAGGATGGCTGCCTGGTTTCCTGCACGCTTTCCTTTGCTGCTGCTTCTGCTGGAGAAGCTGCTCTGGGCAGGGCTGGCAGCCCCTCACCTCGGCCCAGCTGGGATGAGGAGGGTCAGAGCTGAAGCTGCTGAAGCTCAGCCCGGGTCAGAGCGGAGCTGGGTTCTGCCCTTAGGTTATAAATGTGCTGAGGAGATTTTTGGGAGGCAGTTTGGCCAGGCCTGCCTGCAGGAGGGGGACTGGGCAGAGCACGGCGTGCCAGGAGCTGGGATGGGACGGGGGGCAGCGGGAGCAAGGCAGAGCACAGGGCACAGGAACCAGCGAGGCCTGGGGAGCTATTTATTAGTATTTGCATGTGCACTAATGAGAAAACATCATTCCAGGCTTCAGCCCTCATTTGCCTGCCAGCAAACAGCAAAGCAGCTCGGGCGGGAGCGGCGGAGGGGGAGCGTGCTGTAAATGCGCCGGGGAGATTTCAAAGGCACTTTAAAGCGGGAATGTGGTCTGGGGAAGAGGCTGTTTTCAATGCAGATTTGTTTTTGTTTGAATTAGTTGATGCTTATTTTAAGCTCCTGTGGCACACTGTCATCTCTGGATTGCTTGTTTTCCAGTGCCAAAGTCAACCTTAATTTCTCCCCTCCTTTCAAGAGGGAGCCGTGATTTTCCCTCTGCTGCACTGAGCATCAGATGGGCAGGACAGAGCCGGGCTCTCTAAGCGATGCTGACAGGATTACCTACTGATTGCCGGAGTAAAACCCTGCATTCCAACTACGGCTGGGGCAGATGGCGCAGGAAAGCACTGGAAACCCGTCTCTAATTCCTAGTGAAGGACAAACCTCGCAGGGACCGGAGATTCACTGTGGATAAGCTGGAAAACTTCTGCTGCTTTTCTAAAGCTCATCTGGCAATCCTGTGCATCCGGAGCTGGGCAGCACTTCCCAGCGTTGGAAAGCCCTCGCATTTTCCCCCCGTGTGGCTCAGGGGGCAACTGAAGGGTCCCTCTGTCATGGTTTTTTTTTTTGGAAAAAGTGAACGTGTGGCTCGGTTTTGCAGGAGAGGGAGCAGCCAGCAGTGGCACAGCCTGGGCTGGGCTCCTGGGATGTGCTGCCATCAGGAAGATGAGGATGGTGAGAGTTTTGTTGTCTAAGACCATCCTCTGCCACCCTGGCAGCTATGGCACGGCCGGGGCAGGGCGTGCTGTGCCCCTGGGGTCTGTCCTGGCTGCAGGGGACCCCGGCAGAGGTGCCACCCCCGGGATCACCGTGGCCACGCACCAGTGTCCTGGAGCAGGGTCCGTGTCCCTCCCCAAGGGCCGGTGGTGCTGATGGCACTGCCTTCAGCCAGACCCCAGGACACAGTTCAGAGGAGCAAATACTAACTAATTAGCTAATTAATTTCTTATTAGCGGCTAACGGCCAGAAATTTCACGGGCACCTGTTGCCCTGGCAGGCAGGTTGGGTGGGTGCTGAGGGAGCTGCACGTGAAGGAGGGCACCCAGACGGTGCTCCAGGACCACCCACCCAGTTTGTGACACCTCCCTGGACGTGGCTTTGTCCTTGGCACCACTTCCTTTGAAGATGGGCACCTCATAAATTATTAAAGGCAAGAAGTCAGGCTCTTGACCTTTCCTTGAGCTTGGCCCAAGACGCTCTCCTCCTGCGCCGTCCCTCGGCCCGCCGTGTCTCCCAGCTCAGCCCTTCCAGGGCGGGAGCTGTGCCTAACCCTCCTTTGCGCTTTAACAGGATTTCTGCAGCCTACACAGTGGAGGCCAGGGCTGCTCCTCACCTGCTGCTGTAATCTGCGCCACTAAGCCTCCAGCTCTGTGCAGAAAGCTTAACTTTGCTGTGCTTATTTGCCTTCCCTCTCCCCCTGCATCCCGCAGCCATATTTCGGGGGAAGAGTTAATCTGCTTCCCCTTTGGCTCCGGACAAAGGCGTTTGGAAGGAGACACAAATTGCTGATGGATTGCGGTCTCTGACCCTCAGGTGGGACAGGGCCGCTTAAGGAGTCCCCAGCAGAGGGGAGGTCACTGCACAAGGTGCTGAGGCCTCACACGCTGGGTTTCAGCATTTCCAGGCTCTGCTGTGGATTAAACAGAAAATAACTGGAGAGTGGGAGACACTGGTGGGGCTGGGGCGGCTCCTGAGCTCTGAACCTCCATCCCACACAGAGCCCTGAGCAGCCCTGGAAGGGCAGGGCCGGGGCTGAGTGTGCCAGGAGCAGGCTGGAGGCTCTGCAGGCCCCCGTCAGCTCGGGAGATAAATGCCCAACTTCAGCTGGAGGAATGCTCGGGTGAAACTGCAAAATTAGAGCTGTTGGCTTTGGAGTTCCCTGCAAAGGTTTCCTCACGGAACCCGAAATGACCGAGATTAGATGGAATTAATATGTGCGTTTTTCTATAAAGATTTCCAGCACAAGCATTCCATAAAAATGCAAATCTCAGCTGAGATTTATAATTAGGAGGGATATGTGCGGAGCTAACAAATGATCAGCACAGCCCAGCTCTCCATGGATAATTGCTCGGGGCTGGTGCGGGGTCCCACGGCAGCCTTGGAGCCGCGCGGGGAGCGCGGGTTCTCCCGGGAAAGCAGCCAGAGCTCCGCAGGAAAAGGGACGTGCAGGGATGTAGTGAAGTGTCCAGAGCATCCTCTGCCACTTCCCGAGGAGGAGCAGGAGGAGGAGGAGGGATGGAGGCTCACGGACCACTCGCAGTCCTCAGCAGAAGAGTGGCCCCAGTGCCTCCACACGCTGCTCCTTCTCTGAGCTGAGGATGTTTCCATGGATGTGGGAACAGGACCCCGCTGTGCTGGGAGCTGCAGTCTGGCATGAGAACTGGAGAGCTGTGGCAGTCCAAGATGTGGCAGTCCTGTTCCCTCTGGAGCAATCCCTTTGGAAGAGACGAGCTGGCACACATTGATTTTCACAACATTTCAGTTGCTGGAGCATCCCTAAATCCCAGAGCCTGGATGCCGAGTCAAAGCGCTGCCAAAGTTTGGGGAGGAACTGAGGGGAAGGAGCAGAAGCTGTTGGAGGAGGGCTGCTGCCCCCAGGCCCCACACCTCACTGCAGGGCTCCTTTCCCTTCCCTCTCTGCCATCCCTTCCAGAGGCCAGGAGGAGACCCTGGTGGAATATTAACTCCACGGTGGCCAAGTGATTATTTATTACAATCATCGCTTTCGGGTCCTCTGACTCCTCTCTGTTAATTAGGCTGCAGGGTGTAATAAAGGTGATGGAAAGCGGAGGGAGCTGGGGCTGCTCGGGGAGGACACGGAGGAGCTGCCACATCCAACCTTGGCACTGGGCAGGAGGGCACAGGGAGCCTCTGGGCTGGGCTGCTCATCCTGGATCCTGGAGCCAAACCCACGCCCCGTGTCCTGCTGTCCTGGAGGGCCAGGGCCACCCAGGGCTCGGTGCCTGCAGGGATGGAGGCTGCTGAGCACATCCCATCAGGGATGGGCCTGAGGCAGAGCTGTCCTGCCCCTGCCCTGCACAGATATCAGGAAAGGGAGTGGAAACAAGCTTGTTTAAATGACATTTGGATCCTCAGCCCCAGGGACTCGTGCTGAAGCAGGGTGTGAATGGAGTGGCTGAGAGCTGAGAGCAGCTCTGCTCCAACAGTTATTGAAAACTTCAACCCACAAATGAAACAGATTCTCTTTGATGGTGGTGGAATCCGTGGTCCAGGTCCCCCAGCACCTCTGCTCCGTGCAGGGGCTCCTTGGACACTGATGGCAGCTGAAATGCTGCTGTTCACTGCAGCTCTCCCTTCCAGCCAGCTCCGATGGATCCTTTGGGTCCCCAGCTGGGTGCTGAGCGAGGCACCCTCTGCTCCCTGGGGTTTTTGGGAGTGGTGAGAGATGAGTCCTAAAATACAGGAAAAACTCAGCATCATTAAGCCTCCCTCTGGGCAGCCAGACCAGGCTCTGGACCCACTTTGGTTTGACACCTTTCCCTCCAGAACCACAGGATTCATTAAATAAATAGGCTGATGAAATGTGTCTTTTTCCCTCCAAAGCTCCCAGATTTGCTGCAAAAACCCAAAGCCACGGAGCGCTTTCTTAACCTCCATCGCTCCCCTTCCAGCTGCCCACGGACAATATTTTTGGGTTATCAGGGTCATCTTTGGCAAAAAACATGTCAGTCCTTTGTTCTGTCCCTGCTGTTTTAATGAGTACTTGGGGCTATTTAAAGAAACCTGACAGCTTCTAGACCTGAACCTGTGCTGTGAGGTCGCTGTGCGGAATAATTTCAGCAGTTCATCCTCCTCCTCCTCCTCTTCTTCTTCCTCCTCCTCCAGTTCCCAGCCTGGTGACGATCACCAGCATGGCCAGAGGTGGCTGCACTGAGGGATTGCAGCAGTAAAGGCAGGCTGGGAGCAGGGCTGCAGCTCCCTGGCTCCTTCCCGGGGCACTGAGCTGGCTGGGAGTTTGGGAAAAGAGATTAAAAAGGATTTGGGTCCCGGTCCAGGTCTCTGATGCAGCGCAGGGCAAAAGGGAGAGAGGCAGAAAGAATACCAGAGAAAAGCTATTTTATTTCAGTGCAAAAGTATCCACTTTAAATACCCTTTTTATTACATTATCTGCATAGTAATACTAATAATAGATCTTGTTGGCAGTTCTAATGAGGCTGGAGAATATAAAGTTTCCAATAAAGTTAATTGTTGCCTTTAATACTCTCATACATTTATACGTGGTAAATCTTTAAAGAAAAAGCACTCGTTTCTTTTCCATTAACCACTCAGGAGTGGCCCAGCCTCTGGGGGCCGAAAGCTCATGAGCTGCAGGGTCGGGGACTGCCAAAACAGCGGAGTTATCTCCGGGAAAAGCTCTGTCCAGGAGGGAAGCGGGAGCAGGCAGGAGCAGAGGGGATTTTCCTTCCCTCAGGCTGACTCCTGCCTGGGATTCCTGCTGAGGAGAGCTCGTTTGCCCCGTGAGAGTCTCCAGGGACTACCACTAGCAGCTAATCCTTTCGCTGAAGGCTCTGTTAGGTGTTAGCTTAGAAAAACCACCAGCAACCACGTTAAAAAACTAAACAGGACCTTTCCAGCGGGAAAATACACGTGAGGAATTGACCCACAACGGAGCCTTTCCTGGATGCTGGGAGCATCCCCGAGCCCTGCAGCTGTTGGGGTGGGGGCTCGGAGGGGCTGAGCCCCTCTGGGCAGGGTTCCTGGCTCGCCCTTCCCGCAGGATTCCGCGGGGGGAATTCAGGGGGGAGGCTGCCATCGCCTGCGCCGGCGCTCCTAACAGGTGGTTGGATAATTAAGTGTGCTTTATGCACTGTTTTGCTCGGTGTAATTGCAGACTCCGTATAAATAATTCACATGGAATTATTATACCGAGGACATCACCCGCCTCCTCATAATTTGCTTAACTGCAATGGGCTCTTCCATCACCGCCAGGGATTTGCTCAGGGCCGTGCAGCCACCGTCCCTCGCGGGCTGACTGCTGTAAATTCAGTTTAGGGGTGCAAATTGTTTGTCCACTCTGCTCTGGGAGGGTGTGAGGCTGCTGTACTGGGGCAGTCAGCAGAAAGAGGCATTGCTGATAATAATAAATTAATTAAACATGATAATGGTGGCAGGGGAGCCCCGTGGCCCTTGCAGGCTCAGCAGGGATCACTGGGCTGCTTTGGAGCTCTGTTCCCATCACCCTGGGGCTGCCTCTCCACATCCCACCAGCCCAGGGTGGGCTCAGGCTCTGTCTGGCCATCTCAGGAGATGGTTTAGGGTGATGTTCTCGTGTTCAGCTGAGTGAGAACATGGGGATGTGCAGCATGGCCCTGTCCCACCCTGGTCCCATCCCTCCCTCCTTCCCTCTCCCAGGGCACCCCAGGGCAGCAGCCCCATCCTGGCACTTCCCCCTCAGAGGGGCCCAGCTGCCCCCCAGAGCCAGAGCTCCCCCCTTCCATGCCAGGAGCTGGAACAATCACTCCATGAACATTAATTAAGAAGAGGCTTCACACCCACCCTGGGCAGCAGATCCTGTGATTATCCCCATTTCACCATCCAGAAGCTCCAGCTCGGAGTGAATCAGCGACCTCTCCAAGGTCACCCAGCATGTTGGTGACAGAGACGGATTCAGAGCTCAGGAGGGGGCTTCAAAAAACATCTCCTTATCTTTATTTTTTATTGCATTTAAAAATAAACCACGGTTATTAAATATCATAATACCCATAATAGATTTTAAACTTGAACTGCTTCCAGAGATGCTAAATGATAAATACAGCTATTATCAGAGGGAGCACTCAGAGAAATTGATAGCCAGCATTTGTTTAATGAGTGTGTGTGTACACATGTGTGGGGAGGGGAGAGATTTCGGATGCAATTCCAGGGAGGCTGGTTCTTATGCAACAGTGAACTGTCAGCTCGGGCTGCTGAGAGTGTCCCCGGAGATGGTGGGGACTCAAACCCATCTTTTAAGGGTTGCTTGGCGCCCGCACCAGAGGATCCCACAGCGCTGCAGGACTGGGCAGACTGGGACAAGAGCAGGGCCAGGAGGAGCCCGGCTGCCCCGGGGGAAGCTCAGGGGCACGGAGGCGCTGGGGACACTGCCCCGGGGTCTGGGTGCCCTCGGGAGGAGCCCCTGCACAGGGCATCTTCATGGACATCACCTCAGGGTGCAGAGGGGTCGGGCAACGAGAAAATGGGCTCCCTCTCTTTCAGCCTGGAGTCATTCCCCCGTGCTGGCCCTCCAGCCCTTGTAGATAACCTCCCTCCCACTTTCTCACAGTCTCCCTTCAGGTGCTGCAAGGCCAGAATTGTTGAGCCCCACAATCTCTTTCTCGTGCAGGAACAATCAGAAAAAGTTCAGTTTTTAGTCCAGCTTGTCTCGTCTGCTCCTTTGGCTGAGCTGAGCAACACTGCCAGCTCTGAATGTGCTTGAGGAGAGTTTCTGCTGGGGGGTGGCCCCTCCTCCAGCCACCCCTCTGATGTACTGACACTGATGCTTCCTCTCTGTGCTCTCCTAATCTCATCTCCTCCGAAACTGCTTTGCCTCTGCTTTTCTAGGCTCTAAATCTCTATTTGCACCCTCTGTAATGTCCTGTTTCAGCTGCTGAGCGCTTACAGTGCAGGAATTGATGTCTCTCTGAGCCGTGGCAGCAGCAGGGATGGGGGCAGCTCGCTGCAGAGCTCTCCTGGGTGTCCCTGCGTTTAGCAGGGTGACAAGAGCTCTGCACCCATGGCCCAGCCAGCCCTGCTCTGCTTGGGAGCTGTTTGCTCTCGGGTCACTCGTGCTCTTTGGCCGCTGGGCAGGGAGAGGGAAGCACTTTCACACCCAGCAGCAGCATTGCTCCAGCAGGAGCACGGCGCTGGGGGCAGCAGCAGCAGCAGCAGCTCCGTGCGGGCTCTGCAGCCGCTCCCCTGTCCACCCTCAACCCTGCCCCTGCTTTATTTATTTATGTTTGAGCAGAAGCATAATACAAATAAAGCACGGCCATAAAAATGTCAGGGAAAGTTCAAACCTATTCATTACCCATTTCACTCCGATTAAAATTTCCATCAAGGCTGCTTGGTTTTGACTTGAGTTGCTTTCCTTTTAATGAGCTTGATCTAGAAAGTAAAAGATGCTAATTCATCCTTACATCTCTATCATCTCCTGGCTTTTGCTATATAAAGCATCAAGGTCGCATTCTGGGGAAATGTCTTTTTACCAAAGGTGCCATAATAATAATGAAGCAGCAATTTGTTTCAGCAAACTGCCTACAGTAATGAAGCTTAATTATAACCGTGTTATTAATACTGCTGCTTAAGGTAATTCACTTCTGAGCGGGGCGCAGAACAGTAAACTATAATTTAAACAAGAATCGAGACCTAATTTAAATCATCAGATCTGCTGTGGAAAAGGCAAACAGAGCTGGAGCTCTCCCTCTGCTGCCTCCATCACCACCCACTCCCCTCGCAGGGCTGCAGGAGCACAGAGAGCAATCAGGAGCAGCTGCTGGCTCTTCCTGACCTCCAACGTGCCTGTAAGACACAAAAAATTCCGTGTGCCCGGCAAGAAAGGGGGTGATGGATGTGCTCGGCTGTCTGTGCTCGTGTGGGCCTCCCAGAAGTGTTCCCTGCCAGGCAGGAGCCGCACCCTGCAATGCCCAGACTCTCGGGAAACCTATGAAATGCCACTCCTGGAATGATGTTTTTATGTCTTTCTTCCACTCTGTGCTTTTGGGGCATATGCCTGGAGGCTTGGGATCCTACAATCTCCCAGAGCTTCCCCCCGTGTTTGCTGTCCCCTCCTGCCTGTCCCCAGCTCTCTTTTCCAGGCTGAGCATCCCCACCCTGGCCCATCCCTGCTCCCTCCCTGCCAGAGGCACGCAACCTTCTGTGAACTTCCTTGCTCTTGGATGCTCTTTCCTTTCTTTCCAGGCCTCTGCTCCCCCTCTCTCCATAACAAGCTGCCTTCCCTGCGCCCAGCTGTAAGCCCTGACATCCTCCTTCCCTGAATCCCTCATTATTTCTGCCTCTTCCCTGCACTCTCACCTCGCAGCCTCCTCCCCGCAGCATCTCCCTGCCGCACCCCTCGCATGGCTACCCCGGCTCCTGAAGCCAAATGACACGAGATGATGGCTCTGCTGTGCCAGTAATAGCGTTTCCTCCCGGGAAATGGAGTGAGGAGCCAGGCAGCCCCGCTCGCCCTGCCCGCCCTGCAGCGGCCCAGCGTGTGGGATGCCACCCTCCCCCTGGAACATCCCCCGGGGATGTTATCCCAGTCTCCGGGCTCTGCCAGGTGTGGCTGCGCTCAACAGGCTGGCAGGGAGGAGGAGGGGAGCGGGAGAAGTAAATAGGTGGAATGTTTCTTCTTGGGAAGGGGAAAAAAAAAAAAAATATAAAGCCTCCATCACCGTTCCACTCGACTGCAGCCTCCCGCAGGCTGTTTCATCTCATATTATCTAAGCTCCAAGGGGGTGTCCAATTTGAGGAACAATAACTATAAAGTCATTTTCGGTCCCCCGCTGTGGCGCAGCACATGATAGCCTGTGTAAAGCAGCAAACAGCCTGGCTGGCCGCGCCGGGCCGGGCCGGCAGCCGCTG
>VWZN01016140.1:313089-361653 GCA_013396955.1 Regulus satrapa | reverse complement strand
TGGCCGGGCCTCCCGTGGGTCCCTTTCTGCAGAGCCCTCCCAGGATCTGCTCCCCGTGTCCCTGGGGGCTCTGGGAGCGGGGAGAGGAGGGGGAGCCGCCCCTGTCCGGGGCGCGCGGCAGGGATGCCGTGGTTGGGACAGTCCTTGGGGGCTCCGGGCGGGATGAGAGGCGTCGCGGTGTGGAGGGGTCCCTGCGTGGGCACAGGGGAAGGTGCTCCGGGTGCCAGGAAGAGCAAACGCCCAGCCCGGCTCGCTGGGGAGCTGTGCTGGCCCCAGCAAGGCCGGGCAAGCTGGAACACCGCCTGGCACAGCTCCGGCAGCGAGCCCTGCCCGCAGCCGGGGCTCTCCGCGCTCCCCGCTCCCAAAGCACAGCCCCAACCTCTCCCCCGGCGCAGCTTCAGCGCCTTCCTCAGCCCGGGGCACGTTTCTCCTCTTCCTCCTGGGAAAAACAACTAGAAGGAAAAGAGCTGTTTCCATGCTGGGCTGCAGAGGATCTCCCCGGCTGCACAGGGCAGATCTGGGCCCACACAAGGGCATCCCTGGATCAGGGGCACGGCGTGGCCAGAGCTGCCCTGCAGGGCCCCCTTGGCGAGATGGAACCCACTGGGGGCTCAGGACTCGGCCAGAGGGAAGGAATCTGCACCAGGTGGAGATGCAGGACGCAACCTTGCCTTGCCCTCCCCTGCCTGTCCCTACCTTTAATTTGTCCACACTGCTTTGGATTTGTTGTTTCATTAGCTTTTCATTTCAGCTACTTTCTTTCCTCCATAGATTATTCTATTCCTCCTGCTTTCCCCCTTTTCTGTTCCTTTTGCTCTATAATTGGATCATTTGCAGTTTATAGGAAGGATGAGAAACAAAAGGTATTGACAACGCGAGCATTCAAAATTATATGTCAAGCTCAAAAAAAGGAGATGAAAAGAAAATCTGGATCCTCTTTCTTTGCATTCTGATTTCTGAACCTGCAGAGCTCATTAGTTTCCTGTGATTGGGGCTTTTTCGGTGTCTGTGGAAACCAGAAACCTACTTTTAAGAAGAGCTGTAGTCAGTTGACTCCAGAGATAAGAAACAGGAAGGTAAAAGCCCGTGGTAAGTGCTCAGCATTGAATCTTCTCTTCTCTTCTCTTCTCTTCTCTTCTCTTCTCTTCTCTTCTCTTCTCTTCTCTTCTCTTCTCTCAGACACAGCTTTACTTCCAGGTCAAATGCTTTTCCCACTGACCCCTGGAAAACACAACCAGATATTCTCTGCAAGAAAACAAATGAAGTTTTTATTGTGGATCCCTTCTACTCACCAGCAACTGTCCACCAGAGTGGCACACCACAAACCCCTTACTCCCAGAGAAATGGAAACTCTCTGTAAACCCCAGCTCAGTTCCCAACTTCCGTCCTCATTTCCTGCTGCCAGGCTCTGTGTTTGGAGCTGCTGGGGTTCAGGAGGCCGGGAAGGGAGGCAGGGCTGGAGCGTGGTGCTGGCCACGTTCGGGACGCCCTGGCAGCGCCTGACCGAGGCTCAGGCCAATTACTGCTGGCGTGAGCCCAAGCCATCCATCTCAGCAGATTTCCCTCCAGGGGCCACCCCATTAGTAGCAAATAACTCATTATTGCTGTCAGCTTTAATAAAAAAAACATTAGTTGAAAGATATTCCCTGCACCCCAACTTTCCATTGCTGTATAAATTATAGGAGACAAAACTAACTTCTAGATTGAGTAATTCCAGACATTTGTCAGACTCCGAGAAATGCTTTAATTAGCATTGGTTAATAAAGTGTTTAGGTAATTAGGAGAACATTTGTCCTGCCTCTGCAGATTTTTTTTCCTCTTGCTTATGACAACTAAAAAAAATTAATTGGAGTCCAGGCTTCAAGGAATTACAAACGCTTTTTTTTTGGTGAGGCCGTTAATGATTCTAGGGGGAGTTGCCTCTAGTTCTGGAATTTTTTCCCTCCTCTTTCTGGCTGTTTTGTCTGACGTGGGGAGCAGGAGCTCTCGGGGGACGGATCAAACCCAGCCTGAGCAGCTGATTCCCCGCGGGGCGTTGGGCAGAATGCGCTCGGGGAGCTTCTCTGTCTGCAGCACACGCGGCCGTGCCAGCGACAGCGTCGTTCTGGCTCTGCTCCTGGGCCGAGACGCAGGAGCTGAGCTGAGCTGCCAGCCCACAGAGCTGTCACCCTGCCAGAAACAGGCACTGAGACCCCCGGCCCCCACCCTGCTGCCGCTGCTGACAGCTGGTGCCGTGGCAATGGTCCATGGGGCACCCTGCACCCCATCCCTGGCACTCCCTGCACCCCATCCCTGGCACTCCCTGCACCCCATCCCTGGAACTCTCTGTACCCCATCCATAGCACATCCTGCACCCCATCCATAGCACAGCCTGCACTCCATCCTTGGCACTCCCTGCACCCCACCCAAGGCACATCTTTCATCCCATCCCTGGCACTCCCTGCACCCCTCCCTGGTGTTCTGGAGCCGAGGGCAGCCCGGGCTGCTGGAGGAGCCCAGCTGTTTGCCCCAGCAGGGTTTGCAGCAGGCTGGCAGCAATCAAGCCCCGCTGTGGCTATACCAGGTCTGTGCGGGGAGCACGGGGGCTCCGAGTGCTGCGGGGAGGGCAGGAGCAGGGAGGAAGGATTATTTTTAGCACTATTAGATAACAGGGCCGCAGAGAGGTGGCTGCTGGCAGACGTGCAGCAATTCCTCCGGACGAGACCGCAGGGCAGCGAGGAAGCCCCGAGGTGAGCACGGAGTCAGGCATGGAGGTGAGGCCCTTTCCTGCTCACCGAGTCCAGACTCCTCTTGAGGTTTCCACCTTGCACTTGTGCTGCAGGAAGCTCTTCTCTGCTCTTGAAACAGCATCTTCTGCCTCTCAGTGCTCAGCGGGCTGTGGCACAGCTGCTGGAGCAGCCAGCTGAAACCAGCTCCACTCATCGGGCTGTGCTTGGTGCAGAGCAAAGACACAGATGCTTGTGCTTCAGACGTTAAAAATTTAAGAACTAGTTAGTCTTGAAGATGTCCTCATGGAAAGGTCTTTGCATTGTGAGTTTAAAAAAAAATCCCGTGTAGGTGTAGTTCACATCCTGCCAACCACTTTTAGCGGGAGCTGCATCCTGCTGTGGTCCCGGGGTCGTGTCCTCGCCAACTGCTTGGCATCAGTTCCTGCATCTCATCCAATCAGTGCATTAAGTGACTCTGCAATTAATTTGCTCGTCTGGGTTACACGAGTATGGGAACAATGAAAAACATGTAATTTTCTGGTCTGCTTCGGGCTCATCACAGAGGGGTCTGTTTGCACCATGCCCCGGGTCCCTGAGGCTTTGCAGCCTCGCAGTCCTTGAGCTCCCTGGGCACAAAACCTGGGCTGTCCTGCCTGTGCCTTTCTCCATGGAGAAAGAGCTCTGTGCTCCTGGTGGCTCCTTCCCTTTGGGGAGAGAAGGGCTCTGAGAGGCTCTGGGATGCCTGCTGGGTGTCCCAGCTCCAGGCTTTGGGTTTATGCACAACTCGGAGGACACAAAACTCTCCAAAGTCCTGGCAGGAAAAGGCAGGATTCAACTTCTGGCCCGTGAACCAGCTGGGCAGCACAAAGGCTCAGTGGTGGTCAAAGCCAGCACTTTGCCATCCTTTAACCCGTGGTGACGTGTCACTGATCAGCACATTGGTTCTAATAGCTCCCCAGGTAGATTTGGGAGAGCAACGAGTTGAACATAAAAAATCCCTTTATTATTGCCATTTTGCTTTTATATACCCATCAAGCTTTCATATTTAATCTCCTACATCACAATAGCTGATCATTTTTAACATTTGACATTGATAAAGTGCCCACTGCTATTATTCTGACATACTATAAAACATTACACCCATTTGCGATAGAAAAGGCAAAGAATCAATACTCAGCCCCATTTTCCAGCGCAGCAGTAAATCATGGGGAGACTAACAAATTGTTTTAAATAGAAGCACCTTCAAGACCAATAAAGAACCCAACCGATCCCTGTCCACTGTCACAGCTGTCAAACATCTTTACTGCTAAATGGACATTGGGGGGTAGCCCAAAAGAGCTCAGCCCAACCCCCGGGGTCCCCTGGGAGTCAGACTTGGGGGCTCTTCTTGTGGGATGTGCTGTGAGTTCCTCTGAGCTGCTGGAGAGGTCTCAGAGCTGCCTCACAGCTCACCTCTGGCAAGGCTGCAGGGCACCAAGCCCAGGAGCTAAACCAGGTTCGGGAGGTGAAGCTCCTCGCCCAGCGGTGCAAAGAAAATTGCAATCCCTCCTGGAGGCGGCACAGAAAACGTTCCCAGCTCGCTTATTCTGGTGAGCTGCTCCTGCTGGAGAGCAGCGACCTTGCTGTGGGCGAGGGCAGCCGTGTTTTCCCCGGTGCTGCTCCTGGGGGTGGATGGCACCACGGCGGGGCCCCAGGCTGGGGACGCTGTGCCCGGGGCACACCTGGCTGCTGGCAGCACGAGCCAGGGGAAGGCTGAGTCAGGCATTGCCTGACACATCTCCCGTCCCTGCTGGCACATCTGGGAGGTTCTCAGTCCTGGGGCTCGCCCTGCATTGCTTCCCTGCCAGTCGTGCGTGTCCCTGTGCGACCTCCGCCCATCCATCTCCCCCCTCCCGTGCTGGTACTTACTCGTGGAAAGGTAAAACGAAAGGAAAAAATGAATAATTTTACATCTGAGGTGATGTAAACCTTGTGTGCATAGTTTAAAAATGTCTCTGTCACGTCTGCTGTCAGAGAGCTCCTAAATAACATGGTTTACCTGGGTTGAGTGATTTATAGGAACGGGGCTCCCAGACCCCAAGGATGACATTTTAAACACATCTTCCTTTCATTTGTAAGGGATTAAATGAACATGTTTTGACAAGATTGATCAGATGGAGGTTCAGACGATTTCTCTTTGCGGCTTCAATCTATAGCTGGTAGAACTGAGAGAATATTCCTGTGTCTCATTACAATAATGCACGGCTGGCACCTCTGGAAATAAATGTTTGGGGAGTTCCCTGTGCCGAGGCCGCCCTGGGCCGGCGCTGGCAGCGTGGGTGATGCAGAACCTCCATCGTGTCCTGCCAGGGGAGGTTCATCCACTCCCCCACTGCACACATTTCACAGCAGCTCCTCAGTTCTGTGCTCCGGGGCACTGCTGACCCACCCCGTGGGGGCACGGGGAGGCTCCCCCCCCACGTTTCTCCTCCAGAATGTGTTCCCTCCTTGGCTGGGATGCTCTTGTTGTTCTCTCCAGGAACTCCATCTCCAGGGGGCTGTGCCTGCTGCAGCTGGGCATGCCCCAGAGCCTGGTTTTGTCTTTCAGTCCCTCATTCTGCAAAACATTCCGAGGCTTTGGGCACTGCGGCTGGATGGCAGGGGCGGCTTTGCCCCTGCAGGATGAGGTTTTTGGAGTTTATGTTCTTGGTTTCAAACTCACTGACTTTGTGCCCACTGGTGCGGGCTGTCTGCCCTGCATAGCCTTAGGAAAAAATAAAGGAATCAAAACCATCTTTGAATCCAGGCCAATGTCTCCAAGCCCTGAAGCCTTGGAAGACCCAAAGCGACTTGCTCTTGCCCCAGAAGCACTCAAGCCTTGCAGTGCCTTGCACAGAGGGGGCCGTGAATCACTGAGTGCTCCCTGTGGAGACAGGGATTTGCTGATCTGGCACAGGCAGAGGCTCGGGAGGAATCACCAGACCTTGGCAGGACTGGGCTGCTCCTGCTTCTTCCCACACAAGTTGTGTTTTCCCCCCCTTGCTAAGTCACAGACGATTGTGATGATGCCCTCAGGCCCTTGGCCAAACGGGAATGGGAAAGAACCTTCCCCCCCACCCTGTTCTTGGCCTGGGGACATGATTTATGTCCTCCCTTCATGGCTTAGGAATCCTTTACCCTTGGATGGCAGGGGAAGGCAGCCGTTGTCTGGGCACTGGCTGGCAATTTGCACTGCTGCATTATGCATGGGCAGAAAACAGAGGAATAAAGCAGGAGGAGCAGGAAATCACTGCGGTGTTTTTAATCTGAAAGGTGAGATCGAAGCGCTGTTTGTAGGCTGCCTTTAATGGCCCTCGATTGGCAATTAGAGTTATATTATCACATATCTTTAATAGAATATTGATGCTGTTGGCAGAGATATAATCCCAGTGTCAAGAGTAATTCCCCTCTTTCCAGAGTGTTGCACTTATTACGTGAGGGCCCAGCGGAGCCGCCGGAGCTCGGCCGAGGCGTCCCCGATCAATCAGGATCAGCACTTCCACCAGGGACTGAGGGCATGGCAGGGATGCATATTAATGATTATTAATGATCTGCTTGGGGAGGGAGGTGCCGGCCCGCTCCGACTCCCGCCAGCTGCGGGGCTGGACTCAGGGAGAGCCTCAGGGATCCAAGGTGCATCCCAGATCCCAGGGATCTTCCTCAGAGCCACAGGCAGAGCTCCCGGTTCATTATTCATTTACCTTGGGTTGCCATTGGAAAGCAGGTGAAGCAATAATAAATACCAAACAGCAGAAGTTAATCTCTATCCACAGCGCTGTAATAAATGGGAAGTTAAACAAAAATCAATGCAGATCTGTTAATTCCAGGCACTCCTGGGTCTGCTCCAGAGCAGAGTCCAACCCTGGTGGATGCTGCAGCCAGATCTCCCCTTGGGCATTCCCACAGCATGGGGTGTTATTCCCACAGAGCTGCCCCTTCACCAGAGGCTTTTCCTCTGCTGGAAACCTTCATCTGCTCCTTCTCCCCAGCCCCACAGCCTCGGCAGGGTCCCTGGGGGATCCCAGCCCTCCCTTGCTGGGCTGGTTCTGCACTTCTGATGGATGTGGGCAGTGCCTGATGCCAGCGGGGCAGTGGCAGAGCGTTCCTGGCACATCCTAATGCCAAGTGTCAGCCACGCACAGTGACGGGCTGGCGGCAGAGCACGCTACAGAGGAAGGGGGGAGAGAGGAATTTCAGCTAATCCAGACCCCGAGAGGAAGCTGGTGCCCCCTGAACAGGACCCTGCTGCAGAGCTGAGCCCAGCAGTGGTTCCTGGGGAAACTGGGATTCTGTGCAACCTCAGCACTTCTGTTTTTCACCAGGATGAAAGAATTTGATTGCTGCAGAAACCACTGTACCGAGACAGCCGTACACAACATCCCACACTGGAGACTGATACACGGATCCCCAAACCCTGTGAGCTTCTGGATTGCTAAAATGGCTTCTGGGGAGGACTGTGAGGACTTCTTCCATGGGACACGAAAGTCCTTTTCCCAGTTTTGGGCAGGCTGTCCCTTGTCCCCCCACTTCCCTCCACCAAGGGGAGCTGCAAACCCATCTCAGAAGGGAGGATGGTTCAAGCTTTGGGCTCAGGCTGGAGCTCCTGGGGTGGTGACAGCACCACTCCCCTGAGGCCATCCCCGCAGCCCTGGCTGTGCTGACCCTGCCCTCCGACACAGCACTGCTCACTCCACTACCCACCAACTCTGCTCTGAAGAGAAGCCGTGGATGCTCCTCCATCAGCCACGTGGGGCCACCTCCAGGAGCCCCAAATCCACCGGAGCTTTGCCACCTCCATGTGTGCCGTCCCTGAGTGATTTCTCTTTTCCCTGTTGGTGCCCGCAGCCTCAGCTGAGGCAGAGAGCTCGGGGTGTGCTGTGCTCCAGCCGCAGGGCCATGGAGTTTACACCCTCCTGCTCCTCTTCCTGCAGGAACCCTCTGCCAGAACTCCCTTGTCTCTGTTGCCTTCCGCCAGGACTCGGCGGTGTGTGGCCTCAACTCCACGGATCTGAAAGGGAGAGCTGGTGAAAGCAGATCCCAACCGGAATTCAGCAGGCTGGAGGTGCCTGTGCAGCAGCCCAGCATGTGGGGCACGAGCCATGGCACAGCATCCCACCCCCAGCAGGACTCAGAGCTCCTGGAAAACTGGATTTATAGTCTTTAAACAAATCCTGGAGATGGGGTGGAAGGGAGCCACTACCAGGAGATTTCAGCTTCAAAGCCTGGATGTATTTAACTTTTAGCAAAACACCACGATCTCAAATCTTTCCTTGGAAGGCACAGACGCGTCTGCAGTGAGGGCTCCCGGATGGTGACGGAGCAGCGCATTAGCATAAATTTTCCCGGGAACTGAACTGTCACAAGGCCAACCTTGAAAGCTATTTGGAGTATTTACAGCTTTTATGAAGCCCCCCGGGAGAGAATAATCTCAAAGTGCTGCAGACACTGCTTGGAAGAACCGTGAAAAACATTCAATTTAGGAGCAGCTTTGCCTGCATCTCTGTTTTTTGTAAGCCCTCACTCCCACCACCAGTTCTGTCCCCACCTGGGTCTCCTCTGCCAGAGCAGTGAGTCACAGCAAGGTGAGGATGATGGCACAAGCAGAGATTGGGCAGGGAAAAGGCAGCAGTGGGTGGAAGGCTTCGAGAAGGAAAGTGATGTCTTCGTGTGAATCTCTATTTGGAAATAAGAAACAGAGGGAGAAACATGGAAGAAGATGAAGCAGCTGAATTGCCTCAAAGCAGCCTGCTTTTCCTGCTTTCCCTGCTTTCCCTGCTTTTCCAGGAGGCATCAGTGGGTTTCTGAGTCTACCCAAACCCATGTGTCTCCTGTTACCCCATCCTCAGGATCCTGTAACCATGTCAACCAGAAGAGAAGACATGGAAAGCCAGAAAAAAAAAAAAAAAAAGGAAAACTCCGCTTGAAAGGCACTACGTTTTGGATTATGCAAGCACAGGAGTACCTGATCTAGCTCCCGAAATTACAGGGTTGCAGAGTGTTCTGTTTACAGTGGGATGTCACAGGCTGTAATGAGCTGCTGTGTCATTATGGGAGCAGATGCCAAACAGATCTCGGCGTGTTTATGGAAAGGCTCTCTCTTGCTGTAGAGCTGCACAGGGGTTTCAGGCTCCCGGCAAGTTCAGAGGACAGGGATAATGTTTGTCCCAGGGCTGTGGGTGTGCCTGGGAGCTGCTCCCAGGCTGGAATATCCATCCTGTCCCGAGCTGCCTGCTCCGGCCACGGCGTTCCAGCTGCGCTGCCTTCCTCACTGCCATTCCCCTGGTGCCGAGCACCACCTGGGAACAGCAGCGCTCCCAGCCCCGTGGGGCTCCACGCTGGGAGTGCATCCCTCGGGAAGGCAGCACGGAGAGGGACCCACTGGTGGCTCGGCACTCCCGAGCTCCGGGAAGTTTAGGGAAACAGCAACGTCGTTCCCTGCATGGAATCACCTGAGAGGAACAACAAGCGGGGCCCCTCTTTGCAGGCGTTTGCCAAAAAAATCAGCGTGTGCATGAATAGAGAGAGAAATAAAAGGTTTCTCGGAGCTCGTCTTCGGGGCGCAGCAGCGTGAGCGCATGTTTTATTCAGCGAGGAGCAGCTGCACTACCTGGAGCAGAAATTCAGCTTGTTGAGGCCTAATCTAGGTAGATCACAGAAGCTTTGGAGAGTCTAAACAGCCAGAGAGCAGAAGATCTCGTTGTCACAAGCAAGGTGCTTTAGAGGGGGTCAGCCTGGGTCTCACCCAGCATGACCCGGTGCCTTGGCAGCTCCTGCTCTCCCACAGGAATTCTCTCAATGCTGGGAATGCTGTGGGGCAGCTCTGCCCTCCAGCCTGGCACCCCGAATGCCTCAGTGGCACTGAGCTGCACATGCAATCCCCCCTTCCATCTGTTATTCCCCAGCACCCTGACCGGTGGGATCAGGGCAGGACCCCCAGGATCTGCTTCCAGCCTCCAGCCCACCTGGAGCCCCAGTGCAGGACTCTGACAGCTCTGTGCCTGCCACTGCACTCGTCCTGGGCACAAATAGGAGCATTCAGTGTGCAGCCTCCTCCGCTGCTCTCGGGTCAGATGGATGAGGTCATGACATCCTTTTATTCTCCTCTCTTCTCTGTGCGGGGGTTTGGAAGATAAAGTTAGTAAAATTCCTCCTGTTCAGGGCAAAGGGCAAAACTTGCAAAGGGAAAAGCCTGGGAAATGGAATCCCTCACGTACCAGGAAGATGAGACACTGGGAGACATTCCAGCCTTGAGCTGGAGGGAGCAAGCAAGACCCCCTCTGCCGAGGCTGCCCACGTGCTCTGCTTTCCCCGACAGTAATTCAGGGCCTTTTCTGTGCCTGAGCCAAAGGGTTTTCCTTCCAGCCCTTGGGATCACACTGTCAGAGGGGCTCCCCTTCCTTCCCACCCAGCTGCAGCCCCGCAAGGCTCTCCCTGTGCCCTCCACAGAGCGGCAGAGCCATGGTCCTGGTGGTGAGGATGGGCCATGGAGCTCACCCATCCCAGCTGGGAAACCACATCCAGGGGCTGCCCGTGCTGGGGGAAATTGGGTTCCAGTGTGAGAAATGATTATGGGGGGATGGTTTAAAAGCTGGGATGATTAATGTGTGTGACTTCTCCAGGAAATGATGAATCAGGATGGAATGGGGAAGCAGGGCGTAAATTCGGAGGTTTCTGTTTGGGGGTGGTGTGCAGGAGGGCCAGGCTGAGGCTGGGTGGCCCCTGACACCCTGACACCAACTGGCTGGGGGTCCTGGTGAGGATGAGGAGGGTACCTGGATTCTCGGGGGCGTGGGAGGTTCCTCTCACCACGGGCACATGGCACAGCACAGCCGGGTCCTATCCCTTGGCATGGACACGTGTGGTTAAATAATCCCCGAGGGAAGGGTTCAGGAAATGTTCTGGAGTCCCTTTCAGTAAGCAGGAATAATCTGCAAGGATGAAAAAAGCAGAGGTCTGCCTGTGTGGAAAAGGAGAGAGGCGGGGGGGGAAGAGGAGATTTTATTACTGAAATTTGCCAGAGAGGCTCTTTAATAACGTCATTCATCTTTCTGTCAAATACATCACATTAGTGTAGGGAAAAGGGACTTTGAGAAGATGAATTAAGACTTAAATACATTAAAATGACTTAAGGAATATTTAAATACAATACAATTTATTTTTGTGTAGGCTTGTTTCATGTCAAGCCGTGCTGTCTGAGGCTGTACAAAGCGTGTGCACGGCTGTGCATCAGCAATGCCACTTCCCATAGAAACGGGGCTCAAATCACGCTTTTCCTTGGACCAGAGATAATGTGGATGCAATTAGCTGGCACAGAACTGCTGCTGGCATTGCACAGAGCCGCCGAATTCCCTGCAAATCCCCCCACGGCCCCTCAGCACCACGGGGATGCTCTGGGAGGGAGCCCTGGATGCTTTCACATTCCAGCCACAGGTGACCTTCACCTGAGAGCCTCCACCTGCAGCTGCATCCGAAGGCAGAGCGGCAACGGGGGCGGATTTTCCTCTCTGTGTGAGACACCACCCTCCTCTGCTCTGCTCTGGGAAGAGAAACAGCTCCGTTCAGCTGCTCTGTGGCCGTGATCCCGCAGGGCACCCCAGGGCGGTGGCTGGAACGTTCCCAAGCAGCGCTCAGAAACGGAGCCCCCTCCTCCTGACACAGCCCTTCTGCCCCGGCTCCCGGGGGGCAGATCTGAGAAAAGAGACAAGGAGGGGAAAAAATAGAAAGAAAACAGACAATTGCCTGGAGCTGCTTCTTGTTCTGCAACGTTGGGGCTAAAAATAGCTTGGCAGCCTTTCTGCCCGTGGGCGCTGCGCAGGAGCGGCCGCCTGCTCCCCTCCTGCAGGAGTCAGAGCAGGCCCCGAGTCTCTCTTGTGGCAAGGGCTTCGGCCGACTTTTGGTCTGGTTTTGCTTCTCAACCCTGAGTGCTCCATCAGAGAGAAGCCACAAGAAAGCACTAAGGGAAATCCAGCTCCTTGGGAGTGAGGAGTGGGTGGGATGCGGAGGCGCAGACCCCGGTGAGTGCAGGATGCACCGCAAAGGTTGAACTTTCCCTGCCGGAGAGGGCTCCTTGAGGGCTTTCTGTTATCTCCCTGTGCCCACAGAACCTGTTGGAACTGCCTCCCAAAGTGTTTAAAAGCTCCCAGTATGAAAAGCACACGGCTGCTCTGTGATGGAGGAAATTAAAACCCCTCAAAGCAACCTGTTTGTCTGCCTGGGGAGAGATGGACTCAGCTGGAAACGTCCGTGCCTGCAGTTTCATCCTGCTGTCCCCACAGCTGGAGCATGGGACCGCTCCAGGATGGAGAGCACAGGAGGAACACGTGTCCTGTGCGCTCAGCTCCTTCATCTCTTCCCATAAGTCAGACCTGCCAAACCCTCTTGGATTTGTTTCCACTCGACTTTACTGCTCTTTTCTCTGCTTTTATTGAGACACTTCGAAGGGCAGCAGTGCCAGAGGAGTGATAAGCGGGTGTAGCCCTGCAGCGACAAAGTGGCCAGCCTCAGGCAGCACCTCGCACTGAGCTCGTGCTGCGTTTGGGGGAGACAAGGTTCACGGCTCTGCGGCGAGCTGGGGACGGTGCTCTGCCCCAGCCACGGGCACTTCTGGGGCTGGGGGCTCTCTGGGTACCGCTGGGGCAGCTCCAGCTGCTTCAAACAGGTCCCAGCTTTGCTGCTGCAGAAACAACCCCCGGGAGTTGCCGCGTTGCTCTGCGGGTGCGCTGCAGAGAACCTCGGGTACCTCGGGTGCCCCCTGAGCCCTGCAGAGTCTGGGGACCCTCGGCTCTGCCCTGTGGCGGTGTCCCAGCCTGGGAAGGTGGCTGTTGTCCCCTGGCTGGGCAGGTTGGAGCTGTCGGTGTCCCCTCAGCAGCCGGTGGCCGGGCTCCTTCCCCAGCACGCTGGCTCCGGGCGAGTCTCTGTGCTAATGAGCTCGCTGGCAGCAGCAACTGCATGCGCAGCACTTTCGGATGCAACGCCTGCTAGGAATGAATTTTTAGTTCATCTAGAGCAGGGCTGTTGGCCCCAGCCCAGAGCTGGATGTGGCAGCAGCAGGAGGTGAGGCCGGGACTGAAATCCCTGCGCGGGGTCAGAGATGTGAGGATTGGGATACGGGAGAAAATGATAGTTTTGTTCTCCAGTCTTTGCCAATGGAGGGAAAAGGCACATTTTTGTTTCCTGGATGCTGTTTGCCAGGCTCTGCTTTTGTCTCCCCTATCAGGGGAATCACCTGTGACCAGCACAGGAGGTCTCCATCCCCCCAAAACCCAGGTCTCACTTCTGGCAGCTCTAATGAGGGGAAGTGAATCCAGGCTGGCAAACAAGACTACGTCACACCTCTCTCTGCAAAGAGGTTTTTAGAGCTGGCTTAAATGGATTTTGGGAAAACGTCTTTGGGATTGGAGCTACAAATGGCTTTTTGATCAAAACAAAATCGTTCATTTTGAAAACCGAAACTGTTTCATTAAACATGTTTGGGCTTTGTTTGTTTATGTCAGAAGCGACGGGTTTGCCAGGGTCTGAAAATTGGAAAGTTTAAAGTATTCTTCTATCCTGGACTTTGAATGTAAAAGCACTTCAAAGGTGCTATGGAAGAATAAGAACAATTAAAAATTTATTTCTCGGGGGGAAAAGGAATGATTAGAACGATCGGAATAAAGATCACATCTCTATTTTCAGGCAAACTTCTCTCGGCTTTAAAGGCTGGAGATGGTATCTGGGCTGAATAGAATCGTGCGGGGCCCTTTGTGTCACTTGAAGCGGGAGAAGGGCGCGCGCCCGGGGCTGCAGAAAGGCTTTGCTGACACCTGACATTTGAGGGCCTCTGACTTTTTCTGAAGGCAAACGCCTTAGAAGTGTTTTCAGCAGCGGTGGTGATAATCAGGCTGCAATCCCAGCTCCCCCGAGCTCTCCTGGATGGAGCCAGCGGCTCCGTGCTCCTCCGGGGCTCTGTGGGCACTGGGGAAGGAGGGAGGGCTCTGCCAGGGCCGGGTGAGCAAGGGCAGCTCAGGAAGGGAATGTGGCAATGCCCAGAGCTGCTCGTCCTCAGCCCTTCGGCGCGGAGCCCCCGGGCCCCTTTCTCCTCTGGTTTCCCTCCCGTTTCCAAGGGACAATAATCTGTGGAGCAGAAGGCTGCTCGCAGCTCCGCTTCAGTGGAGAGGGATGGAGAGGGGACCCACGGCAGCTCCGAGCCCCGCTGTTATCCCAGGCAGGCCGGAGCCCCGGCTGGCAGCGCCGTGCAGAACCCGCAGCTCCCAGCACGGATCCAGCCATGGGAGCGCAGCGCTCAGAGGAACAGGGATCAGGGCTCTGTGTCAGAGCCTGGATGGATCCTGGGAACAAAGAAACCCACCCTTGGAACCAGGCAGAACTGCCCAGCCCTTTGCAAAGCAGAAGCAGCTGGCTCGACTAATTAAATGTTAAAAATTCCAGCAAGACGAGTGTACCAGAAAACAAACAGGCACGGGAGCCAGGACGGAGCGAGCTGGAAGGGATCCGCCGGTTCCCTGTCTCTCCCATATGTGTCTGCAGAGATGCTGGCACCTGTGCAGCCATGTGTTCACCCGCCCCTCTGCAGGCCCTGCTCCCGCAGCGATCCCGGAGCCGCGGGCTCTGCCATCCACGTCACTCCGTGTCCCCATCCATGGCCCTGCGTGGCTCCTGGGACCCGGGGCCACGAGGTGCCTGTCCCTGTGCCAGGCTCTGCCCGGCACACTGGAGCAGGGGGCGGCTCCATCGGTCTGTATCTGATGGTTTGGGGGAGGAGGGGAACTATTTGTTAGCAGTGGTTTTGCAAATCGCCACTTTGCGGAGAGGAAATAAGAGCCATCCATTTGTGCTGGTGCTATTAAAGATTTTCTATAAAGTGCCTACATTTCCAGTGCAGCTGAATGGATTTCTCTGCAGAAAACTGCCAGGACAGAGAGGCACAGTGGAGGAAAATATCATATACAATGATTCACAAACACATAAAAATACCCTTCCCAGCTTGGCTATTCTTCCACCACACAACAAACACCTTGTGAGTCATTCTTGAATGTATGGACGCATTGGAAAATGAAAGTTGGATTTGAACATTATTCATTAAGACCTGGGATTAGTTCACTTCTCCATTTAGCTCCTCAAAGCCAGCATGCCAAGTCAAGCTAAAATGCATTCTAAGGCTGTCTCAGTCACCAGGCAGCTCTAACAGCCACAGTGATTTTCTACATCAATGTTTTTGTATTCAGCTTAAAAAACCCCCAACTTAATTCCTTGCTCCTTGCATTGAATTAATCAGATATCTGAAGGTAGGTGGAGGCAAAAAAATCAACATTTTTCTTGGCAGGCACATTTAAGTTGAAGGGCTGTAGCTCTTTGCTGCAGACGACAAGATTGCAATGTTTAGGAGATAAAGAAAGGGGATGGAGGGCATCCACGGAGTGACAGCCGCGTGCACGCCCTGCCGCCGGCGGTGGCAAACAGCCAGGGACGGGGACGGGCCCGCGGATGATTTACAGCCGCACATCCTCTCTACAAACACGTTAACTCCCACCTCGGAGGAACTGTTAATGAAAACTCGCGTCAGCTCCTCCAGCGCCCTGCCGGGCACAAAGACGCTGCTGGATGTGCGGCCGGAGCGGAGCAGAGGCTGGGGACGGCGTCGGGGCCACGTGCTGCCTGCGTGTGTGGCCGTGGCTGTGTCCCCATGGCTGCCCCGTGTCCCTCAGCAGGCATGGGAGCACGAGCCGGGCACGGGGACCGACCCAAGGGACACGAGGCATGCTGCAAACACGGCCCAAAGCAGCTGCAAAACTCCTCGCAGCTTCCACGGCGGAATTTCGGGCCAGCTCGTAACTGGCACGGTGGCCACCCATGAGGCGACGGCTGCAGCAGCATCTCCTCCCGCTGCCAACGGGGGAAAGCAGCACAGCTGCGCTTACTGCTGCTCCTAGGGATATTTAGCCTCATTTAATGACAGCGTGGGGCAGTTTGGTACAAACACATGGATGATGCAGCCACGTTTCCACAATCACTCAGCTGCTGGGCTGCTGTAGCTCCCCTCTGCTTGCCTAATCCGGGATTTGGGACTGGGAACCGCTGTCCTCGGAGTATGGGGACAGTTTACCTGCCCTCTAAGGTCGGATTCCTCCCAGGCCGCCAGCAGGACAAATGCCACATGAGCGAGGCACCGATGGAGGACAAATCCCAGGCCAGCACGGCCGTGCTCAGGGTGTCCTGCTCGCTGCCAGCCGGCTGAGCCAGCCCCGGGCCAAGGCAGCAGCTCCCCTGCATAATTTCATAGCACCAATACCTTGGTGAGCAGCACAAGCTGCTTGTGGGCAAAGAATCAAAATTCATAGAATAAATTATACGCGCTAAATTATTTGCCCAGCTTTGTTGATTATCTGCAGTTAAAAAGTTGGAGGGAGCTGGGCTGCTCTGCGCATAAACACCAGACAGATCCTTGCAGGCAGGAGGTGCTCGGCTTTGGCACAGGGAAGAGGACAAGTGCCTGCAGACCCGCTCCCCTCCAGCATCCCATGGGGCTGGGATGGGTGGCAGCTCCACCAGGCAGGAGAAGGAGCTGCTACAAACCCCTTGGTGGGTTTACTACAGAGTTACTCAGCAAGCTGCAGTTTGGTGGTGCTCCTACGCATAAGAGGGATTTACTCCTTGCTGGCTGAATGGAATGACGTTTGTGATGTTACAGAACGTTTAATGGCATGAAGATGGTTCGGTGTAAGGATCAGAACAAGCGCAGGGGTTCTCAGCCCAAGCTCTGGATGACCCTTGCATGGAGGAGAAGGGTCCTGCTCCTCCTGTGCCTGGCCAAACTCCTCTCCCCGTGCCAAGGGGAGGAAGCTCAGAGTGGGTCAGCGTGTTGAAGGTCTGTGATTGAGCTCGATGATGAATCGCAGCTTGATGACTTCCTCTACATCAATGGAGCTGAACTGGCTTGGGGAAACTGTTTGATTTAAGAAGAATAGGCCTAATTTTGGAAGTGCTTCACACCCATCAATCTAAGTGAAATTCATTTATCTGAGGCACAGCTGATACGTCTCCCATTTACATAGCACTAAGTGCCTCACAATCCTTGATATATTGAAGCTCACAGCAGGGGAAGAGGATAACGCTGCTATCCCCTTTCGCAGGCAGAGAAGGGATTTTGCAGCGTAATCCAATGAGTCACGGGAGCCAAATGGGTGCCACGACCCAGACTGGGGGCAGTGTCCACTCCCCGGCCACGCTGTGGGGTGGACAGGGTGGCCACGCACGCGTCGGGCCTGGCTGCTGCAGGGAGGGGGCAGGAGGAGCTTCAAAGCATTTCCCATCTCCGATCTAACACGGTTTTATGAAGTGTTTGCAATAGTGTCTCAAAGGCAGGGTTGGGAGGCAGAGTGGGAATCACAGCGGTATCTGATGGAAGAGATATTTAGAGGGAAGAGACATATGGCATCTTAAATAAAAACAACCTACTCAGTGGTTAATCTCCACTTGAAAAACCTCCAGGACAGACTCGCCCGTCTCCCGCTGCAGCCCCGCCACGCTGCCAGCTGGGCAGAGATGCAGAAGCCGCAGTTAACGCTGCAGGGCTGGGGCTTTGGGGGAACCTTCCCCCCCTTCTCAGGGGGCCCTGTATGGCTGCCTCTAAAAATTCCAGCCTGAGGCCAGTGGGTCAGTGGGGCAACGGGACCAGGACCCCTGACAGCAGCCCCCATCCAGCGTCCAGCTCTGTCTTTGGTGGGCTGAAAACAGAAGCAGGCAGGAAAAACAAGTGCCTGCTTCCTGCAACTCTCCCATGGGCACTTAGGACAATGATGGAATACTTGGGCAATCGCACGATGTTTGTTTAATGCCAAAACTATCCTGGCCACTTTACAAACAAGCATGAGTAATGGCAGAGTGGGAAGGGGGGGGCGGCAGAAGTTTCTCTCTCTTCCTCTGAGATCTTCTGAGTGTGCACTTCTGCCATGATTTATCCTTGTTGCAACCTTATCGGCTCACTGGGGATGTAAATCAAGCAACCCGACATTTTACCCGGAATTCCAGTTATTTATACATAGATTGAAAGGGTATAATTACGGCTGCTAAAAACGGCCCGGCAGAGAGGAGGGACACAGGTGTCTGTCTCCGTGGAGGTTGGGGATGGAAAAGTCCACGCTGGCTCCCTGCCTGTCCCTGCTCAGGAGAGGCCTCTTGCACCTTTGTGGCTCTGCTGAGGTGGAGGATGGGGAGCAGGGATGCAGCCACAGCCTGGCCATCCATCCCCTGGGCTTTTGGAAAGGATCTGACCCAGGTCTCTCCCCTTTCTCCATCTCGTATGTCCAGCCTGGGGCTGGAAAAGGCACGCCAAGGTGATCCCAGCAGGGCTCCAACACCGCTGCTCCTACATCTTCTGGTCTGAACCACCCCTGGTGATGCAGTTAGGCTTTGGGCTTTGGCTTAGGCAGTGTTTAAGGTCCTGTGAGGCTCGTTGGCAGGGTAGTGGTACCTCATCCCAAGCAGCCAGCACAAGGCGTGCTTGCAGGGTCTGCACAGTCCCCATCCCACCCACATTCCAGCCAGGCTAATTCCATGACAGTCTCCTGCACAAGTCCAGTGCCAAATTTGCCTTCAGCTCCAGGCAGCCGCTGCCTGTTTCATCTGTAAGTTGCCATGTACTTTAACAGCATCTCCCTGATCCCTTGTAATCTCGTTTTTTTCCACTGCTCCCAGACATCCCTCCCTCCCCTTCCCTCCCTCCAGCAGCTGCGGAGCGAGCAGCAGCCCCACACGCCTGTGAAAGGCTGGAGAGCATCCTGGCAGTGCCCGTGGTCCCTGAGCAAGCCCTGGCCAGGCCAGCAGACGACCAGAGCCCCATCCCTGCAGGACCAGGGGACGCAGCGCCAGGGCCACCACACGTCTCTCCAGGATGCCCTTCAGAGGCCCAGCGTGAAAGACATCTAAAATTCATAAATGTCAAGGAGGAAAGGAAGCGAGGACAACTAAATATAGAAATCCAAACACCTCCTTTTAGGCTAGAGAAGCAGCGTGATGTGCACAGCCTAAAAGCCTCCTTAGGCTTGAGCCTGGCTCCGCACTGAAGGGCAGGGCAGTGACTGTGGGAGGGAGGTGAGTTCATCTTCCTGGAGTCAAGGTAGCAAAGACTGGCTCCAGGAACATGTGCACACCTTCTCCCCTTCTTCTCTGCTCAGGTGAGACCCCACCTGAGCACTGCATGCAGAAGTCCCCAGGGGAAGGTAGACATGGACCTTCTACATCCAGACAGAGAAGAGCCACAAAGACGGTCAGAGGGCTGCATCTCAACAGCCCATCCTCACCCCTCTCTGCACACACTGTGACACTCCTGATCCCGGATCTTTCTGTCTCAGGAGCTCTAGGGAGAGGTCTGCCATGTCTTGTTTGTCCTCCCCAGGTTCAGGAGTTTTCCCAGTCTCACAGGCTCCCTCCAGAAGCCAGGAGTTCATCCACGTCACAGCCTGCTTTGGGAGATGGAAGTGAAACCCTTGTTGCTTCTGAGTTGAGAATGTCTTTTCTTTCCATTCCACAGGAAATCTCACTGTTCACTTCTCCATTCTGCTGCAAGGGGAACAGAAATGGGTCCTGAAGTGTCTGGGTTTGCTGCGAAAGGAAGATTCAGATTTTCCTACAGGGAATCGTGTAGCAGAAACAGCTGAAACCCGAGAAGAAGTACAGGGTTGTCAGAATCTTCAGTTTCTGTTTTAATTATTAGTCTGGTGGGATTTTCCCAGAAATTGTATTTCCACAGTGATAACTGTTATCATTTTATTTTAGTCTCGGCTATTCACAAGCCAGGAACGAGCAGGATCAGGGAGGAGCTTCCCGGACACGTTCACAAGCCTGAAGGGATGGCTTCCCTCTGCCCAGGGCAGCCAGGCGGGCAGTGCTCAGTCCTGGCTCGCCCCAGTGGGGCTGCAGAGCGGGCTGGCAGGATCCAGCCCGCGTTCTGTGGAAGGCAGGTGGAATGGAAACGGGATGCCAGGGGACAGCTTGCACCGAGCGCAGCCCGAGCCTCTCCAGTCCTGTCACTTTTGTCGGGAAGTTTTATCTTTTTAATTTGTTGCGTATCATGCATTGTCTGATTAATGATTGCTTCTCTGCAGGGAGGACTGGAGTTTACAGAGCGGGCCGGGGCTGGCTTTGCCCCCCCTCGCAGGCTCCGCGCGGGGCTCGGCCGCTGCTCCGTCGATAATAATGACTCAGCATTTGGCTGCTCCGTGGGCATTTCAGAAGCGCTTTATTAAAAAGTACACAGCCCATGCCTGGGCCATAAATCCTAGGCGGGAGCTGCGGAGCGTGCCGTGCCTCACACATCACTCCAGGCCGGAGCTGCCGCTGCCTGCCCGGCCCCACAACGCCGGGCTCTAATTGCCGCGGTGGCCTGGGATGCGCTGAGCTGCTCGGCGTGTCCTTCAGCTGCACGCGGGCAGGAGCAGGCACAATAAAATTCCCTTTACGGCCACATCTCTCCATCAGCAGAGCCTCTCCCTGAAGAAGCCTCCCCGTTCAGCAGCCGAGCTGGAGGAGGCCGTGTAAGTGCTTGGGAAGGTGCTGCGGCAGGACGAGCAGTAATGAAATGCGGTTGAACATTTCCAGCGCTGAGTAAACCATATGTCTTCATAATTTGATTGTGCCCCGGTCCCCCAGGTACCTCCCAGCTCTATTGAACACCGATGGAGTTATTTGGAATCATAAATAATATTATCAAAGAGGGTCTGCTGGGTAAACAGAGCTGGTGTATAAATTGTCGGCGGCGGTATTGATTGTTCTGAGCTGACTAATGAATTATTCTGTTTAAGGGGCTGGGGAAGTAGCGCTCAGCGTTTTCAAGGAAGGCCCTTTGGACGCTTCCCCTGGCACTGCTGGGCAGCAGCCCCCGGGCACAGCCAGGCCAGGGCAAGTGCCCAGGGCCGTGTTAACCACGGGGGCGTGTCACAGGCGGCTGGAAAAACATCGCCCTACCCTTCAGTTCCATCGCTTCGTCTTCCCCTCCTCCTTTCTCATCTCCCCTTCTCCCTCCCTCTTTATTCACGCAGCAGGACCCGATGTGGGGCTGCTCTCCGGGGCCACCAAGGCTTCCCACCCCATCCCAGGTGATCTCTGCTCCCTTCCTGCAGGGAACCTGGGCACTTCTCCCTCCTCTTTTCATCTCTTGGCTTTTAGGCCTTGCACCTCTTTAAATTTGGGCTTTTTGCCCATCTGCCTTACGCCCTGCCCCAGAAAGAGAAGAAATGAGCCATCTTTTTTAAACAGGACTTGCCTATTTTTCCCTCACCTGCATAATAGGTTCCGTTAAATTTCCAGTTCTCCATCCCTTTGATGTGAGGGACTCCAAATGCTTCCCGCTAATCTCATGCAGCAGCGCCTGAGACGCTGAAGGCGCTGGCGGGGAGATGGCAGGGAACCAACCAACAATTACTGGCGTTTGGGGGCTGGGGCAGCACGGAGAGACAGCTCATTTTAAAATAAATTATGCCATTAAGACAGTTTTGTTCTTTTTCCCTGCTTTTTGGGCTATGGGCTCAGCAGGGAAGAGGCAGAGCAGGAGCATCCCGGTGGAGCCACGGCTGTGGCAGGAGGAAGAGGAGGGTGGTTGTACCTGGGAACAAGCTCTGCCACTGGGTCCTGCCCACCAAGGGGGCTCTTCCCATTTTCCTGGGAATGTGGCTGTTCCTGCTGTTCTGAGGGCAGAACATTTCAAGGAAGCCTGGTTATTTTCCCTCCTAAGCAGAGCAGGATCATTTTTCCCTGTCCCTTTTCAGACCATTAAGCATTACTGAATTAATAATTTTCCCTCTTGTCTCCACTCATGCTCCCTATCTTCCCAAAGCCTGGGAAGACCCTTGCTCACAGCCGTGGGTTTAGAATGCAAGAAATTCAAGCACTTGCTTCAACTTCCCTGACAATTTAAATGCTGCCACATCCTTACCAATGGGCAGCGCTGGGCAGAGCCCCAGCTCGACACCTCCTGGGGAGCGAAGCGAGCTGGTTCTCCTGACGGGATTTATTCAGTGACTGAAGGCTTTGGGAGCCCCTTTAGGCTGCTCTGCCCTTAGCTGGGGATCAGGGGGTGCTGCTGGCTCCCACCCAGGGCTCTGGAGCGGGATTGCCTGCGAGCACACCTGGCCACGGCAGCACCGGGGCCGTGCCCGTCTGCTCCGGGTGTGGAAGGCTGGGAAGGGGTTAAGCAAAGCGCCCAGGAGCCGAGTGTCCAGCATGATTCAGGCCATTTCATTAGTGTCCCGTGCTCCGGGAGTTCGATAGTGCTCCCCCCCGGGAGGAGCGCACCGGCTCACATATATTGCCTGTTATCTTTCAAGTGCTCTGAGCAGAATGCTTTTTCAGTAACCTCATCAAAGGATAAGCCAGGATTCAGATAAGCTTTTCAAGGAGGAAGTCAGGGTTATAATTTTCAGAGACTTCTGAATGTCACCTCCAATTTTCGGCTCCGCCGTTGGAGCGGCCGTTTTCGGAAGGCACCCGGCCTCAGATATTGAAATGGGTGACCTGTGGACTCGGGCCTCCTCAGTTCCTGGTCATCGTCAGCCTGGCAGATCTTGGAGTTAAAAGTGCCCAAGATTTCTGACTTTATAATAATGTGCTTTCTCAGAAGTGCAAATTACAGAGGAATTGGTGCTAAACTCCCCATTAACTACAGAGCCCGAGAAATCCTGGGTGTCCCAAATTACCTGTCACTTTCTCTGTAACGTGGCATAATTTTGTCGCTTTAAAAAAAAAAAAAAATAAGGCTGTAATTTGAAATTTCAGTGAAATTCCTAATTGAGAGAGTGCTCAATGAGGCTCCCCTTTGTAGTGGGCTGTGCCCCCCTCGGTGGGTTTGGCATCCCCTGGGCATCACGATGCTCCTCGGGGCCCTGAGTGAGACCCCCCAGCAATGCCTCCCCCATCCCGGGGTCTCCTGGGGGCCCTCCTGCAGCCCTCCCGAGCGGGCAGGGGTCGCAGGGCTGGAGCATCCCCCAGAGCACGGGCACGGGCTGCAGGGAGAAGGGGGCAGGAGAACTCCAGCTCGGGTTGACTCCAGGGTTAGAACAGCTGCCGTGCCTGCAGGAGCCCTGTGTCTCACGGAGAAATCAGCTCTCACTGGCTTTGGGGACGGGAAGGTGGATCCCTTTCCAGAGCAGGAGGTGGGAAACTGATAGGGACAGTGGCATCGAGGGGAGAGAGTCCGAACTGCTGCCTTTTATTGTGAATTACATTTTGCTGTGAATTACAAACAGCTTCTGGCTGCTTTTCCAAGTCCACATTTTCAGCTTTCATTCATGACCACAAGATTTACTCCTAAAATTACCTACACGGATTTAAAAGGACTTTTAGGTAAATACAGGGAGGGAAAAGCCAGGGAAAAACAACGACCAAGGTGTTTTCCTCTTTTACTAATGCCTGCTGAAGGGACCCCCAGCACAGCACCAGAGCTCCTTCCCACGGGAGGCAGGGTGGGATGCTGCACGGGTTAAAAAGAAGTCGGCACTGGCTCAGTGCCTTTTCTTCCCCTCTTTTTTTTTTTTTTCTTCTTTTTCCCTCCTGGCTGAATCAATAATTAAGCATATTCTAAGTAGTACAGTTTTGCTTGAAATTTTCCATTTGGCTTGGGCATCAGTTGGAAATGAAATATTTAGAGGACAGAATATAGTAATAAAGCCAAGACACATTTTTCTGCTAGTATATTTTATTTATTTTGTTTAATAATGAGGTTCTGTGTCTGCCTCTACCCCCCTCCATATCAGCGGCTTTCTCCTCTTCCCCTTTCCTTTGGAGGCAGGAGATAATATCCCCCTTTTAAAAAAATAATAAAGTCTGGCTTGTCTAACAAATCAGGCCCTGTGCTCTGATGTTGTAAGTGTTCAAAGGAGCTTCCCAGAAGGCTGAGGGAGGGGAGGAACCCAGCGCCGAGGCTCCTGCTCCACTGTCTGTCTGCAAGGACAAAGCCAGAGGGATTCCTCCGCTTAAAATTATTTGTTCCCCGGTGCAAAACCTTTAATAATTCCCCGGGAAGGAAACGGATCCTTGCCGTGCAGGAGCACAGCCCGCCCTGCCCCATCTCCCCTCGGCACCTCTGCATTTCCAGGTGTGAAATCTGTTCGGGCTCCTCGGGGCCCTTTCCCCCCTCTGGCAGCAGGGTCGAGGCGTTTGCAGGGAGCTTTTCCCCGGGGAGTGCCATGGATGCACTGCAGATGCTGCTGGGAGAGCAACGAGAAGGGCTGGAATGCTGAGAGGCTGCAGGGTGAGAGCTGATCCTTCCCCTGGCAGACCCCTCAGGTGGGAAACCCCTGTGCTGCCCCACCGAAATCCTTCTGACTACAGCCTGTTTCCCCCTCATTCCACTTTTGGGATGTAAAAGCAAATGTAAATCCCTCAAATGGAAATTATTCCCAGGAAATTCCTATCATGTACAGCAGAGCACTTCATCCCAACAGCTTCAAAATGTTTCCATCTGATTTTGATCTTTTCTTCAAAACCTGTTTACAGTTAAAAAAAAAAAAAAACCCAGCAAACTGTGTCTGTATTTGAGATTGTGAGTATTTGAAATGGAGTTTTTGGTGTGCAGAAGCTCTTGTCTGAAAAGCAAATGAAGATTCCCAGCAAAGGGAGGAAACCTGGAGCTTCCCTGGCTCCAAGGAGGCAACTGGCCTCAATTTGGAGCCCTGAATGTCACCAGGTCCAGGCTGTGGTCCTTTCCCTGTGTGGCAGAGGCTGTGGCTGAGCTCTGTCATGGTTCCAGGGCTTCTGGTACATCCCAGGCTGGGGCTGTCCCCGTCACCTCCCGCAGAACGGTCCCAGCTCTCGCTCCGGTTTGCTCCCACACTTCACATAAATATTTGGTGTGCATTTTAACTGGGAAAGAGGATGGCAGCTGAGCTCTGTTGGGTGGGATCACGCTGTGTTTGAGAAGTCAAATCTGCTCTTCTCAGCGAATTACGGGTGCCCAAAATTGAGAGTTTTCTGATATTTGCTCAGGCCTGCGTCTCATGCCACGCGTTCCCAGGAGGAAAGGCTTGCGCAGGAACTCAATCACAGGATCTTGAGTGAAACAGAGAGCACGTAGAGAGATTCCCAGGGCCCGATTCTCATGTTGCTCTGTCTGTCCTTTTGCAGCCTCTGTGGCTTTGCAGCAGCCTTACCACAGGTTTTCCTTACCTGGCCCGAATCTTGACCCTGCCTCAGGGAGCCTGGGGTGAGTCTGGGTTCCCTTTCCCTTTCCTGGGAGCAGAACCAGTGGTTTGAAGTCTCCAGGGCTGACTGGGGCTGTGCTGAGCACTAGGGAGGCCGGGAGAGCAGGGGGAGCCCTTCCTGGATGCTCACTGTAGTTAATTCTTGATAATAATTTTCCCATCGTTAATATTGTTGTTGAACTGCTGCATTCTCACTCAGCCAGAGCTAATTATAATAATTAACAGACAACTCGTGAACTTGTCAAACTGGTAATTATAAACCACGGAGACTTTTATCATTAAGAAATTGCTCAGGAGGGGGAAAGGGGTGCGAAGCCTCTCTGGATGAGCTCGGTGCCCACGGCGAGTTCCTGCCTCTGCCCAGACCCGGGCTGCAGAGCTCCAGCTTCAAGACTCAGCCTCTCCACGCCCTGCTGAGCGGGGAGCCGGCGCTGCAGTGTCCAAAATAAATAAGTGACAAAGGCAAACAGTTGCCTGCAGATCCCCAGGCAGCCCAGGACAGCCGGGCAGGGCTGCTGCCAGCACACGCCGCAGGCTCTGGCTTGGCTCTGGCTCCGGGGAGTGTGGGAGGATGCTCAGCTTGAGCTCTCCTCAGCTTTCCTTCCCTCCTTGGTCATCTTCTTCCATGGAGAAGGACCCTGGGATGTGCTTCCCGCTCCCATGCTGCCCCGCAGGGATTTGGGCTGTGCCTCTCCAGGGAATCCCTGGCTCCGCTCCCTCCTCTGCGCATCTCCTGGCAAGCTTGGCTCAGATATTCCCCAAGTTTCCTCCCGTGCCTTTTGTGAGCTTTCTCTCCCGGACAGCAAACAACAAATGGTCCTTTTCACCCGGGAGATAAGATTGTTCATCTTCCAAAGTCACCGGCACTTGCAATGCCGGGTCTGGAGCAGTTTGAATAATGAGCCTTCGGGAGAACTCGTGTTTTTCTTTGTGTCCTTTTCTTAACAAAGACCTTAGGCTCCCAAGGCAGCGGCGCCTCCGCCAGGCACCGAGCGCGACAGGGGCTGCTTCTGAAGGGCACAAGTTACAGAGAAGACTTTCTTTTCTTCCGTATATTTTTTTTTCCTCCCCCACTTTTCCGATTGTATTTTTGTCATGCGCCGTCGCTGAACAATCGGTCCTTTATAGAAAAATTCCCACCAGGAGCGATACAAGTGCTGCTGCCAGATCCCCTCCTCCCTTACAACCACTATCTTGCAGTGCCTCGCATACACATTTCTATCTGAAAAGCGAACCAGAAGTTCCCCGTGTCCTTAAATCCTTGCTTTTGTGGCACCCACCCTCTGTTCTCCTTTGCATCCCCCGGCTCCCCACTCCCTGCTCCAGTGGCCTGCTCCTGCTGGACGCCTGCAGCATCCCTGGGGAGAGGCACAGCCCTCCCACGCCTCAGAGGAGCGGTACCCAGGCACTGGGAAGGGCAGCAGAGGGACAGGATTCCAGCCCAGAGAGGAAACCTTCCTGGTCTCACCCTCGTCCCTTTCCTGTCCTGCTGCTGGCTTTGCCTCTCCTGACTGCCAGGAGTGTAATGAGATCAGTAGAGCTGTTCTCACAGTGTCTGCAGCTTCCCCCGAGGATCATCAGCACCACAAACTGCTCTTTAGCCCGTGGGCTGGACATGCTGGGCCCTGAAGGTGGCTGGAAATGTTCCTGCCAGAGTTACACGGCTTTGTGCATCAGCAGCCTCAGAGCTGGGACCTGTTGCTGTCCTAGAAATGGAGAGAAATGAAAATAGGGAAACGACAGGAAGGCTTCCTCCAGCAGTGAGAGCCACCCTCCCCTCCTGGTGCAGCCACAGAAGAGGCAGAAACAATTCTCTTCCCGAACTTGCAGAGGTGAATGTGAAAACTCCAGCTGGGTTTTCCCTCCTCTGGTGCCTTCCAGAAGCTGCCAGTCTCCACATTGTTCCCCAGCCTCTTGTGCCCTGCAGCCCAGTCTGCCGCGTCCCCTGTGCCGGGGCACAAGTGAGAGACGAGACCAACCATTTGCTGAGATCCTCAGGTCGTCCCCCCGCCACGGAATCTGCTGGAGGAGGCACTCCAGGGCACTGGGTTCCTTCCAGGGGCTGTGGAGAGGAGCAGAGCGAGGGGCCAGCGCTGCCCTTGCCAGGCTGCTGCACGGAATGGCACATTGGAGCATTTAAAATACATTAAAGGAGCCCTCCCTTTGAAGTGGGAAACTATCTCTATTTAATCAGAGAGAAACAACTTTTCAAAAGATTCCCCCCCCCACCTCCTCTTTACCTTCAGCTGTCTGGCTTCTCCTGTGGATAGTACCATGAATAAAACATGCATATCCCAATTAAATCTTGATTTAATTTCTCTTCTTTGCAAAGCTGATGAACTCGAGTGCTTTCATAAAGACACGAGCATTAGCATTCTTTTGTGCTGTACCAGCCAGTCAGAGGAACAAGGGACTGAAATAATCACCCGCCTCTCTCCTGGCCTTGCCAAGCTCTGCGCTGGCTGGAGAATAAACCCTCGGCTGGGATCATCCTCTGGAGCAGCAGCCGGGCTGGCAAAAAGAAATTGGTAAATGGTGCAACAAAGTTTAGTTTCTGAACCAAAAATCATCCAGCAAAATCACTCCTGGGGAAGGTCTGTTCTTTCAGGAATAAATGGAGCCCTAAAAAACCAGCACACCTCAAACTTTCTTTGCTGGAGACCTTTTCCTTCAAGAGAAAAAAAATAGTCTATAAGCTCTCTGAGAGCAAATTTCCCCCAGAAAATTGTTTTTGCCCTTCCATTTTTAATAGGGATTTTTGAAATTCATTTCCTGCGTGGCTCTATATGGAGCTGCTGAAATGTCACCATGGTGATTGTCCTCGTGACATTTCCATTCAGATTTTACAGCAGGAAAACAAATACATTGCTGGGCTGGGACAGGGGCTGGGGAAGGGGCTGGACCCTCACGGCCAGGGGGACAGGAGGACTGGCACCCTCGGTGTCCCCTGCCTCAGCCTCCCCCTTGGGCAGGGTGCCTGCTCAGGGTCACGCTCCTGATGAAGCCTCCTGGTTCCTCCCTCACAGAATCCCCCTGGAGCTGCCCCTCGGTGCCGTGGGCTCACGTGGCTCGCTCCCAGCTGACCCCTTCTGCTGGATCAGTATTCCAGGCACCCAGTGCATTTTGTAAAAACAGCTATTTATTCACACCCGAACAAAGTTTTGCTGCGAGTGGGTTCTGATTTACGGCTGCGCTGCTGTGCGTGCAGCCTTGGAAATATTGGATTTATGGGCTGTGCCAGACCCCGTGTGCTGGCCTTGGCAGTGCCAGCACAGCCTTTCCCAGAGCTGCTCGGCTGTGCTGGCACCTCCTGGGGGTGGGGACCTACCTGGGCACCCTGCTCTGTGCTGTGGGCAAGGGCAGGCTGTCCCTGCTCCACCCCGGGCAGCAGAGAGGGCAGCAGGATTCCCCAGGTTCCTGCCCGGGAAAGGCAGGGTGTGCAGGGGCAGGAGCAGGGAACGGGGCTCTGTCACCTGTTCGGATGGATAATGAAATCTGCCCGAAGCACCGCCAACCTCCCTTTCATCACGGCATCATTCATTATAAAAGCAGAAAGAATTAGCACTGGAGCGTTATCAGATGGAGAAAAACAGTAATAGCAGAAAAGGGAGAGAGAGAGGAGGAATTTGGGGTGAGTTAATTAAAGCACACATAAAGGATTGCCTATCAAGGAGCTGGACAGGCTTCCTTGGGCTCCACTGCCCCTGAGAGCGCAAGATTCCATCTTGGAGGAAGAAATTTGTCAGCTCGAGCAACTTCTCCTTCCGAGGAGCAGCACAGGTGTGGTGTTCCCCGCTGTGGAGGAGCCTGGGAGCTCCAGGAGCTTTCCATCCTGGATAAATCCTGTCGTGTAGCTCCCAAGAAAACTTTTGGCTGTGTATGTCAGTGGCTGTAGAACACTCACAACCTCCATGGGGTTAATGAAGAGAGGCACCCTGTGCTAAGTTACAGGGCAAAGCTCAATTAAGTTGGGAACTGAAATGGATAATTCCATTAAAATGGATTTATTCACCGTGCCGCTGCCGATACCCGTCATGCTGAGGGAGAGCTTCAATGGAAGTTTGGATTTTACCCGCTTTGCTCAGTGTCCTTGTCACCCCCAGCTGCCTGTGGGGAGTGGAGGAGCCAGAAGAACACAGAGCTGGAGCTGCCTCACCCTCCCCTCGGCTGTGCCGGTGCAGCCCGAGCAGAGCCAGGAGCTGGAGCCAGGATCTGGCTCTGCCTGGGTCCCCAGCATCGAGGGGACACGTGCAGGGCTGGAGAGAGGTGCCACAATCTTCCTTGGAACCAGCCTCACTTTTAGCTCTTAATTTGTTGTTGGGCCTGGCAAAGTAGAGGAGAAAGGAAGAGCATGTGCCCAGGCACAGCTTCAGGAAAGCTCTAGAAATCCTCCTGGAAGCACAGGGCATCACCTTCCCGTGTCCATCTGCATCGGCACCCAGCCCCAGCTCTGCGTCACCGCTGCTCCGGCCACCACCTCCACTCAGCCCGGGAGCACCAGGCTGCACAGGGGGAAATAAAAAACAAGCCTTGAACACTTAAGGAAGGGAATTGTTTCATTCTCTCCAAAGGTCGGTTGCTTTAAACTCGGTTCAAGCCACCGGGGCACCTTTCAGTTTCATTCCTTCTGTTTAATTCTCAACAGTTCGTTAAAGTCTGACCCTGCTGCTCTCAGCGATGGCTTACGATGGCCAGGCAGACACGAGCCCTTCTGCTTCCCAGGCCGTTAAACTGCCAGGGATATTTTAGGGTCTCTTCTTAATATTTCTGGGAGTGACTCAGTCGCTATCGGAACCCTTGGCAAGCGGCAGAGAGGAGAAAAGGCAGAAGATAATAGGGAAGAATAGAAGAACGAAGGCACCCAATGCCATTTCTTGTGAGCGGAGGAAAGGTCAGGGGAGATTGTGGGCAGTTATCTCCCCGCTGCCACTGATAAAGCTCAGGAGAGCTCACGGCCACCAGTGGCTGCTTCAAACAAAGAGATATTTAATTAAAGCCCACAAAAAGAAAAGGAAGGATGAGTGCTTTAGAGATAAATTCCTATCACCCAGCCAGGCTTGAAGGTCCATGAAAGCTGAGATTTAATCCTCCCGCAGGTGCCTGGGCATCAGCTGTGTGCTGTGTGCCCGGGGGTGGCCCAGAGCCCCCCGGCACGGGGCTGGCAACTCTGGGCAGTGCCAGCACGGGCTGGGCCCGGCCGTGCAGGGACGTGGCCACATCATCAGTGTCCAAGGCAATATTCACACCTGGACCGTCCATCCCTGCATCCCGGCCCTGCCCAAAAAGGGGGATTTCCACTGAGCCGGGCGGAGTCTGGGCAGGCTCTGCCCGCCGAGGGTATTTAGACATCACGCTTTATTTGTTTGCTAATTAAAGCAGAGGTGGACGTGGCGGGGCCGCTCGGAGGAAGGTGTTGATTGCTCGATGGGGGGTTTGGGCAGAGCCAGGTCCCCCAAGAGCGGCAGTTTAATAAAAACACCAGCATGATTTATCATCTCGCAGGCTTGGGAGCAGCCTCTCTCTCCAGGTAAAAAACATCCTCTGAATCCACTCTCTTAATTTGCATAGGTAATGGTCATATCATTAACAGCTCATTAGGAGGAGAGCAGGGAGGGGGGTGAAAAGCAAAAAGTCAGAAACGCTGAGCTCGAGAGGAGCCAGGTCCCTGCCTGGGGAGGAGACACGAGGGTCCTCCGAGGCGAGGGTTAAAAAAGCCGGAGTCGAGTCTGGGAGATGGGAAAACGTGCCAGGGAGATGCACGGGTCATTTAGGCCTTATGAAATGTAACAGACGAGGAGCGATGTGCTGAATGAAGGCTCAAATCGTCCTGTTGTGCCCGTGGCAGCCCTAAACGGCTTGTGCTGGGGAGCGCCCGCGCTGCCTTCAAGGTGAAAGGGATGGGAAGCGGATAATTGAATTGTAGCGCGCAGAAGGGGCTGGGATGGAGCTGGCACACGCACCGTGCTCCTGCCTCCTGCCTGCCCGGGTCACTGTGCGGGCTCCCCGCAGCCCAGGCTCGCTGGGGAGGGCTGAAATGTCACCTCCCCTCCGGCCTCTGGTCCCTCAAGTGCCCTCCGGAGCGCCCAGGATGGGAGAAAAGTGTAATGGGAACATGAGGCGGCCCTGGTCACACGGGGTTTTTGTCCAGAGCTGATAAATTAACCTCCCGGGATTGGGCTGCCCCGCCGATGGCACCCCTGGGGTGCTCTATTCGTGTTAATAACTAGGAAAATAGCCAGAGGAGAAAAGCAGAACCAGTTCTGGCAACTTTCGGGAGTAGTTGGAAATAAAAGCAGGAACTGGCTCCTCTGTCCTTAGAGGGTAATTCCGACTGCTCGGCGCGGGGATTGGTCTCTCCCCTTTCCATTTGGAGACACCACTTTCTGGGAAGTGCTGTCACCAGGAGGATCCTGGCTGGGTGGCTCCCACTGGCACTCTGCTTTACCCCTGTTTATCGTCACTGCTGCTCTGCTCGCCTTTAATTGTGGTTATTTTAGGACAGAAGTGTGGTTGGGGGCCCGTGTCCTTAACCGCTCTTGGGTGAGGAGATGTAACACAAAGCTGATACGCTCTCAAAATCAAACTGCCCTTGCCCCATCAAATCAGAGCCTCTCTCTGCTTTCCTGGGCATGGCTGAGGAGCATCCACGGCCCCTGCAGAGCCCTGGGCATTGATGCTCCTGCCCAATCCTGGGCACAGGCCCAGGGCGGTGCGGGTGAGGACTGGCTCTTGTCCCCTCTCCCCTCTCCTCTCCTTCTGCGCTGCTTTGCTCGCTCACAGTGGAGACGAGCACCATCTCCTCGGCGCTGCAAATCCACTCCAGCGGCCAGAAAGCCCCGGCAGCTTCTGGGAAACCTCTGGGAGAGCTGGCAGCAGGGCCAGCTCCGTCCCTGCTCTCCGCTCCTGCTCCCTGCTCTCCCGCAGCCCTGGGAGCTTGGAACACCTCCGAGGGCGGAGGGATAGCTCCAGGTGGGAGAGTCCCACTCCACCGACTGGCTCAAGAAAAACCAGGACTCTTAATGCTAAGCTCCAGCCCGTGTAACACAGAAAATGGTATTAAAGGATTTGCTTTTCATGACCATAATTCAGAGTTAGCGTACATTTGATGTTTAATGTATGAACCACAGGTGATTTCAGACTGGCATGGCCTTTTCTAAATAGTGTTTTAATCTTAGGGGGCTTTTCAGTTTTTTAAGGTTTGGCTACTCAGCCTGTCAGACAAGAGGAGAACAAAACCACAGCAAAGCTGGGTATGAGAATCCAATGTGGGCAGAGGCTTTTGTTCCGTCTTTTATTGAGGTTTTACCTCTAATCTCTGCCTTTTGATGCAATTTAAGATTAAGGAAATGAAAGGCAAGGCTGCCTGTGAACAGTTATCCAAACAGGACAGCCAAGGGGCGCTTCCAGGCACTGCTGTAAGAGGCTTTGGGCAGCTTTCCCCAAAGGGAGAAGCCAGAGGCTCTGCAGCGGCTCCCAGGGTCCTGAGGGAGTGGGAACAGGGCCTGTCCCACTCTCCAGCAAACCTCCTGCCCTCCCAATCCCATCCCCACCCACTGGGACGCGATTCCTGGCAGAGCAGCTGCTGGGTGAAGGACCTGCTGCGGGCTCCAGCGAGGTCCCAGCTGCCTGGCTGGTGTGTGTGGCAACAAATCCCTGGATGCCCTTTCAGGGAGGCCCCCAGCACCAGACAAAACCCCATCACAGTCCACGGGCAGGAATCCTGTTTGTATTCCTAGCTGGTGCACACCTTGAACGGCTCAGAAAATGGGAGAAAACCGAATTCCTGCCAGGAAAAACAACTCAAATAATCAAGCCCCTTCATGTGGCACCGGTGATAAATTCGTGCTACTTACCCTGACGAGCTGAAAGGTCACAAGCAGACCTTCCAAAATAATTATTAAATAACTTTGCCATTTGTTCAGGATCAGTTGTGACCTTATTACTGGGAGCAGGAGATGATATCTCCACATCCTGGGCACGGATCCAAGGAGGTCATTAGTAACAATGCTCCATCCCAAATTTTGCAAGGGGAGGGAGGATTTCTCTTCAACCAACACGTGGAGCTTTCCAGGCTTTTGTCTCGCTGGTAAACGACCTGTGAGGACTTGGAAGATCCATCTTCCCTCCTCAGACCATATATATGTTTCAGTAGCCTTGAAGGGGGCGAAGGCCAGAGTCGGGAAGAAATGTTCTGTCACTGCAAATCTTTTAGCTCAGCAAAGAATCAAGAACCATAAATAAAATCCTCTTTAGTGCTGGGACATTTGCCTCGCTGTGTGCCTGTGGTGGCACCAGTCACACACAGGATGTGTCTTTAAACCCAGAATGGGTCTCATGATCAGAGATGGGAACCGATGCAGCGAGGGTTGCTCCTTTCAAGTTAAACAAAGACTCCCATGGCCCTGTGCAAGCTCATTTCCAGTCACATTAAGCACTATTTGGGAAAAAAAAAAGTAACAATTCTATGCAGCCTTGCCCCTGCAGCTCCACCACGGTGAAGACACAAAGGCGGTGGGCTCAGGTAAAGGGGATGTCAGGTCTGAAGGGATGGGATGAAAACCCCGGTGCTTGTGCTCTCTGCCTGGCTCCCAGCCTTGCTGGGCCTTTCTGCAGCTCCTCAGCCTCCTGGATGTCCCCGGTGTCCCTCTCGGGCCCTGCCTGGTAATGGGATCAGCTGGTGAGAGCCATTAGTGGAGGAGCCGTTTGCCCTCCGCTTTTATTGTGCTGAAAATTTAATTGGCTGATGATTCAGAGAAATCCTTTCTCTTTACTTTCATCTGGCAGCCGCCTTTGTCCTCCCGGCATTCCAGCCTCAGCCACCGATTCCTCGAGGACAATCAGAACGGTCTTAGAAGAATTTCCAATACTTTCCAGTGGCTCACTTTCTAATAAAGCGCGTGTCACGCCGCAGACAGCCGCACTCCCCGCCTGGGATTCAGCTCCTGGGGGAGCAGAGAGCAGCTCAGTTGCTCACCGTTACCATTACCCAAGGGCATTGGAAGCTGGCTGTGTGTCCCCGTGGCAGGTCCAGCCCTGGGGGATGGAGGCAGGAGCAGCCATGGGGCCCTGCTCTCCGGCGTGCCAGGGGTCAGGCGTGGCACAGCCCCGAGCAGAGATTGTTTAGAGCCCGTGGGATGCCCTCCATTAAACACAGGGATGCCCTGGGTCAGCTCTGGTCTGGAATTGACAATTCTTGGCCGTAACAGCAAAGGCAAGGCAGGCTCAGAGCTGTGGGCTCAGCAGCAAGGTTTAACCCGTTCCCAGCCTGCTCCCGGCTCTGCTGCCGCTGCCTGCTGCTCTCCCGTGGATGTTGCAGGACAGGGGCTTGGGCACCCAGCCCGGCAGGTTGGAGAGCCTGTCCCGGGCTCCACGGTGCACCCGCTGCTGAGAGTCTGCAGGTGTGGCAGCTCTGTCCCCAGGACGGAGCCAGCCCAGCCTCCAGCGCTGCGGAGCCGCTCAAAGCCTCCCCTCGGCATCGCCGGCGCCTTTCTGATGTCGAACATGAATGCTCCTTGCTGCAGTTTATGTTTGTCTTGTCATCCTCAGAGCAAACATGAAAACCTGTTTATTCGCTCCCTTTTCAGAGCTTTCCTTTAAATGTTTGAAGACTCTTTGCATGTCTCACCTCGTCTTTCTTTTCCAGAGTAAGTAAGTCAAAATTCCCTCTGCTTCCACCCCGTGACAGTGTTTTAATCTCCCTGCCTGTCCCGTTTGCTCTCCCCCAAACCCTCCCCAATAAATTCCCCTCCTCAGGAGTGGCATTCTCTCTGTGCAGCAGGATGGGCAGGGGCCTGGGTGGCTCTGGGAAGCTTTGGCATATTCCCCAGCGAAAACACATGTTGTTCCTGCTGATTCTGCCTTTTTTTTTTCTTTTTTTTTTTGCCTAATTGACAAATTAGGACTGCCTGCTCCCTCCCAGTTGTCACCAGCACATGGAAGTGGTTGTTGGTGCTTTCCCGTGGTGCTTCAGGGGAGCAGAGCAAAGGAAAGCTCTCAGCTTGTTGCCTGCACAGGGAAAAGCTGGTGTTGGCATTTCTGGAGCTTCTCCCCCAGAGCAGCTCAGCATGGGGGGAAGATGCAGTGGGGAGAGTGGAGGAAGAGAGGGAAGCTTGGAGAACACACTGCTGGAGCTTGCATTTAACTAAAGAGCAAAGTAACATTGTGCTCCATTGATTACACAGTTTTTTCTGCCTGTTGTGACATTTGCAGGAAGGCTAATTTATTCAAGCATGGAAATCTTTAAAAACTTAATTAAGTTATTTCTGCTATTTCCATGCCTTATTGTTTCGACTTCACATTTAACTTTTTATATCTGGTTAATGTCTTTGAGAAAAAAAAAAAAAAACAAAAAAAAAAACAAACACAAACCCAAAACAACCAGAAGGATAAAATAAATGGAAGGAGAGGGGAGATGTGGCAGGAATCGTGGTTTGCGCCTCCTGTGGGAGCTGCTGGTGGGGTCTGTCCTCTAAGGCAGGTCTCTGGGTGTGCCTGGCACACGGGCAAGGGGCCGGGCCATGGTCACAGCCGGGGATCTGGCTGTGCTTTGCTGCGTGGGGATGAAGCGGGAGCCAAGGCGCTGTCAGGCTCCTCCTTGCTGCTCCCGCCACGCGTGTGTCCCTGGGGAGCTGAGCATCCCGCTCTCCCTGCGCACGGGCAGCCAGGGCAGGGCAGCTGCAGCAGGCGGGGGCTGCTCCTGGACCCCCAGAAGGAATGGCAGGAAAACCCCCAGAGGCCCAGGGAGCCGGGGTTCCGCTGCACAGGAGGCTCTGAAGGGCGCGAGACGCTGCCAGCAGAGCTAAATGCTGCATTAATAAAGTTTCTGTCAGTAAATTCACTAATTAAGGCTCACAGATGGAGCTGGAAGGAATGCTTGTGGTGAAACCCAAGGAGTGTGAACATTGCCTGCTTCAGAGGCACGCTGCAAGCCTGGGGGGAAAAAAATGGGGAAGAAAGGAAAGCCGTCAGGAGTTTCAAAAGGCTTTACCTGCATCTCCAGAAATGAGGTGAGCCCAAGGGGTGGGTTTGGGGGCTGTGAGCAGGGCTGGCCCGCTGCTATGGCCCTGGCTTTACTCGGGGTTTAGAGCAGAGCTGCCCAGGAGCCGGCTTTGAAGCGAGTCCAGGTTTGGCAGGCCCCGGGCTGGTGCCCTAAGCACCAATCTCCTTGTCCGTGACAGCAAAGATGGATGCAGGGGGGAACCACTCTGGCTATGAAAACCCCCAGAGCCATAAAGAGCTCCAGCCATAAATGACAAAGTGCTGCAAACTCTCTCGGCGGCAGCAGCAGGCCCCGGGGAAGAGTAATCCCCTCGCTCTCCAACATTTGCCGAGCATTAGGCTAATTTCCCTTGGGCTTCCACCAGGCATTCTGAGCTCTTGCTGGGTTTCTGTGTATTATTCGTAAGTCGTTACCCTGTACCTCCTGTTCCAGCCCGGGGACTCTTGCAGGATGGATGTACATCATTCCCTGCCCGTGCTGATGGATGTGGCTCCCGGGGGCTTTCTCCCTCCTGGACAGGTGCTGGTCAGAGGGCAACGCTCGTCCCTTCTGAGTGGGCTGGGGGTCAGGGCTCCTGACCGTGTTCCAGCCTCTTCCCAAGCTCTGGGTGAGGGTCGGGAATGGGAGTGGCAGCTCTGGGAGCTGCAGGTCCTGCTCCGGGCTGGGCAGGGAGTGCAGCCCCTTCCTCCAGCAGCAGCCTCTCTGCCTTTGCTCCCCCTGTGGCTACGGCAGCATTTGTATTTGTCAGCCTATGGCAATCCTCTGCATATGGAATACATTTGCTCTGGGTGTTTGCCATTAACATTTTCATTTCTGTTTAGCGTCAGGAGTTTTCAATTACCGGCCTCGCAAAGCAGTGCGAGCTGTTGTGTTCATGCTCTCTTTGTTTCCATTTCCGCATCCCAGTGAATTAGAGGATGGGAGCCCTGCCCCGGGGCTGGTGGGGCAGGCACAGTCCCTGTGCTGGCTGTGCTGCTGGCTGCTCCCACCCAGCTTCTGGCTGACAGGGGCTGACTTTCCCTGGGACACTGGGCTGAGGTGACACAGCCCTGTCCCCTCTGTCACCGCTCCGGGTCCCTGCCTGTGCCCTGCTCTTCTGTGGCACACCAAGGAGCAGCTCAGTGCCCCTGGCAGGGCTGCGGGGGCTCTGCGGCAGAGCCCAGAATCCATCTCCTCCCCCTTTATCCTCATCCCAGCCCTGTTTTACTCTCCTGTGACTTCACATCTCCACTTTATAACTTAACTCCACGGAGAGGATAAAACTGCTTTAGCCAGTAAAGAAATGAGGGACAAGTAATGCACATCCTGGCTGAAACAGCAAACTCGGCGTTTCCCGAGTGCCGCCTTCCTAAACTCTAAGTGAGCCATAATGTTTAGAAGGGGCCGTTGAAAGAGCAATAAAAGGCGGCCAGGTCGGGTAAGCAGCAGAGTGTTAGCAGAGCTGGGAGAGCCTGAGCAGCCGAGCTCAGCGATTGCAGCACTGCTGGCCAAGTCCCCGGGGACAGGGGGAGGTGGTGCTGAAGGATGAGCAGCACGGGACCAACAGGCAGGACGGTTCTCCTGGTCACCCTGCAAGTAACCAATTCCACCGTGATCCAGAATAACTGTCTTTTCCTGGCGTCTTAGAGCAGGGAACAAAAACTCCTGCGCATTTGGCACTGGCCTGGAGACCCCGAGATCCATCTGCAGCATCCCTGCATCCCTGGAGTGCTGCCTGCCCCCACAGGACCCTCCGAGGCTGACAGGAATCAAGGGGGATGCTGCAAGCTGCTGAGGCTGAGGAGTTTTCCAAGTGTCCCAAGTGCTGTTAACCTCAGATTTAAAACCCGTGTTTCCTTTTGATTTAAAGTGATTTTAAAGATTCCAGCACTCCCGCAGTGTAATTATCCCAAAGATTTCTGGGAGCCTTCTTTCTGCCCCTTTGTTCCTAAGGCGGCTCTGCAAGAATGCCACGAGGTTACAGCCATTATGGAGTGTAATGCAAACAGGGCCATTTATTGCCTTTTTATGAGGGTAATGCTGCACCACCCAATAAATTCTGCAGGAAGGATTTGATGGAGAAAAGGCTGAGATTCAGCCACAGCAGGGTCAGCCAACGGGAGTTCTAATTTCACAGGAAAGCAGTTAAGGGGGCAAAAAGGCGCATTTTTCACTCTCCTCTTTCGGAAGGAGAAGGGAAGGATGGGAGCTGAGGAATAGCAGAGGAGAGAGAAGGTAAACTAAGAACTGCACCAACAAAGAGGAGGAGAAGGTCCCGAGCTTAAGAGACGCTGCAAAGATTGGCCTTTCTCCACGGGCCTGTCCTTGTGAGGTCTGGGAGGGCTGGTTCCCGCTTGGAATGTGCTGCCAGGGGGAAGGGTGAAACTGCTGGGAGGCAGGAGCTGAAGTGCCCCTGATGCTCGTGGAGGCTGTAACCTAAGGCAGAGGCTGTCACCCACGCGTGGCCAGGGAGCCCCACGGTGGCTCGAGCCCACGTGGTGATCCTGGCCATGCTGGCAGAGCCGCTGGCTGCCCCTGTGCCTGGCCAGAGCCGAGGCATCAGCTGTGCTTGCCTTAATCAGTTCATTAGGGCGAGCAGGGAATCGATGGAACAGGGTATCGATCACAAATTCATAACTGAGACGTGCACTGCTGCTCCTGGCTCATTTCTCAGGGCAGAGATGGATCTCTCCCTCCCCTCCCGGGTGGAATCCCCGTCCGGAGCCGTGTGGGACCTCTCCCAGTGCTCTGATTCGACATCTGCCTGGCCCAGGGCTGGGACGAAGCCTCTCAGGCTGGTAGCCTCTCAGGCTGGTAGCCTCTCAGCTTGCCCAAACTCAAAGCAGGTTCGGGGAGCCCCAGCTGGCTCGGGCCATCCCGGCTGCTGGAGCCAGCTGTGGAGACCCGGGGAGCGCGGGGTGTCCATCCAGATGTGCGCAGCGTTCCTGGGTCCTGCCTGCCTGGGTTACAGCCCAGCCAGGCTGCAGCTGCCGACTGACAGCCCAGCCGAGCTGCTCTTTCATGCTTCCCTTGTTCTCCTCGCTCGCAATTGATAGATCAAAACTCCCCGCAAACGACCGGTTTCATGGGCCGTTTCCTCTGCTGTCAATACCAGGAGCTGAGAACTGTCAGTGCCTTCCCTCCCCGTCAAAGAAAAAAAATTCAATTATTTATCGCTGCCTCTTAGAAAACTAATTGTATTGCTAATTGTTCTTTTCCTGTGAGGAATGTTGGATATATTTTTTTTTTCTTTCAGGTGAATGGCTTTAGGCAGTTTAAGGGTTTGTAAAGAGTCTTTCATCAAACATGTGATTCAGAATGAACTCACTGAGATGACATTTCCCTTCCAATTTTCTGTTTATGTTTTTGAAGAGGGAGGATTGCTGGGAGCCCAGGGCTGTAGCTGCTAACCTGATTCATTCCCTGCACAGGCACGGGACTTGGCGCAGATGAATTTTATGAAATTGGCCGTGTTTATGTGTAATGGTGACAATAATACACTTTATCTATCTTCTGGTGAACTGCAGCAGAGTTTTCCCAGGAAGCTCGACAGAAAGGGGATTAAGTTGCTGCTTAAATTTCTCCTTGGAGGTCCTCAGGGTAATTTTTTTCAGATCCTGAGAAGGGTTGGGAGCAACTGTAGGATTCTCGTGCATCCCTGACCCAAGGGAAGATGTCATGGGGAAAAGGGAAGGGATGAGGGGGGCACTATTCTGATCATCCAAGGCACAGGAATATCAAATCCATCTTGAATGAACACTTCAGGGTTTAAATGTCTCCTTTTCTAGCAGGCAGAAGCTCTCCTGTCACATCTTTTGCCTTTTCAGGACCATGATAAATCTTCTCTCTAGCGCACGCTGGAGAATAACAGCATCAATCATTTATTACTGGCACAAGTTCTCAAGATTCCTGACCCCTTCTGTGCTTGGAGAAGAGACACATCCACGGAGCCTTGGCACTGCTGGTCCACGTGCTCCATCTCCAGCACATCCTGGTGCTGCCTCATCCTCCCCACATGGAGCTGGAGCTTGGTGGCAGCTCTTGGAAGGTCTGAGCTCCCAGCCTGAGCTTTTCCAGCCCAGAAAGAGCAGGAGGGATATGATTCTGTTCTCATTTTCCACAGGAAAGTGGGAACCTGTGCCAGGATGAATCCCTTCCCTGATTGTGCAGGATGAAATGCAGCAGCGAGGGAGACATAACCCTTCATTGCAGCAGCGATTTACAGGCTGCTCCTCCTGTAATGGGGCCCGTGCACCCGAACACAGCAACGGGCTGTAAAAACAAATAAACACACATTTACACCCCAGTCCCTCTGCTCCAGGGCATCGCAGAGCCTGGGGACAGTGCTACAGGACAGGAGGCCCCGTTCCTCCCCAAGGGTCAGCTCTGGAGGTCCGGCCTAGGGCACAGTCAGACCCCTCCAACTGGAATCCTGCACCCTCTGCCCTCGCCCCCCTCCAGGGCCCTGCACGCTGCGCTCCCGGTGCCTGGCTGGGCTCTGCCAACCCAAGAGGAGCTTCTGGGAGGGGGAGCACAGCCAGGGATTCACTGCAGCAGCCTGATCCCGCATCTTACAGTAAATCAATGAAACTTCCGTGCCTTGACAAGCCCTTGCCACTTAAATAGACAAGAAACAGGTAGGGATGGATGCTGCAGGTTCCTCCAGATCATGAGGCATAAATCTCAAGAGAACAGCAGCGGAAAGATAAAACACTGCTGGAAGCACAGAACAGGATTTAGGATTTGTTTAGAGGTTGTCATTTTGACAGTAAGGAAAATACATTTTTCCTGCCCGGGGTTAGCAATTAGTGTGGCTGCAGGGAAAGGTAACGCGGTGATGAGCACGGCAAAGCCCTCGCTACAGGTGCCTCGGTGGCAGACTGCTCTGCTGAAGATGATAATTTCTAAAATCATCGAATCGTTTAGGTCTGAGAGGACCTTTAAGACCATTGAATCCAACCATTAGCCTAATGCCGTGGAAAAGCTGATAGGGATCTGGTGATGGCACAGCAATGGTTAGAGGGCATGGGCTGCCGAGGTAGTGAGCTCGGTGTAATCAGCCTTGATGGACAGGGAAGGAGATAGAGAAGTGTAAATGGGAATTAATAAATTCAACAGCCAGATTAGCTCCCATTATTTCGCAGCTCCCGCTGACCCGGCTCTCCAGCTGGGAGCGATCTGTCCCGGCGGGCTCCCCACAAAGCCGCAGGGCAGAGCCAGCCGGCCCCTGCTGCTGCCTGGGGAGGAACAAACCCTTCTTGTTTGGAAGAACAAACGCCGGAGCCATGGCGTCCCTCTCCTCGCCCTTACGAGAGGAGCCGGGCTGCGCTGCTGAGAGTGGAAATGTCATCTCTGAAATGTAATTTGGCTGGAGCACGCTGCAGGACAGCAGCAGCTGCGGAGGCAAATCCAAATAACGCTCGGCACTGTAATTGCATATGTAAAAATGGGAAAGGAGAGAGCGAGAGGAAGCGGCCTCCTCTGCTCTGCTGGGTATTACAGATGTAGCTGTCATCCTCTTTCCCTGCCGGAGTGGTTGTAGGTGTTCAGTCCTGGTACTCCGCTGGGTGTTGTAGAGATTGGAATATAATTTCCAGTGTACAGAGGTCAAGCCATGAGGCTGTTCAGGCGCCTTGTGCCTCTGACAAGGACTTATCCAGCTTAGAGCTTGATCCAGGTCCCTCTGCGAGGGCTGCTCGGAGCGAGGGAGTGCAGCTGCTGCTGGGGCAGCCACGGGGAGCACAGGAACCCTCACCTGCCCAGCAGGGGCTTGCTGGGCTTTGCCAGCTCTTGGGATCGCCTTGCTCGAGGGATCAGGCTCCCTCCTGTCCCCTGCAATACGGGCCAAGAAGAGATGGATGGATGGATGGATGGATGGATGGATGGATGGATGGATGGATGGATGGATGGATGGATGGACGGATCCATCCTCATACCCACTGACCTTCCAAAATAACCGATGTCCTCTCCCTGGTCTGCTGTCCTGACTGTGTCACCTCGGAGTCTCTGGCACTTGCTCTGTGCTGTGAAATGCCTCAAGGTGCAGAAGAAATACAATATTGTTTGTGTCCTAAATGAGATGCGTGCTTCATACAGACACTGATCAATACATGAAGGAGACAACATTAGGGAGGACAGAATTCTTTGCTTTCAGGTGAACTCTTTGCCCTCTTACACCCCAGACTGTGAATCAGTTTATCAATCTGATTTTCTGCTCACAATTAATGCTTTTATTTTCAACTTGCTCGAATCAGGAAGAAGAGCTAAACAGAGCAGTTCCCTCTGTGAACTATCTGCATCCTCCTCCCAGTTTGCCTGGTTCCCATGCCACGCTGTTCAGGTGGGGATGAGCTCTGCCAGCCGGGACACAGAACTGCTGTTCCCTCCCGCTATGGGATCCTTAGAGATTGTGTGTTATCCTCTTTGTGAGGCTGAGTTATCCTGCTCCATCATCTCATCCAGCTTCCCTAAATTATTCATCTTTTTCAATAGGCCACAGGAGCCTTCTTCTCCCTCTCCTAAATTATTTTGCAGCAAACAGAGCTGCTGCAGAGGCGGCGGTGGCTCTGCAGTGGGGGAAGATCTCCACAGATCTCCTTTGTCACAGGGAGTGCTCTGGGCTGGGATAAGTCCCACATGCACCAGAGCCTCCCAAGGGCCAGGCTGTGCTGGGAAGGGCAAAGTTTCCCTCTGAAGGACTGAACATTTCCTTCCCAAGGCATTTGCCAGAGAATCCCCGACGGCTCCACGTGGCTCCAGAGCTCTCTTGCTTCAGGTTGCAAATGTTTTCTATTTCTTACAAGCTGTGAGTCTGATGAAAGTGTGGCAGAGGCAGGACCCAGCAGCAGAGGAAGCAAACTGTGCAGCACGCGGCGTTGTGCTCCTATAGGGTGTCTTCAAGTGTGCCGGGTAATGATCCGGCAGCTGCGAATCCATACAAACCAGCGCTGCTCCGAAGGGCTGTAATTATTAATCTGCTAACGCAGACACAATGCACTCAGCCTGCTCTCAGCCTCTCCCAGGAATGGGAAATAATGCTGCAGTGGCAATTACCTTAATGCAATTATCTCAAATGTGAAATTCCACGACCGCACTTCGCGTCCTGGGTTGTGGAGGACGGAGGGAAGCGGGGGCTCTCCCCGGGGTCAAGGCTGGGCCCCCTCTCCTGGTGCCAGCAAGATCTTGTGCCCCTTGTCACCTGTGCTGTTTAAACCCCTGGCAGACACAGAACTTGGGCCCTGGCACATCCTGCAGTTCAGGTCCTCAAGGGCAATGCCAGGGACAGGAGCAGAGCCGTGTCCTGGATCAGGGGTCACGGGCAGCTAAGGCAGCCCTCGCCCCAAAACCCCACTGGAAGGAGCTCGGATCAATTTGTCGTGTTTGGACACGGCTCCCTGGAGCCTCTCCCGAGGATAAAGGGGATGCAGGGAGCCGTGCTCGTGGTGACCCCACCAGGATTACTGGCAAGCACCGGGGCAATCCCTGCCATGGGCGGGGGCCGCGGTAACCCCGCACTCAGGGCATGCAAGGGAAGGCCTGAGCTGCTCAAAGTTCCTTAGAGCCCTCGTGCACACAAACAAATCAGGAGAGAAAACGCTCCACAGTTTGTTCAGGATGGACCTGGAGACTATTCCAGCGTTTCTGTCTCTCAGGGAGGAATGAACTAATTGCAAAGGATTTTTAAAAGGAAGATTGTAAGTGGCCCAAAGCAGTAAATGGATTTTACTTCCTCTGCTCTGATAAATATTTAATTACTGAGTGTAATGCAGGGATTGGGTTTGTTTCTTGCTTGTTTTGATGGGCTTTTGTTTGTTTTTGCACATATATTTATTTATATTCTGTATTCCGTTGCAACTGGCATCTTCATGTGCCTCCTCCGCAGTGGTATCTCTTGAAATTAAATGGAATTGTCTTTCTGCTCCTCTAATCCACACTGCCTTTGTGTCCAGAACCTGTCTCTGAGAGCAGCAGTCCAAAAACGAGCCACCACTGCAGAGCCTGATGTGTCCCTCACCTGCTGCCCTGCCAGCCACAGTTTGGGTTTGGTTTGCTTTTCCCTCTTGCTTTCTAGTATCATCCTGCACAATTCTTCACATTCTATTTTTTAAAAAAAAATTCTCATCCCAATAATGTAATAGCTCGAAAATGTTTATTTACTTAAGGGACTCTTTAGTGAAAACTCCAGGCTCTTGACTACTAATATCATGCATTTACGTAATTGTGTAATTACAACTCAAATGACAAATGTTCCTTTCGGCTCCATTTCTCTCCCGGGCCCGCTCCAAGAGCAGCACGGGGGGTGTCCGGCTGCTCCCCGTGCCAGATCCCTGCTCCCAGCACAGCCTGCCAAGTGCCCACACACTTCAGCTCTCCCTGGCCTCTACTCCAGGCTGGTGCATTATTACTCATGCAAAAATCTCATTAAAGCCGTGGAGAATGTGCCCAGCTGCAGCAGCCCGGGGCCTGGCAGGACAGTCCTGCTCCGCCGTGCCCAGGCAGGGCTGGAGCTGTGTCCCTGGCCCGTGTGCTGGTCCCGCTGCCACGGCTGACCCTCTCCATCCCAAGCGCGGCGCAGCCTTCCCGGATCTCGTTCCGTGCAGCAGGGCTTTTCCCAGCAGGATTGGCAATGATACAGCCTCATAAATAATGTTCCCAATGGGATGCTGTGTTGCTGTCAGGCTATTAACGCTTGTGGATTTCTCTTCATAACGTTCGAGTGCCTTGTTTATGTCTTTCTGAGGAGTGGTCAGACGGCTGCTGCTGCCAGGTTTGGTGGGGTTTGAAAGCTCTGGGTTCACATTGCAGTGATTGTCACTGCCAAGGGTCCCTTCATGTCCTCACGGCCAGCTGGGAACATTTCTGCTTCACTCTCAGGCCACAAGTGGAGTTTGTTCCTGCAGAGGTGAATCTGTCCCCATCTGCAGCGTTCCCCCACTCTGGCACTCAGAGTATTCCTGAACGAGGGAGCCCAGCTGCAATAAATCTCCTGCCTCAGCTCCAGTCCCAACTTCTCCAGGCATAAAGGTCTCTGTCCGTGGCATTTGATGGCCTCAGCTGTGAAAGGAGCCATAAAATGTAAGGGCAGCTCCACCTGGAGGGGCTGCTCCCCCAGCCCACCCCTGACACAGGTGGAGCATTGCTGGGCGTCACCAGCTGCCCCTGGGTGGACAGAACAAGAACCAGGTGGACAGGAGGGGATTTAAAGAGCTTCTCCTCTCTGCTTTCTGCTGGAAGCCATCTTGCTGGTGAGCAGTGTCCCTTGCACTACTCAGAGTGGCTGAGCTGGAGTTTCCACAGTGGAGAGACTTTGGAGATGCTGCTCAGCACTGCCCAAGCCCTGCCCAACGCTGAGAGCAGGAGGAGAGGCAGGTCCTGGGCTCCAAAAACGCTGAGTCCCCAGGGAGCCATAGGGAGAGACTGAAATTTGGAAGGTATGCTCGATGTCAGCTTTTACTGCTTCACAGATCCCACTGAACCCACATCCATCAGTGAGAGACTTCCAAAGGGCAGGGGAATAAAACTCCTCAAGGGTAACAGCCCCAAAAATGCCTTTTGGCAGCTTTGTTGCCTGGCACCCAGGGAAAAGAGCTGATGCACTTGCAGAACCAGAAAGGACTCAGAAAATTCCCTTAATGGCCACCACAAGGCAAGGTGAGAGGAGCTTTGCTTTCCCCACGGAAGGAAGAGCAACCCTGGCTGTTGGAGCTCTCCAGAAGAGAGGCTGGGATCTCAGTACTGGCGCTGATGGGAGCCCAGCGAGTACAGAGAGGTTTGTACCAGCTGGGGAAACTGTCCCCACACATTTCCATGCCAGAAATCTCCAGGGTGGGTGTGCAGGCTGCTGGGGTGCAGACCCCACTGACCCTGAGGGCTGCCAGCCCCCAGCTCCAGCAGGGCCCATGCCCTCCTGCCCAGCCCTGAGGCCATTCCAGCAGATGGGCTCCAGTGTCCAGATGTTGTCACTGGGAAGTCCTGTCAGGGGTTACTGGCCGGGGTCTCGTTCTCGCCTGTCAGACTTGACATCTTCAGCGTATAATTAAATGCCAGGACGCGAGCAGCAGAGCAGGTGCATGCTAATGAGGAGATCAATTTTAATTATGATTTTAATTAAACACCCAATCCGGTAGGAAATATGACAAGCAGGCTAGAAATGCAAAATTTATACTGGGGAAAAACAACAGCGAGAGACAGGGAAGATGGAAGTGAGGTGTGCGTGCCTTGAAGCACAGGCTGGGTGGGAGGGAGCGTGGGTGGCCGTGAGCCAGGGTGGGCACGGAGGGCACCCTCTGATTCTTCTTGTTGCCATAATTTGATGAGGAAAGTTCAAAAACCACATCCACCATTCTGCGGTTATTTTTCCAAAGTCCCGTTTTTCTCTCTCTGACAGCGCTCCAAAGCTCTTGTAAACCACGGGGTGCGCGGCCACATGGTAGAAATCAGCTGTAACAGGAATTACCGCCGAACAGAGAGATTTGGCAAGAGGCTTTACAGCAGCCCACGTCACAGGGGGCTCGTGGTTTCGGATCATGGATCAGAGGGAACCTTTGGGATCCCTCTGTGCACAGCCCGGTACATTTGGCTGCTCCGGATTAACTCCCGCATGAACTCCAGCGGGCTTCAAAAGAACAAAACCCCTCCTCGAGTTTCCAGAACAGGAAACCCTCCATCACTCCTGCCATGGATCACTCCCACCTCCGACTCATCCAGACCTGTCTGGCTCTGCTCTGGAGCCTTCGCAGAGCCGCGGGGTGGCTTTGACAGGGACACCGCTGAGCCACTCCGGCAGAGCTGTCTCCTCCCAGCTCCAGTGGGCCCAAGGAGGCTCTGGCCACATCTGCCCCATCCCTGCCTGAGCTCCGGGACCTCGGGNCCCCCCAGCCTACCCCGACTCTGCAGAATTATTGATTTTGCTGGTTTTCCAGTATTACATATCATAAATTGACTTCAGCAACCCTTTCCCTAACCAACGAGGCCATTAGTGATGGGGGTGGTGGGCGGACAGCTCACCCGGATCCATCAGACACGGGGATGAGTCTGTGCACAGACAGGGGGAGGTGGGGACAGCCTCCATCCCCCCGAGGGGTCACAGAGCCCAGAGCCGGGGCTGGAGGCTGGGAATGCCCCCCTTGCCCGTGCAGCTCTGCCATGGGCAGCACTTTTTCCCGTGGTTTGGCTCCCGGCCTCGACGCTCTGTGTTTGGGGGATAATTAGGGGCTGTGCATGGAGCCGCTCGGTGACGCCAAGCCCCGCTCCCGCTTTTCCCCCAAAAAAACCAGGAGGTTCAAAGGAGAAAAGGGGTGTCCTTCCCGCAGCCGCCGCTCCCTGCCAGGCTGGGCTTCGATTTGCTGGCTGGAAGTTTCTCTGTGGCTTTGCCCCTCCCGTTTAATTAGCTGCTCCTAGAGCTCCGGCAGCAGCCGCAAACCCCGGGCTGCGTTTTTATAAGAGCGTGTTTTTACCTTTCACCCTCTGGAAATGTCAGAGCAGCGGGGGAGCCGAGCCGCTTTGTTGCCTCCGCTGTTTTTTAATAACTTTATGGCTTGCAGTGCTCCGGTGGCCCTGCTCCACCTGCCTGGCAGGAGGATGCCCGGGGGGATGAGAGCCCACCGGGCCACGGCCGCTGCCTTTACCCCGGCCCCCAGGGTCACGCCGTGCCGGCAGCTCCTGCCCCGAGCTGCGGCGATGCTTGCGCCCAGTAAATCATCCTGGCCAGATAAAAGAGAAAGCCAGGCTCGGTGGCTTATCCGGGGCTCGATTTAAAAGCCGGGAGCTGGGAAGAGGGGAGAGGCTGGGGGCAGCTCGGCTCACCTCCGGAGCGGGCGGTTGTTACAGCGGAGGCACCTCGGGCTCAGGAAGCAATTTGTCTCCCGGAGGCTGACAGGAGCTCCTTTCTTCTCCACTTACTCCTTGCTCAGAAATAAAAGGGGCATCCGCTCACATGAAAAGCGGGGAAGGCTCCAGGTTTCCCTTGTGAGGTCTCTCCCAAGCTGGCACGGACGGGCAATTTGTACAAATGACACTTCCCCGGGAGGGAAGAAAGAAGGAGAAGAAGAAAGAGCCACCCCGGCTTCCAATTTGTGCCGCAGCAGTCTGCTCCAGCTCCTCCTTTCCCCTACTTCCAACCTCCTGTACGCCGCTCTGGCTCTGCTCCCTGGCTCTGAGAGCGGCCGGTCTTGGGGCCCAGTGGCCGTGCCCTTTCCATGCCCTCTCCGTGCCCTCTCCGTGCCCTTTCCGTGCCCTTTCCATGCCCAGGCTCCTGCTGCTCCCCGCACTNAAGGAGGCTCGGGCCCCATCTGCCCCGTCCCTGCCTGAGCTCCGGGGCCTCGGGCTGTGCCAGGAACTCCACCACAGTTCGCTCCCTGGAGGAGGCGAGTGGTGGCCCAGCCCCATGGGGGAAGAGAGGCTGGGATGCTCTGCTGGCCCCGGGAGCAGCAGGCTGCCTCATCCCAATGGAATGCTGCCGAGCAGGGATGGAGCACGAGGCCAGATGCCGGGAACTGGGGGGTTTAAGCTCATTGGTTACCTGAACTCACCCCTGGGCCCCCTTCCTCCCCCCCCAGCCTACCCCGACTCTGCAGAATTATTGATTTTGCTGGTTTTCCAGTATTACATATCATAAATTGACTTCAGCAACCCTTTCCCTAACCAACGAGGCCATTAGTGATGGGGGTGG
>VWZN01016140.1:264067-309945 GCA_013396955.1 Regulus satrapa | reverse complement strand
AATGGGAAAAAGGGAAAGGGAGAGGGGAAAAGGGAAATGGGAAAAAGGGAAAGGGAGAGGGGGAAAGGGAGAGGGGAAAAGGGAAATGGGAAAAAGGGAAAGGGAGAGAGGAAAAGGTAAAGGGAAAAGGGAGAGGGGAAAAGGGAAATGGGAAAAAGGGAAAGGGAGAGGGAAAAAGGGAGAGAGGGAAAAGGTAAAGGGAGAGGGAAAGGGAAAGGCCTGCCATGAGTGGGGATATTGCTGAAGATGCTGGAGCCATGGGGACACTCGGGAAGAGGCTGAGGGCTGTTCTCAAGGAGCTGACTCCACTGCAGAGCCAAGACCTCATCTCCTCTGGCCTGGGGTTCCTCAGGCAGGAGGAGAAACCTCTGCAATGCCAGCAGAGCCCCATCCTGGTGCCAGGCTGACTCCCTGGGGCCAGCTCCCATGCCCTGCTGTAAAAGCAGCTTAATGGGGCTGTTGCAGCCCAATTCCACCAGAGTCAGGCCTTGCAAAGACCCCATTTCTTTTCCGACACATTCACTGCCGAGCTCAGCCCTTGGAAGAGGCCGTGCTGTGCTAATGTCACTTAATGGAAACCTCGGAATCAATTTTTTGCTCCCTGAAGAAAATCCCCCTGGTTTATGCAGCAAAAGCTGTAATACTGGAAATGGCTTCAGATTTTTTTTGTGAAAGAAAAGGAGGGGAAGAGAAGAAAGGTTCACTGTAGCTCCTCAAAAAGGAGGTCAAGTGGAAGGCTGCCAGTTTGGTGACTGGTCCAGTGCTGCCCTGGGGGAGGTGTGGGGCTGTGCCAGGCTGTCCCCAGGGCTCTGAGGGATGGGGGCTCTGTGGCAGCACTCGCCCTCCCAATTACAGATCCCCATTTCCCTGAAACACCCCAGGACGTGGCAGGCTGGGGTGGCAAGCCTTGGGGCGGTGTCACCCCACACTGGCACGGGGACAGCACCTGCAAAGGGCACCGAGGGATGTGGGGGTGCAGGGAACAGCCCTCCCAGTGCTGGAATTGGGTCTGAGCCCCTCACCCAGAGCTGCACAGGGCTCTGGGGGCCCCGTGGAGGAGCTCGGGCTGAGATCTACCTGAGCACTCCCTGCCCGCCCTGGCGAGGAGCCGAGGGGAGCTTGGGCATCACCCACAGCTCCAGCTCCCAGCACTGTGAGAAACAAAACCTTTCACTGCATTCTGGAGACAAACAGCTCCGGGCCATTCTGCGTCTCAATGCACACACAGACACCTGGGCAAAGTCCTGCTCGTTCAGCTGGAGCTGGAGGTCCCTGAGAGTTTTTCCACACAGCTGGAGCTCGGCTGAGTGCCCAGCCTGGCTCCTGTGGGCGCTGAGCTCCAGCTCTCCACAGGAGGAACAGGACTTTGCTGACTGAAACCTGGAATCCCGCGTTGGAAGGGACCTGCAGGATCATCCAGCCCAGCTGCTGGCCCGGCACAGACCCCCAGCAATCCACCCTGAGAGGTGTCCAAAGGCTCGTGGAGCTCTGGCAGCCGTGGGGCCCGGACCATTCCCATTCCCTGGGCAGTGCCCAGCGCTCTCTTTCCCTGAGCCCCACTCTGCAAACCAACTCTGCCACCCCACAGCCCCCCAAAGCTGCCTGCGGCCCAGGGCTGCCGGTGGGATGGACACGACTCCAGGAAAAGCCACCGAATCAGTGATTAAATTTTAATCAAACAATGCAGAGGGCTACAAAGATCACACTAAAATTTAATGAGCCGGGCTTGTTGGCTTCCCCGAAGAAGCACATTACAGTAAAAGTGTGGCTCCGGCAAGGTGCCTGACTTCCAGGTATTATCCACAAACCCTCCCCACTCCCTGCTCGCAGGGAGAAACGAGGTGTGAAGTGGTTCCTTATGGCTGGTTAAATGAGGGTTTGTTTTCCCCTTCCTCCAGATACCAATTTCTTTTCTTTCACCATCTCATCTTGCCACAATTTATTTGTTCTGGAATTTTGACTCTTCAGGCCTCACAGAGCAGGGGTGGATCGAGCACCCCCTCCTCAGCCTGCAGTGATCTGTGCTCTGGGGTCACTCTGCTTCCTCCTTCTGGACCAACAGAAAGGAAACTCCAACCCGAGACTGTTTTTTTTTTTAATCTCAGAGGTTCCAGTTCCCAGCTTAGGATGCAGGCAGCATCGCATCCAGAACTGCACAGCTGCATGCAGCAATTCAAAAATTGTCTTGTTGGACCACAATGTGCCAATTTTTCACATTTACAGCCATTTTCAGTATTACAGCCTGTGGCACTGAAGCCAGGAGGCTTTTCTTCAGGGAGCGGGAGCTGCTGCAGGGCTGACCATTACCACACGCTGCCTCTCCTCCGGCCAGGGAGGGTGGGAGCCCGCTGGGGGAGGCTGCAGTGGTTGGATTTCATTTTCCTGGGAGCTGCAGGAGCCGGGAGCGCCGGGTCGGAGCCCCTGTCTAGACCAGGGCTTGGCAGCGGCTCCCGCTCCGTTTTCATATGCCTGGTTGAACTGCAGGCTTGGGAAAGTGAATTAGTCCTTGGGCTGGAGCCAGGGCTGGTGTTCCCGAGCCCCCAGGAGCACGGGGAGCTGAGGGGATGGTGGCAGGGCTGCCCTGGGCAGGGGGTGACAGGGGTCCCGGGGTGACAGGGGGGTCCTGGGGGTCGCTCACAGGGGTTTGGGAGCACCCAGGCATGCACAGCTCCCCTCCCACCCTGGACAGGGTTTGTCCACAGGAGGAAAAGGCCATTCACTGCTAGGGCAGGCTTTCCCAGAAGTGCCTGGGGAGAGCCTTTCCCGGCTGTAGCCAGGCCCGCTGCGAGCTGTGCCCTTCCCAGCAAAGCCCAGCACAGCCCTGGGCTGTGTCTGGCAGCACTTCCACTGCTGGGCTGCAAGACCTGCGGCTCCAGTGGGGGCCATTCCACTCCCTGCTGCTCCAATCTCTTTCTTATTAATTAATTAATTACTATTGCTTTTTATTTGCAAACTTTATCATTATTCCTGAGAAAAACCCTGCGGTTTATTCTCCTTTTGCAGCACTTTTGGGGGATGCTGGGCTGGGTGAGGCAGCTCTTTCCCCAGAGCTGAGGTCACGGAGCACTGCTGAAGGCACCCTGAGTCTGGGGTGTCTGGGCTTGGAGGGGCTTGTACTGCTAAGTGCTGACAGGACGTCGCTGTCAACACAATGTTCCGCCTTGGAGAACCTTCATCTAGGAAGATACTTAATGAATTAGTTAATTAATGAGTGGAGTTTGATTGATGGATCATAGGGAGCTCTCAGCAGGGTGAGCCTGACCCTGGGATATTGCTGCTGTTGCTTAAATGCATCCCCTCGCTGGTCCGAGGCACTCGGTGTTCTGGCAATTTGCATGCATTAAATGTAGCTCCTTAATAGGATGTAATGTTAGTGAAAAGCCAAAAGCATAGCAGCTGTAACTTAAAAGACAGCCCCATTACTGCAAGCCTTATAATTAGGGTAAGAGGGAGACTTGTGCTGCCATATGTTAAACTCTTTTGAGGTTAATAGCTCTGTAAGATTTTGCAATTTAAAAAAATTAGTCTTGAGGAACGATGACAAGGCTCGTCAATGAGGCTGCTCCAGCGGGGGCCGGGGTGCTCTGCCCTGCACACCCAGGCGTGGGGGACAGGGATGCTCCCGGCCGTCCCCTGCCCGGGGTCACCTCTGTCCCGCCCTCCTCTTGCCCAGCCTTTGGTAAAATCTCCCCTTCTGCCCCCGCTGCACCCAGGGGTGCCCCTGGCCGGGCAGGACACGCGGCAGGCGCTGGGCAGGAGCAGCTCCTGCTCCTCAGGGGCCCCTTCCAACGACACAGAGCGGCAGCTGCTGCGCCAGGTGCCCAGCCCGGTGTTTGGCTGACGCAGGAACAAATGACCCTTGTGCAGTGGTTGTTTGTTAAAGCCCTTTTCCCCTGCAATCGCTGCGCTGAGGCCTCTGCTCCGTGGCTCAGCTCTCAGCCTGTGGCTCCGTGCGGCTCCGGGCTGCTCGGGAGAGCTCGGGAGTGCTCCGAGCTCCTGGGGCTGGCTCTGCACCCACCCAGGGGCTGGGTGGTCGCAGCTCAGCCCCGGCAGGGAGGCAGCTCCCCGGGGTCTCCTCTCGGCGGGGGTTGAGAGACAGCTCCTGTGTTTTTCCTTCCAGCTGTTCTTCCTTTCCTCTGTTGTGCAGGCAAATCATTCCACTCCCCAGCCTCAATTTCCTCATCCATAAAACTGAGACTAAAAATGTACTTGTTAAGGGTGTCACAGGGCCTTCTGAGTCTGCCAGGGCTTTGATGTGCTCTTGTTAAAGGACCGTGGCAGTGAAGGCATTTATTGTCACCAGTACGTGAGGTGGGTGGCTATCGGGCAGCAGCGAGGGCTGGGACCCTCTGGAGACACTTGAGCTCTGTGCACTGAACTCTGCTGCCCGGGGAGGGCACGATTTGGGCACTGCCCTGGCTTTTCTCATTGCTGAACGATGGGCAAGCAGTGCCTGTGAGCAGCCGGGGGAGCAGGTGGGGTTGGTTGGCTTGGGGAAGGTTCTGTGCTGCCCCTGAGCTCGGTGAGGTGATGGGTGCTGGTGCTGATCGCCACCCAGACTTGCTAAATGGGAACTTTCTCAGCCACAAGAGTGGAAGACTTTAAGGTCATCCTGAGCTCGCTTTAATTGTTTCCTTCCTGCACCCCCCTCACCTTATTAAAGTGTTTAATTGCTTTCTTATTTAAGTGCATCAAGATCTCCTGATAGGCTGGTCCATTTGGCTCACTTGTTCTCTTTAGGGAAGCTAGGGGAATGGAAAAGAGAAAATTATCTTGAAGTTCCAGGTTACTGGGGAGAGATGCGAGATCATTAAATCCTCTCTGTTGGTGTTTGGGTATCATGAAGCTCAGGGGCTGTTTTGATATTGAGTTGGGGCTCAGCTTTGTAAATTCAGGCTTTGTTCTTCTGCTGCTTGGGGAACGAGGCCTCAGCTCCACTGCCCAGTCACTGTTGCTGTTGTCGAGTGCTTTCCAAAGAGTCTGAGGCTGTGACGGAGGAGTGGAACTCGGGGGATGCCATTTCAGACCCTAAAGGGGGGCAGGGATTGATCCCAGCCCCGCGTGGCTCTCGCCTTCCAGGTGTGCTGTGTACCTGTGACCCCACGAGCCTCCCCCTCGGACACAAGCTGCCTTTTACCTTTTCCCATTGGTGCTCCAATGTCAAAGGCAAAACCCCCATCTCCAGATCGATATCAAAGCCATTAAAGCACATCTTCAATTTCTGTGGGTGCCGCCGTGCTCAGCTCTGAACGAGTTCATGTCTTCGAGCAAAGGGAAATGCTTCACTCTCCTGGCCTCTCCTGCAGGCTGCCCAGGAAGGAGGTGGCTGATCCTCCAGCAGGGAAAAGAGCGTTCCAGAGGTTTTGGAGCAGCTTTCCCAGGTGCAGGGGGAGCTGCCAGCCTCCAGCTCACTCGGCTCTTGCCGTGCAGGGTGCTCGGGGCAGGAGCAGCGCAGAACATGCAGAGCTGGCTTAGGCTCCTGCAGCTCCAGGGGACTTAGGCATTTACAAGCACATTCTGAAGCGTGACCCTCCTGCAGGGGAGCATGAAAAGCCCTTTGGAGCCCTTCATCCCTCCCGGAGCCCTGTTGAGCCTGTCACGCTTATGGGGAGCGAGCTGGAGGGGCAAGGCCCGGGGCTGGGCAGCCTCTGATCCCTTCAGCACCGCTCTGCCCCAGCTCCTCGCTCAGGGTTTGTCATTTGTTGATGCAGAGAGTGCTTGGGGTATTCCTGGCGTTAGTGCCGTGGTGCTGGGCAGTTTTTCAGCACAGGATTGGGAGCTGCGACTGCTCATGTGCAGCTGTAAACCCTCTCCATCTTTCTCCTCTGTGCGGAGGGGGCAGGTGAGGATGCTCTGATGCAACACTCCCCGTGCCTCCTCTGGCTGGGAACAAAGCTGACCCAGCAGCTCATTTGAGTTCCCATCTGCTGCTTCCACGCTGGAGGAGAATGGTGTCTTAGTTGTCTGAGGAGAGATTGCTTTTTAATCATGTCTGCACTGCCTGGGGTTTGGGCCTCGGTGCCAGCCAGTAGGAAAAATCAATGTTTAAACTGTTCGATGAAGTGCGCTGGCCGCCAGTTCCTCCTCCTCTGACGGCTCCTGGGGGGGAGATGTCTGTGCCGTGTGTGCCCTGGGTGCTGCTGGGCTCTACCCCTCCCTGGGGGGCACTTCATGGCCCAGCTTCCTCTGAAAAGGAAGGGGCTTGGGTGTGAGCTTCCCTCGGGTTCGTGGATGGCCCTGGAGCTGAGGTGCCGGGCTCGGGTCAGCTGTGTCCCCCTGCTGCTCTCCGGTCTCTGGCCATGCGGGTCCTGCCCTGCCCCGGCTCTGAGCTGGGACAGCTCGCTTGGGCAGCTGGGCCGGCTGTGATGAGTGAGGATGGGGAGCAGAACGGAGGAAACAAAACGGAGATCCATCTTCTGGCGCTGTTAAGGAATGGTGGCAGCGCTCGGACAGCAGGGAAATGTCCTCTGGGCAGCGAGACAGAAGCTGTCAGACGTGCCCTGGGCTCCTCTGAGCACATCCTTCTCTGCGAGGTGAAAATCCCCCTCGGGCAGCCCAGCAGGTGCCATCCCTCCCTCCCTCCCTGCGCCGTGGCAGGTGGGAGCGATTGGGATGTACAGAATTCCTGCTGGGAATGGGACTGGCCGGGGCAGAAGGGCCCTGAGCAGCTGCTGGGGTGCTTGCAGAGATGGGGGTGGTCATCCCAGCTGTCCCAGTGTCCCGGGACCCACCACAGGCTCCTCAATCCCCTCCCTGCTGCCCTCGGGAGGAGCTGGCTGAGGGGGACAGGCGTGCCAGGGGTGGTGACCCATTCTCCCATGGCCGTGGGGGGCTGCCAGGCTGCGAGGGGAGGGTGACAGGTGGTGCAGGGCCTTCCCAGCTCCTGATAACCCTCACTTGCTGCTTTTCCTTCATTGCTGAATGCTGATGAAGTGTAAATCCTGGGCTGACCTCAAATTCCATCTGCATTTCCTCAGATTTGCCGTTTCAAGCGGTGGTTTAGCTCTCAATCCCCCCGGCAGGCTGGGAGGGGGAGGGATGAATAATGCTTTGCACTGTTTTACACCTCTTTGCACCTGAAGGTTTTGGAGCCCTTGGCAGAGGTTAAGGGAGGTGGCAGCTGGGATCAGGGAGTGTTTAACAGGTGGACACAAACCCACACCTATGCTGAAGTGAATCCAGAGCCACGCCGGTGCTGCAATTCAGGGTGAGCGCTCTCCAGCCTGGACTTGTGCCTGGTTACAAGCTCCTGCTCTGCTGGCACTGGCTTTTTGGGAAGCATATTGCCCACGGTTCCCCTGTAAGTTGTCAGGAACTGCTGCCTGAGGTCCTGGAGTCCTCCTGCCTCCTGGAGCGGAGCATCGGGACAGACTCCTCAATGCAGAACAGCCTGTCATGTTGTGTTTCCCGAGGCTTCATTTCACTTTTTAAATGATTTAATTGATGAGCCCTTTCTTTTTATACATCCACATTCAGCTGGTTTCCACAGTAACAACCAAACCTGGAACCCGGAGCTTGGAGTCCTTTCTGAGTAAATAATGCCAAACCAAATCCTCGAATATTTAATTAAATTCACTGTCATGCCCCTTTTATCTTTGTTCTGTGGATCTTCCATAAACAGATTTCATGGGAACATGGAGCTTAGAGGAGATAGCAGAGGACAGCCTTCAGGGGAGCTGCCCTGGGCCAGGCGCAGACCCCCGGGTGGCCTCGGCACTGTGACAGCACCGTGGGCACAGCAGCTCCTCCGTGTCCTCTGGACTGTGCCAGTGGCTGCTTCCTGCCGGGATGCTCTTGACTCGGGGTCACTTTGTGGCCATCGATAGCTCCAGGCTCCTCCAGGTTTTTCTGGCAGCTCCCTAAAAGTTCCTGGGCTCCCCTGGATCACATTTCCAGTTTCCGGATCATTTTCCATCCTGCCCTTACCTGGTGTGCTGCCACATCTGCAAATCTCATCCCTCTTCCTGTTCCCTCCTTCTGCTCCTGGGGCAAACCCTGAGGAGCACTGGAGAGGCTGGGGAGCACAGCCACAGTCAGCGAGTGGATTTTTTATTCAGGTGACCGTGGGGGTTGGTTCAGTCCTGTCAACAAGGTCAGGAGCGTGGGACTGACCAGGCCAGGATGGGTTTAGACTGTTTTTATTCCCCCCAAACCCTGCTGCAAGATCCTGATCTCCGGTGGCCGTGCCGCTGGGCAGGCAGGTAGCCCTGTGCCAGGGAGGGTGACATGGGCACCCAGCCGTGTTGGTTTGCTTACAATGGCTCTTTGGTGCTTTTCCACGGTATCACAACACTTCTTAATCAGATGGTGAGTGGGCTTAATTAGCCCAAGGATAGGTTTTATTTTTGATTTCTATGACTACTTAATCTAATGGCGACACATTATCTGCTCTGAGGTCTGCAGCTTTCCATTTGTAATTATTGCTGCTCTTAATTGATGGTGCATCAGGGGTTGTGGCTGCAATATGGGAGTTGGAACGAGTCGGTTTTCTTGAGCACAGTTCCCAAAATGTTCCTGCGAGGGTCCCCGTGCCCTGGTGTGCTTCAGCCCAGGTTTGAGCTGCTGGCTACCTGCCTTTAATCAGAGGAAGGAGGAAATTCCTTGGAATGAGGAAAATCTTCGGTGTCTGCCACACCGGAGCCGTGCATTGTGAAGTTTGCGCCATTTCGTGGTGGAGTTGAGGGAATTAAAATGCCTGGATACCCTAGCTGGAAGCTGTTCAGGTAATGGAAGCAAAACAGCTTATAAATTTCCAAAATGAGGCCTGGCATTTATGACTAAAACCTCGCATTTCAGGACATGCAGATGGTGAGGCAGGAACAGCTTGGAGGGATGGGCTAATACAGAATTATTAATTGTAGTGGCTCTGGCATCTTTTCCCCAAGAAGGTGCCCGTTGGATAGGTGGTGGTTTGATGGGGAGGTGGGAAGGGTTGGGTGGCCCAGACTCCGTGCTGGGGAGCCACACTGGCTATTCCATGTGATTTCATGGATGGAGCTTGCTTGGATGGGTCCCGTGCTTGGCCTCCCTCTCCCCCCTGGAGGGAGGGACCAGACTGTGCTGTCCTCTGGGGCAGTTCCCACCGAGCAGCCGCTGTGCCACGGAGAGGGATGGCAGTACAGATATTTTTAGGTGCATTTTGCAAGTCCCAACATCTTCCTGAGGCTTTTGGGTGTTGCCTTTTCCAGCTTCTGCCAGCAGAGGGAATGCACAGAAAATGTGCCAATTTTATTTTCTCCTGTTAAGAGGCCCCTGCTCAGCTGGGAGCAGCAGACACACGGAGCCCTGGAGTTGTGCCTTGTGCTGGGCCAGGCTATCCTGTGCCTGAGACCCTGGCAAGGGCCTCCCTGTGTGCATGGGGAGGCTGTTTTACATGATCTTTTCGGAGATTCCCTTGTTCCCGACCTGCTCTGGCGACAGGGAGAAGCCTCAGCCTCTTCCCCAGCCTCTCTCTCGCAGGGTGACCGATCAGATAATGTTCTCTAAGCAAATGCACAAATAACACGAATTGGGGTTGGCACCGAGCAGCGAGGTGTAAAAAAAGCAATTTGAGGTGTTCTAAGAAAATGCCAGAGCCTCTACGTTGTGATTGCCTGTCGGAAAGCCGTGCCCAGGGTGCGGAGCTGCGGGGACACCAGGGGAGCAGGAGGGTGAGCTGCTGGGGGGAGCAGGGCAGCAGCTTGGGGACAGATTCCCTCTGGGATCCCGAGCCCATCGTTTAATCTCCTTTGGCTGCGGCAATTTGCTGCACGCTGGGAAGTGCTGAGGGCAGGGAGAGCTTTCTCTGCAGCCCCGGTGCCATGGGAAAGCTGCTCCAGACAGGGCTCAGGGGATGCCGGTGCCTGGGCCAGGGTGAGAGCTGGGGCTCTGCCTCGGCACAGGGCGAACAGAAAGTTCAGGATTATTTTGTTTTTCAGTCACAAACGTGACTGGAGACGGATTCCTCTGCCCGTGGCAGTGATGTGGGCACGGCTCTGAGGCTGGGACGTGTCCCTCACCTGTGCCCACCCTGGCCAGGTCCCCCTTTGCCCTCTGCTCCTGCGGGTGCTGCTGCTGTGGCTCTGTGTGAGCCTGTCTGGAGGGAGGCAGATGATATCCGAGATGGCAGCCTTGCATTTCTGCTCCATTTCCCTCCAGCCTCTCCTCCTGTAACATTCATTAGCTGCAGAGAGGCCGGGCTGAAGCACTGAACAGAGGCTGTGTGCAACCCCTGAGTAACCCCAGCGCTGCAGCCCCTGCTCTGCACCAGCAGGGACCAGCCCTCACCCCCCGCCCCTGGAGCACCAGCGTGCCTCCTTAGCTGGCAGAACCAACATCTGCCTCCTTGACGGTGCCTGTTTACAGCCGGGAAACTTCTGAGGGAAGCTCCGTGCTGCTGGAAATGAAAGCAGGGTTACAGGAGACCTGGGAAATCCGTCTCGTTTGGAAACCACACATCTTTCAAGTTTAACAGATGAGCTGCTCGCAGCCTTTGCGGTGTCACGGCCGCTGGAATGGCCGTCACTGTAAGTGGGTGTGTTCTGTGGGGAGCCCTGGATGTTCTGGGAGAGCCTGCCTGCTCCTCAGACCCGTCACAGATCCAGCAGGGTGACAACAGCTCTGGGGATGACGAGAGGAGAACCTGATTGTAACAACCCTGTTCTTGCTGGCTGGTTTGACTGCTTGGTGCAGCTGCTGCCAGGTCTCCTCTGCTGGGAGGCTTTGGCGTTGGGATGTGCTGCAGGTGGTCCTTGGTGTGAAACCAAAGCTGCTGCTGGGGGTTCGGGTGAGCAGCTGGAACGCCGCTGCTCTCCCATCCCTTTCTGGAGCCTCCTGGTGCTCGCCTTGCGTGTCCCTTCTGCCGTGTGAGCAGTGCCAGGACAGCAGCTGAACTACTCTTGCAGATAAGGATGTGAGGGAGTTATCTGGAAGCCTGCAGATACTCTTGTGAGGAGGAAGGTCACTGAAGAGAGGGAGGTGGAGGAGATGGAGATTAGGTGATTTGGAGATGGCTTGAGGGATTTAGTGGAGAGGCAGAGCTCCTGTGGAGCATGAATGGGCAGCAGCACCTCTGATGGATTACAGGGAGCCTTGTTCAGAGGCGCTCTGTGCTGCTGCAGAGACCAGCAGGGAAGAGGCAGGGAAATCCTGCAATGGAGAGGAGGCTGTGGAGCTCCAGAAGGACACGCCTCGTCCTCTGCCCGCACCTCCTGCGAGCACACTCCGGGCAGGCAGCACCAGAGCCAGGTGTCAGTGGATCCCTGGAGCAGAAAAGTGGCCAGGGCAGGGAATAAATAAAGAGTCTGAGACCCCATAGTGGGGCTCTTCCATGGCAAGGTCTGTGCAGGGAAATGCCTGCCTGTGCTGCAGAGCTCCCTGCCCTGTGTCCGTCTCCGAACAGCTTGTGGGAGCTCACCCCAGCTCCGTGGAGAGCACGCAGCCCCTGACCTCCTCTTGCTTGTCCACAATTGGGATTTTTCCCTTTCTATCCTATTTCAAACCCCGCTCTCGGAGCAAAAGCAGGGTTTACAGCCTTGTCCCTTCGGGTAATGCCTGTCTTACATTGTACCAGGGCTTTTCCCTTCGTTGTCACAGAAAATCCGCGGCCGCTGATCCTGCAGCCGCTGCCAGGGATGTGAACCCCGGCTCCTGCAGCCAGATCCTATCTCTGCAGCTGGCCCTGAGCAGCCTGATCCCTCCATCACAGCCGGGCGAACTACACCAGCCTTTATCCCCTATTGTCACGGACAAAGCACAGGGATTTGTGTCCCAGCCTTAAGCTTTCGCAAATCTCGGAGTATATTCCCCAGACGATTTCCTAGCTGCTTCCTGAGTGGCTTTTTCTCCCTGTCGCCTTTGTTTCCGATCGCTGATGCAATTTGCAATAGGTGTTTAGTAAATATCGCCGTTGTGTGCTGGAAATTGGCAGCTCTGTCTCCCTGGAGGAGCGAGCGCGTCCCTCGGGATGCTCTTCGTGTCCCAGGGCTGCCTGGGGCCGCTCAGAGCCCGTGCTAACATTGAAATCAGCTGAAAGGACCTCTCCTGAAAAGAGCACAGCGGGGACTTGGCTGAAGAGTTCTCTCAGCCCTTCGAGCACGGCTGCACGGGTTCTGTCAGCGCCACGCTGCTCCATCGGGGCTGGCTTGAGGGGAGGGCCGGGGGGGCAGGAGCTGCCCCTTCCCCAGGGTGGGGGTTGCCTGTGGGTCTGGCCCCTTCCCCTTCCATCTCTTTGGGCTCCATCGTGAGCGGTTCCAGCTCGGTTCGTGCTGTCCTCAGCGTCGCTTTGGTCACACAGCTCGAGGTCAAATTAACAAATGTGTGGTTATCTGCCCCGTGCATGAGGCTTCGTCCCAGCCTCTCTACAGTCCAAGCTGCTCTTCAGCATGAAATACGAGGTTTAAAGCGTTCCTCAGAATCGTTTCACCGTGTGTTTCAAGGAGCCTGGGTGCTCCAGGTAGCATGGAGCCCCTCCGGAGTTCTGCTCAGCTCCTGTCCTTATTTTCTCTGGCAATAACTTCAGCAACTTCATTACTCTTCTGGAGGACTTTTTTCTTTTTGTCTGCTTGGATGTTCTTCCTGTCGGATTTTATTGAAAGCCCTAGTTCTTGTGCGTTATGAGACAGCACAGAGGTCCCACTCTACCCCTTACAGATCATCCATTGCCTTTTTATTGCCTCCTCTTAGCAGTTGCCATTCCAAAGCCAGAGGCTCATTTTTTAGGGTCTGTCAGGCTCCTGGACACCTCTGAGATAAGGACACTTCCTTCAGCTCACCCGGGGCTGTCGGGGCTCTGCTGTGTGGTGGGTGAGGCCCTGGGGGCTGAGGGCTGCAGGATCCGTGCCAGCAGCAGTGCCAGCAGCTGGAGAAGCCTTCCTGCCCTTCACCGCGGAGCAGGAGCTTTCAGCGAGCTGTCTGTAACGTTGGCAGCCCCGTTAGCTGAGCTGACAGGATTAATTTAAAATCCTATATGGTGCAAGGCTTGGCTTTTCCCTCCCAGGCTGCTCCCTGCGAGGGCTGGGAGCTGCGTTCGGTGTCTCGCTGCCGCCTCACCCACATCTCCGCTGACCCCCGGCGCAGCCGTGGCCAGCAGCTGTCCTGCCCGGGTATCGGTGCCACTCTGGCCTCTCTCAGGGCAATAAAGCTCATCAAAGCCTGTAACCGGATGCCCGGAGCCATATGGACTTTCAAGGTCCTCCGTGGAGCAGCGGGAGTGATTTAGGGAGTTTGGGGGAAGGGGGGAAGTGCCCACCTTTGACCCTAGATCTGACACAGCAGCTGAAAAAATAAATAATCCAGTTGCTGGGTAAAAGGTGCAGTGGGAACGGTCCCTTTGAGCGGGGCAGGGCGTCCTGGCTGTGCCCCGTGCTCCCAGCAGGGCGCTGCGAGCTGGAGTGCCAGGGGTGGGAGAGCCAGAGTGGCAGCACATGAACAGCTTTGGCTGCCACAGGTGCTATTCGGAGTTTGGTTTGATTTAATGTAACTTCGGGCAGGTGAATTATTCTTTCTGCGCTTGTTACTTTTGCGGCTCCCAGCACTGAGGTTTTGTTGGTTAATGTTTATAAAGCCTTTTGAAATGTGGCTGCTGGCGTGTGGGTCCAACAAAGAGAAGCAATTGTGAACAATGAAAGAATATTTTCCAAAATACAGTGTAGTAAAAGCAGCTGAGATAAGGTCTGCTCTCATTAATTTAAAAAATGATATTTTCCCTTCTTCTTTCAATAAAAACTGTCTGCATGATAAACTGACATCTTTAACAATTGTTTAAGCTGCACAGGTTTAAATATATACTTCCTGCATAGGCTGCTGATGAGTCACTAGTCAAAATTATTTATCAGAAGCGATGGCTCTGTGCTAGACAGCGTTAGACAGAGCTCTTTGTTCTCTGGCCAGAGCTACGTGGTTACCGAGAGCTATTACCGGGGCCCTACAGCTCTGCCCATGATTAAATGATTCTGAGTCAATTTTAACATCTTTGGGAAGCTGGAGCAGTTTTGGAAAAGGGCAGGTAGGGTGCTGAGGATGCAGTGTTTTCCACAGTGTGGGGGTAGGGGCGAGGCTGGAGCCATTCCTCGTTAGAAATGCATTTGGGCATCTCGGCTGCTCTGAGCTCTGCTGTCAATTTTTGAACACTTATGCTCCCATTTCTTTTGATTGCAAACACACAAACACTCTCCAGCCAGAGTGAGAGAAAACTCACCATGCAGAGAAAAGAGCAGACAGGCTTCACTGAGGGCGGAGGGTGAGAAAAGGGATTTAAGGAATGTGTATGGACACACACAACAAGCTTTTATTAGTGTGTCATGGGATGGGATGTAGCAAGCACAAGCACTTTAAGGAAGGTGGCTTGCCAGGTACCCCCCAAAGGCCAGCTCTGAGGGATTGCTGTGTTGATTCAGAGGCTGCTGGATTTGTGATTTGCTTCACCAGTGCTGCTATTTGTAATTACTGCGAGTCTGGAGGGTGTTGGCCTCGCAACTGCAACGGGCTCTGCCTACAGACAGCGAAGGGCGCTGGGGGCACCGTGGGCTGCCCTGGAAACGGGGATGGGAGGACAGAGAGGATGCTCAGTCACTGGAAATCGCTGCTGGCGGTGTTGGGCTGAGCCCAAAGAGGCACCCAGGGATGCCGAGGCCGACAGAGCGAGTTTGGGGTGCTGAGCCTGCCCCGCTGGCCCGCGGCCAGCTCCATCCCCAGGACGCTCTGCTGCCTCTTGTCCCCGGGATCTGGTGCCACTGAGCTCCGTGACAGCCCCGTGCCCTTGGCTGCTGCAGGACGGGGGCTCTTTCTTCTGGTGTTGGCAGGGCTGGTCTCCCACACAAAACACCTTTATTTCCTTTTAATCAAATTGTCACCAGGAGACACGTCTGTTCCCACTCGCCTCGCTGCTTTCATCAGGGTGAGGACGGGGCCGTCCTTCGGAGCTGCGGATGCGATGCAAAACACCTCAGCCAGGCAGGGCAGGGGATATCAAAGCAGAGCCTGGAGAGGTGGGATGCCGGGATTTGCATACGCGATTGCCAGCCGAAATGCAAACAGCAGAGATGTGAAAATCAGAGTGAAGGGTGAGCATGAAAAGCAGGGGCAGGCTGGGGAGGGGGGAGCCAGGGCAGGAGGGGGGAGAAGCAGCGAGATATGAAAGAGGAGGAAAACGAACACACAGAATATTTTAACTAACAGAAAAGTTTCTTGTACGGCAGACAGATGATGAAAGGGAGACAGTGAGGAATTATTAGGACAGAAGATAAGGAAACAGCGGAGATAGGAAATAATTATTTTGTATCTGTCTTTATAAATGAAAATGAAGGGCATTAACTTAAATAGGATTTAGATTTTCAGGGACAGAAGGGGATGAATTAGGAAGTGTTCAGATAGCGGCAGAAACGATTATTAAAGGTTGGGGGCTCTTGAAACGGATGCTGTGGCTGGGCCCGTGCAGAGGCAGCCGGGCTGGGACCCTCGGGGTGCCCAAGTGCCCCGAGTGACCGGGGGCTGACCAGCCCCACGCTCAGCCCGGGCTGAACTGCTCCAAGAACCTGCATGGGGCTGTTTTCTCTCTCAGAACCCTCCTGGCTTGTGGCACACGGTTCCCCGGTAAAGATGCTTCTGTTTAGGATAATGGTAATTAGGAACACTTTCTAACATTGCTGTGGGGGGTAAAAATAAAAATCCATCCCCGGTAAGAACTTCCTGAAGGCGTGTTTTCATCCCCTTACACACAAGTAGAATGAATTCAGCAAGTCAAGCATTTTTATTACATTCTAAAGCCAAACAGCCCTCGGCCCTGTTACATTTTCATGCATTTAAAGAGCACTTGCAAAATTCTTTTCATTTGCACTTAGTTTAATTTCGGATGATGTTTTCATCACCATGTCCCCACTTTGCACGAACAGCCTCCTACCTGTGGTTCTGCAGGAGAATAGAAAGTCATCTGCATAACCAGAAATGTTTGTTTCCCTGGTTTGATGTACAAATGGGCAGGTTGGAGCGAGCTGCCGATGGCAGATGTGGAGGTTTGGGGGAGTGATTAATTTGAAATTTTATGTCAAGATTTCCAAACAGAGCAGTGACATCGAGTTTAATGTCAGAAATTGAGCTATTTGAGCACAGCCTGACCTTGGGGGCTGCATGTTAATGACATTCCAGAAATGCTCTTGGAAGTGCTGCAGTTTGGGTGCTGAACCTCATGAGCCACTTGGGAAAATCCCTTCTTCACCTCTGGCAACCTGATACGAACCTTTAACTTTTGCCCCAATAAACAACATCTAACAGGCTTTAAATAAACCAAATAACAGTAATTTCTCTTAACCTCAGACTCTTAATAACACTTCTCTCTTGTGTCACTCTGATACACTGAACTTTGCTGGTAATGGATTTGGCTTTGGTGCTGCCGAGCCGACTCCTCTCAGTTCATCCCTGCGGTTTTTATAGGGTCCTGCCGGTGCATCTGCCCACCTTGTCTCCCCTAGAGGAGCTGGAGGATGGGTTTGGGGGTGGCACTGGGCTGGCATAACCCCCTGCCACCTCACCCTGCTCCAGCTGGAGAGCTGAGGGATGTGGGGCTGCTCCCACCGGAGCCCCCAAGCCCACTGCACCCAGCTGGGAGCGAGGGGAGGTCTCCACGCAACCCTCCTGCTGAATCCTGCACGGAGGAGCTGGAGGAGCTCTGCGTCTGCTGCCTGGGAGAGGAGCAGGATCAGCCTTGTGAGTGGGCGAGTCACTTATTTATAACTCTCCCACCGAGAGCGAGTTTGTTTAATTTCTGGAGCAGCGCAGCGCCGGCGAGTGTGGCTGTATAAATTTGCTAACAATAGTGTCTGAGCCTATATATAAACCTGAAGACACTGCAGCCCGCCGTGCATTCCAATTAACAGATGCCTGATCTATGGCATGCCGGAGCTAAGCTGGGACCTTACCTTGCTGCTGCTCTGAGCAGCCCCAAACTCCCTGGGAGCCGTGGCTCTCCTCTGCAGAGCTGTGCAGGGCGCTGGGGAGCGCCTGCTTCGTGCTCTGCTCTGCCCACCCTGAGCTCCTGATGTGCTCAGACCCACTCACCAAGTGTGTGGCCACCAGTGGGCCCCTGGGGCTTTGGCCACTGGCCTCGGGCCCCGTTTTCTCCAGCAGCTCGTGGCTGATTGCAGCGGCTGCGGGGTGTCAGCGCTGGCTTTGGCACATCCCCGCTGGGGCTGCTGGCTCCTGGTCCCCAGAGGAGGTGGCAGTGGAGAGGAGGGATGCAGGAGCAGCAGATGGGAAGGGCAGTGGGAAGGGCAGCGCATCAGCCGGCAAAGTGCTCCGGGTTCTGGAACAGACGTCACTGGAAAGAGGGGTTTTACAGATGTCCATTACACTGTTAATTGTTAATTGATAAAATCTGACACAGAGTAAAGGGCAGAATCTGCATGAGCAAAGCTGAGCTTGTCCTGTAAATTACCCAAGCTCGAGTTTCCACCTTGGCTATTCTGTCAGCAAGAATAGGGCTATTCACCTGGTAAAGTGGAAAACCATGATTGAAATGAGATTTACAGCACAGTTGTGGGAAATAATCAAAATGAGAGGCTGCCTTTTCGAGGCACCCTGTGCCAGCAGAGAGGCAGCCAAGGGGCTGCTGTGGCCCGAGAGGTGGCTGCCGTGGGCAGGGCACCTGGGGACACCAGGGCTGCTGCCCTGGGGCTGGCGGAGGGTTGGGAGCCCAGGGGAAGGCAGCAATTGGGTGGTGGGGGCTCCCCGGGTGGATTGACATCCACCAAGCTGCACCTGTAGCTGCAATTGCAATACTGCTCATTATGGCCCTATAAAAATGAACTCGTAAGTGAGCACTTGAGCAAAGGGAGGCTGCCCCTGGGGCAGAGCCTTGTGTGTCTGCTTGCTCTTTGTGGGGAGCTGGTTTGAAAGCCACTCTGAGCTCCGGTGAAGGCATCCGAAGTTCAGAGGAGCAGAGCGGCCTGTGAGGTGGTGCAAGGAGGATTTATGCCCTGAGTGAGCTCACGGGGCACAGGCTCAGCCCCTGCTCAGAGCAGCTGTTTGACATGCAGCAGCCAGAGCACGTTCTGCACCGTCCTAATGGAGCCAAGTAAATCCCATCAGCTCCAGAGGCTGCAGCCTGGACCTGGGGAGGGGCTGCTCCAGCCTCCCGAGAAACCCAGTTACAATATCACCACTTCATGTCATGCAAGAGAAAAGGTGCAATTTAAAATCCCATCCTTCAGGTGCAGCGAGCAGCCTTTGGTTGTCAAAACTGCATTTCTTTAAGGCAGTGGCCCAGAATAAACTGGTAATGAAGAGTCATTTGACAGCAGGCAAGCTGGAAACATGTCTATGAAAATAATACAAGAGTTTCTAGTTTATCCTGCATTTAGGTGACTTATTTTTTTTCCCCTGTGCAGCTCCTCACCTCCACAGGCAGTTCAGCAGAGCTGTGCCTGGGGGAAGGAGGCGTCTGAGCAAGCTGCAGGTGTGTGTGGAAGGGATGTGCTTCATGGGCTGAGCACTGCTGGGCCCGTCCAGCTGCTCCTGGGCATAGCCAGCCCCTCAGATGATTCTGCTTCAGGGGCAGAGCTGGGGAACGAGCTCCGGGGCACCCAGCTGTGCTGATTCCAGCTGCTGCAGCTCCTGCTCCCTCAGCCACGGCATCCCTGTGCCCAGCCAGTGTCCCGAGTCAGAAATCACATCTCCTACACCGGACAGAGAATAAATGCCCGTTCCTTGATTTTCACATCATCCCCTTGCAGTCTGGAAGCTGTGGCTGACAAGACCTATTATTTTTCCAGTTATCCAAACTGTCTGCATCGTAACAGCTTCCTACTTCAGTCGAGACAGCCTGAAAAGTTTAATATCATTTCAAATCAGAGTGCCAATAAAACTTGACATTATTAATATGATGTCAAGGGGTTTTCCAACTGCTTAGGGAAAAACAACGTGTCCCATTAAACAAAGCTCCCTGCATTGTGAAATATTAAGTGACTTTTCAACGAGTGCCAGCTGGAGCTATTAGTTTTCCTTTGGTGCTGCTGATGTGGAGAGGAGGTCTGGCTGAGAACCTTTTATGAAGACATTATCCGAATCCATGCAGTCGGAGAGGCTTTTGCTTTCCGAGGGACCGCGCTCGATGCGGGCTGCGTCTGCCAGGATGAATTATTAAAGGCAGTAAATACGTTTGGAGGGATGCTCCTCCTCCCCCCGCTAATGCACTGCTTACACTGGGGAGTCTGGAGCCTCTACCGGGACTTGGAGCCAAGATTTCCATAAATGAGCCCAGCCCCTCGTCTTCTCCCAGCTCTCCCCTTCTGCTGTCACAGAAGGGCTCGGCTCGGAAGAGACTTTAGATATCATTTGGTTCCACCCCTGATACGGACAGGAGCATCTTCCACTGTCCCAGGTTGCTCCAACCCTGTCCAGCCTGGCCTGGGACATTTCCAGGGGTGGGGAAGCTGCTGTGGGAGCCCGTGCCAGCCCCCTCAGTACAGAATATCCCTCGCTCTGACTGGGGCTGGATGGGGTTGGTTGTGCCGGGGTCGCTGCCTTCGGCGCTGCCCTGGCTTGGCTCCGTGCTCCTTTTCCAGGCAGGGCTTCCCAGAGTATCCCGCTGCTGCTTTCTGGGCTGGCTGGTTTTCCTGGTGGGTGCTCAGGCAGCCGGTGGGAGGCCTGATGTTCCTGCAATCCTTCCTTTGCCTCCCAGTCATTGTGAAAGAAAATCGCTTCATCTCTTTGTCCAGACTAAACATGTTCTGCACAAAAAAAAAAAGAGTTGAAACAGATTTTTTTTTAGCAATCCTTTGGTACCACGCCCGGGACTGAGCAGGGATTTGTGTGCTCCAGGCTTTGTACAGCACATGAAAGCCTCAGCTACACACGATGTTTATATCGGGCATGTGTTGGTGCATGTTCTCAAACACAGCCCTGAATGCTGGGCTTGGCTCTGCCTCCACCTCTGGTGTCCCCACTGGTACAATAAGGAGGGCTTTGATGTCTCACAGGGGAAGTGCAAGTATTTAATTTAACTTTTATGAACTTCTTTGACAATGTAAGAGCACTGCATATAAAGCCGGGTTTCAGGGAAGTCGAGGCAGTGATGTCCCACTTTTATCTCCAAGAGAGATCCCACATCTGAGCTCAAACCCCCCCACCCCCAGGGCTTCCAGCCAGCCTGCTTGTGCCTTAAGGCCATAACTATTTTTGAGACTTTTAGCCAATAGAACCCCTGCTCCATTCTAATGCAGCGGAGCCAGCAGCTCCCTTACCTGAGCCATGAACGCTCAGGGGCTGCGGCCAGGGCTGGAAAGGAGCTGCCAGCTCCCTTCCCGAGGGTCCCACCGTCCTGCACCTGGAGCTGCAACCTGCCCCAGAGCACCCCAGCCCCTGCCCTCGGGGCTGCTCCCCTGCCATGGTCCTGGTGGCTCTTTGCCCCAGCCAGGGGCAGGAGCGGCGGCTCCAGAGGTGGGTGCTGCTTCAGCTCCTGGAAGGACAGCAGGCAGTTTTTATGCAGCCTTCAAGGAGGAGAATGCTTCTTGCTGCCTTTTTCCTGCAGCACAACCTTCCTTCACCTTCCTTCTTTTAATGTCTTAATCAAGTGGCTGATAAAAGAAGTGATCCATGAAAAGGACGGGTATCTTGACAAGGCACAGAGGCTTGTGGCAGCACTTTCCCCACAGATCAGCATCCTCCACGAGACGGAGAGACAAAAAAAGGCAGATTTTTGTACCCTTAAGCTTCCACCACTGCAGTTCAAAAGACCAATCTTTACAGAAAATAAATTTAAAGGAGAATTTTTGATGTATATGATGGTCTCTTGTGGTCGACAGGAGTGCTGCTGGCGGTATATGGAGTTATGCAAAGCCAGAGTTGGGATTACTTAAAAGTGTCTGTAGTTCTTTGATTAACCAGTGTGTATTTTATTTTTTTATATGGCACAATCACAGCTCTACATTGATAATATCTTGCTATTATTGTTCGATACGCCAAACTCCCCCTTTTCCTGCAGCATGAGGCTGCTTTTTAGGGCTCTGTTGAAAGAATTCACTCTCTGCATATTAAATTTGTGGGTTTACAGGAGGGTTTGTGCTCTTGGGTGCAGTTTTAGTGCGGTGCTGTGGCCGGTGCAGGCTGTGGAGGCAGGGGAAGGGTCAGGGCTGTGCTGTGGAGCCTCTCAGGGGGAAGTGCTGCCACGGAGGCTCTCAGCATCCTCCTCCCACACACTCAGGGTGTTCTTGGAGCTGCCACAGCAGGAACGATGCTGGCTTTTGGTGCTCTGCCAGCTTGACTGGAGAGGCTGTGAGGTGCTGCAGCAGCTGATGGGCCAAGGCAGGAGGAGATGGGAGGGCTCTGCTCTCCTGCCTGGCTTCGTTCCCCTCATCAGCTGCTCCCTGGGCAGGGCTGGGGGCACGGAGACAGCAGAGGCACGAACAGCTCACCTGGAGGAGGCAGAAGGGAGCGGTGCCAGCCCGGGATTGCAGTCTGAGCCTGCTGGAAGGGGAGGTTCAGCAGCTGGAGGCAGAGCAGAGCAAAGCCTGCTGAGCTGGGTTACAGCCGGGAGCTGCTGGGCAGCGCGTGTGTGCACCTAAGGCTGCTCCCTGCCCTCCTGCTGCACCCTCTGCAGCAATTACCCAGCTCGGAGCAAGGCTGTAAATACCGGCTGAAATGGGAGGCAGGCTGGTCTCTCCGGCTTCTGTCCAGGGATTTATTTCTATTTTTATTTTGCATTTTCCTTCTGGCCTCTCGGCTGCCCACAACACCAGTTCCTGAGCAGGCCCCGAGCCCTGCTGACGTTCCTGTGTGATCCACGGGCTCGGTGTGATGTGGAATGGGGAGGAACAAGCCGTGTGTAGGTTTGTCAGCTCCCATTTTAAGGGGAGAAGGGAGCACTCGGCATCAGCAGGGGAAAGGGCATCCTTTGTGTCCGTGCTCTGACTTTACACGGGGACCGTGATGGTGTTAGTAAAGGGTGTGACAGCCTCAGCTCCGCGCCCTTGGGGCTGTCCTGGGAAAGGTGAGAGCCTGCCCGTGGTGGATCTCCAAGAAGGAAGAGGAGGACGTGGGATACAGGAGCTGGTTGTGCGGAATTTGTCCGGTGCTGTTGGATCAGAAACGAGGGGGAAAGGGATGCTCAGCTCTTTCATTATTTGCCTCCTTTTATAATGCTTCCACTTTAAATAAAAATGAAGGTAGAGAGTAAATTTCACATCCAAAGATGGGTGTCTGCTCCTGAATAGGATCGATTTAGGGTCAGCGCTTCAGCAGCGCAGGATTTGGGTTTCAAAGGTTCCCAGCCACTCCTGCAGTCAGGTTTTTCTAAAGGGCCCAGCGTGATGACATTTACAGCCAGGATTTTCAAAAACAGCGTAGTACTTCAGATGCTGAACTCATGAAAAATCCAGTCATTTAATTTGTTAAATGAGAGCGAAGGTCTCTTCAGATAATCTCCCTGTCATTGTGAGAGGGAGGCAGTTCTGTGGGAAAAGCAGCCCGTTCCCAACTGCAGCTCCTTTCGGGAGCAGAACTCGCTGGCCTGGAGTCACTTTGAAGTGTGCTGGAAAGGCAGGGAGTGACCTGAGGAGTGCCAAAGGCCACCCCACAGCAACTAGCTGGGATTTGCATGGCTCACCCCGGGAATTGGGAGAGTTTGGTCCTTGGGGAGCACACCTGCCTGGTGAAGGAGCCTTGCTGGAGCCCAGCGTGGCACTCCCCAGTGCCTGGCACGGGGACGGGCACTGCGGAGGCTGCTCGAGTGAGCGATGGCTCTCCCGGGGCAGATAAAATTCTTGTGTGACAACTTGCTCCTAAGATTTCAGGCGCATCTTTTCCTGAAGAGACTCCAGCGGGCTGAGCACTGTCTGGGGATGCACAACTTGGAATTCATGGCTCCCTCCAGCCACAAACTGCCTGTGGTGAGGACAGGACACTTCATCTGCCTGTCCTGCTCTGCGCCGTGGGGTTGGTGATGCCTGGAGCCATTTGCAGTCCTCGGGGCGCAGGAATTCCTGTCCTAACTCCTTGTTTTGGATCAGATCCCAGCTGGGGAGCAGAGTTTCATTGCTTCAGTCAGCGGGCATTGCTCCCTCTGTAGCTGTAATAGCCCTGGAATGGGGAAATAACAGCTCCTGGTTCTTCCCTGGCCCCTTTGCCACGGTTTGCTCTGAGAGCCAGAGCAGCACATGCAGACATGGTCTGGCCACAGCGAGGGGCTGTCACCTCCACGTGTGCACGGGGATTTGGGACAGTGCTCTCCTGGGCTGCAGGTGTGGGCTGTGTGTAAATCTCAGCCGAGGAGCTGACCTTTAACTGCTTGGGAGCTGATTCTCTTCTGTGATAAATGCCTCCTACCATTAACAGTCAACAGTGGTTAATTAATGCAGCAAACAGCAGCAGAACAGAGCCCTGGCATGGGGCAATGGGCTCCCACAGCCCTTAGGCTGAGCTGTCCAGCCTAAACCAGAGCCAAGTGTGGTGTGAGGCGGGCAGAGCCCTGTCCTGCTCAGGCTGAGCCAAGTTTAACAGCTCGGATAGGATGGATCCCATCTCCTCCCTTCTCTCCTTCCTCAACCCAACCTTCTGCTCTGGCTGGAGAGGCCAATGGAGTTTGGAGTGATGCCAGAGCTGTCTTGGGTTTCCTGGGAAGGAGCAGGTCAGCTGTGCTGGTGGTGTAGAACTCCCCTTCCCTCGCTGTTCTTCCCTGTCCACTCTGGAGGCTGTTGCATTAGAGGTGACTCCAAGCATGTGCACACCATCTTCCTTCCCATTTTTTCTTTTTCTTCTTTTTTTTTTTAAAGTCCCATTTTTCTGTCTTGTCAGGTCTATTTAAGCATTTAATGAGGTGAGATAGTACCAATAAATTTAACACAGCACAATAACTCTGATGTGGGCCGCAGCCTAATAAACTCCCATCCTTGGGCCGGGAGGGTGATCCAGATTGCATCTGGAGTGATTGCTTTGCTCAGGTGTTACCGAGGTTGAACAAGGACTTTGGAGGCACTGCCACAAAACGGAGGCTGTTCACTGAGACAGGTTGGAGCAGGTTTGCTGAGGGTAAAGCTGGTGGTGATTAATCAGCAGTGGGGGCATAGATGAGAGGTGTCTTTCTCGCATTTCCAGCCCCACTTTGTCCTGTACCCCTTGTACCATCCTGGGCAGAGAGCTCAGGCTCTGCCCTCCTGATGGCTCTGACACATCCGCCTCTGATTAAATACTCGGGGATTTTTGCACCATGTTGCACGGTGTAGAGAGATTTGTCCTTTGGCTGCTTTGAATGTCTCCTGAATGAGTAACTTGGCAGATTTTTATTTTTTTTTATCTCCCTCACTACTTGCAAATCTGTTTGCAAGCAGCTTGCTTTCTCGGGGGAGGACTTGGAACGATCCGCTGGCTCCTGCGTCTCGTTTACTGAAGCATCCCTGGCTTTGGCAGTGCCTTCTCTCGTGCTCAGAGCGGGCTTTTTTTGGGCGGAGAGAACAGGGAAAGCCGCGTTTAAATTTCACGCCGGGGCATCTGCAAGTTCAAGACTTATTCTGGCACTTTGGCACGTTCATTTGTGGCTGAGGCAAAGTTATTTTGGAGTACGAACTAATTGTCTCTGGCTTTGCACATGTTTGAGGATTTTAATTGTGTCTGCAGCCTGATATTGCTCATTCAGCAGGGCCAAGCAAAGCGTTCGCTGAATTATCCTCCTTCATGTGGTCCTACACCTCGCAGCAGTAGAGAGCAGGAAATTACAGGGAGTCTGGTGGAAGTGTGTGTGATCCAGAGCCCAGGGCCCTGGCTTGGCAGAGCTTGGCTCGCCTTCTGGAGCGCGGCTTCCTTAAGCTCCCCTGTGCTGAGCTGCTTTCTCCCTGCTCTGTGCAGAGGGATGTTCTGAGAGAGGTTTATTACAGTTTTCAGTTCAGCTCTGCTGCAGTACAGTAGAAATAACACAATCCTGCCTTGGCTCCATCTGCTCTCGCGGGCTGAGGAGCAGAACAACCTTTAGCTCTGCCCGCGCCCTCGCCACCAGCGCTGGGGGATGGATGGATGGATGGATGGATGGATGGATGGATGGATGGATGGATGGATAAGGGATGGATGGTCGGTCTGAAGCTCCCTCCCTGTGCCGTGCCCGCTCCCCTGAGGCAGTGGCTGCAGAGGAAAGGCTGTGCTTGGCTGTCCCCTCGCCCAGCTCGGTGTTGGTGTCGGGGTGTGGGCTCCCGCCTGCTGCCCTCCCTGCGCTGCCGCCTCTCCCGCGTGCCGGGTCAGAGCATCCTGCCTGGACTGAAATGTGCTCCTGCTGCACAAAACAACCCCGTGCTGTAATCTCTGATGCTGCTTCTACCCTGCCATCTTATCCATGGCCTCGGGAAATTAGGGGTTGTTCCCCTGGTGTGGGAGCAGGGAAAGGAGCAGTGGCGATGGCTGCCCTGGTCACAGGGCTGGGTAGGGCTGGAATTAGGGACAAGGGCAAGGACGCCAAAATGACTTGCAGGGTATTGGGTGTTAGCTGTATCCAGAGCATCCAGGTGTGAATCCAGCATTCGGGTCGATGATCATTATCTGCCCCAAACAAGTCCATGATTCACTGCTCAGAGCAAGGAGCCTGCTCCCAGCTCAGTAATGGGTTCTTTGAACATGAGGTTGAAAGACAAGAGTCCCTTCAGGTAAGAGACAACTCAGAACACAAAAATGTCTGAACTGCTGGGTTTGGGGGCTGTAGAGGTCATGAACTCCACTAAATGCTTTCAGCCTCGGGTGCTGGAGCTCCATGAGACAAACCTAGGGGAGAAGGAAAACATTCCTGGTGCCCCTGTGCCTCCACAGAGCGGCAGCAGCAAATGTTTCCAATTACCCTGCGGAGTTTGCATGTGCTGGATTATTCTGCTCAGTACCGGAGGGGCTGGATTCCCTCACTGCTGTGGAGAGTCTGTGAGCCAACAGCCACAGCCGTGGAAAAACACAAAATCCAGCTTGGGCTTTCAGCACAAAAATAAACTCTACTGTGCAGAGGGAGTGAGAGATGTGGAAGGCAGGGAAGGGGACATGCTCGGGACTGCAGCCCCTCCTGGGTGAGGACACTGTGCAGCCAGGGATGGCTGCAGGGCATGCTCCAGGAGTACAAAGCTCCTTGTGGGATTTTCTGCCTTTGAAAGGAAAACAGGATGGAATGGTCCTTATGGTCTCTTAAACCCAGCTCTGTGCCATGCTGTCTTCCTTGAGAGGACGAAGCAGGGAAAGGTGTGTGGTAGTTTTCTGACATATCACCTAAATCCGCCACCACCGGGCGAGGGATGTGTCCGGAGAGACCTTGAGGAAAGGCATGGGGAACAGCTTGAAATATCTGGGAAGCTCTAGCACAGAGATGAAAAGCAGCAGGAGAAAGTGGCCGGTGCCCATGGAGCTGTGCAGATGGACAAGAACAATTTTGTGTGAAAAATGAGCTGGCTGTGTCTGGGGCACGGCAGAGGTGGGAGAGTCCCAGTGCTCGAGCAGAGCAGTCCAGCCCTCGGGATGGAGCTTGTCTTGACCCTCTGCAGCCCACAGCTGCACCCAGACAGCTTCAGCCCTTCCCTTTCATGTGTCTGAGTGCAGAGCCCTCAGAGGGGAGCAGAGTTTGGTTCTGGAGAGGCAAAGCTCACTGAAGGACCCAGTGGGAGCAGGGGGATTGGCCCGCAGGTCTGACCTGGTGAGCTGGGAGCCCAAGGGGTGTCAGATGCTCCAGGGGTGCCCCCAAAAGGCTCCTGGAGCCCCAGTGCTGAACCCAGGCTATGGGTGAGCTTTTCTTTAAAGCAGCTGCAGTGATCCTTGGCTGCCTGACAGCCCAAATGTGGTGGCAATGCCATATGTTTCTGCCTTTAACCCTCCACGGAGCGCCCCGATTTCTCTGTGTTATGATTTCAGTTGGTTTTTTCTTTTTTCTTTTTTTTTTTTTTGTTACATCCAGCTTCAGCAGCTCTCTCCTTAGCCGTGGTTGCTGGGGAGTGCTCTCCTCCTCTCCAGCCTTTTGTTGCTGAAGCAAATCAAGAGTGTCTCAGCTCCCTCGCCTTCCCACTCGCTGCCAAGTAAATCCCGCAACTTTCTCGGGTGACGACATAAATTTGCAATGGTGTTGTACAAAAGCTCCCTCCGAACCAGAGCTGCCTGGCATCCGTAACAAGCTTATCAAAGGGTTCCTTTGCAGGGAGATCTGAGCCCTCCAGGTTTTGATTCAGAGCAGGTGAAGGCAGAATGTGCTGGAGCCTGATTGAAATGTGCGAGGTCAACAAAATAGAGCCGAGAGTGCACAATAATTGGGGAAGAAGCGGCAGCCTTGCTTTCTGCATGTGTTCCTGTGATCCCTTGGCTGTAATCTCCCATTTCCAAAGGGAAGCCTGTCTTGCATACTTTATCATGGTGCTCATTTCCACAGGAGGGCTCTTTCTTCAGAAAAGGGAGAAAACCCAAGCTAAAACCATCCCTGGCTTTATTCCCCACTGTTCTTGTGCAGGGAGACATCCCAAAGGGCTGTGGGGAGAGGAGCAGTGTGGTATCCAGCTCTCATTTTATGGCACCCTGCTTCTTTCAGAGTCTGATCTTTTTTTCTGGAATGCTGAGGAAAGGGTTTCTGTGCTCTCTTGGAAGCGGAAAATCCCTGGAAACATGAGGCATCAGGGCTGAAATAGCTGGGCTTTTGGGGGCAAAACTATTTGCCAGCCCAGATTCTTGCCTGGTCTTCTCCCTGGAAAAATTTACAGCTTTGGGGATCTCTGGTCTGGGAAGAGGTAGGTAGGAATGGGTTTAAGTGTGTGCTCTCCCCAAAGGCTGTAACACTTTGTGGGAAATTCTCTGTTCTCAAACATCTGTGCAAATTAAACCTTTCCTCTGCTTTGGAGAGTGCGTTTGGGGGGTTTCCTCTCCTCTGCATTCTGTCTGAGAGGGTAAGGGATTAAAAATTAAAAAAAAAAAAAAAAAGAAAAAAGAAGAAAAAAAGGGTAAATAAATCATAAAAACAAAGGCTTAGCTCTTCTTAGTTCTTGAGTGTGTCTAATGGAAGATCATATCAGTTTCCTCTGTGAAATATGGTNAAAAAAAAAAAGAACAGAGAAGGGGGAAGAAATCTGTCCCCTTCTCCCTCCTTCCCATCTGTTGTTTAATCACCAGCTGTTTGTCCTTAAGCTTGGATTACAACCTCTCCAGCAGCCTGCTCGGTGCGGGGCCCTTGCTCCTCGCACACAGCATTCCGCTCCAGGGAGGAGGAAAACCCAGGCAGTTGTTGAGCCTGTTTCTTGGTCGCCTGCAGAAACACTAATTTCTTCCCTCTGTGTGCTCCTGCTTGAGATGTCCCTGCTGGAGGTGCCTGCAATGGTGCCTCTCGCCCCGGGGTTGAAGGGTTTGAGGTCGTTGCTCTCCCTCCCACAGGACGAGCGATGAGAATCGGCCCTGACCCGTGTGTGGGGTCCCCTTGGTCCCCTTGGTCACTTGCTGCCCTCCCAGGCTGTGGGAGCTGAGGGGCTCTGGGCTTGTCTGGGTGTTTTCCTCCTGCAGGGAGCTGCGACAAGCACGGGGCTAGCGCTGGCCTGTGCAGGGAGCCAAGAGAGACGCTGGGATTTCAGGATGGGTGCCAGCTCTGCCCCATCTAGAAGAGCTGGAGAAGTCAGCAGAAAGCTGAGGGATTGCTTAACAAGCTCTTTAGTGCTACTGGGTGTGCTGAGCTCATCCAGGGCAGCCGTGGGTGCCAAGCCTGCCGTGCCGACCGACCCATGGCAGGTCGGGAGCCATCAGCCAGCTCCCTCTGCCTGCCATCCTCCTCAGGGCAAGAGGAACCGCTTTGCCCCCATCTCCCTGTGCCTGCAGCACCTCCAGCTCCGCGCCGGGTGCGGGGAGCCCCAGCTCCATCCTTCCAGCACTCCCCACTCTGCAGCTCCGCAGCGCAGAGCCGGCCGGCGGCAGCGGCGCGGATTCAGCCGCGCCACGGCTGCCTGGAGACCGAGCTGCCGCGGCCTGATTATCACCACCGTGGCTGGCTGCAGCCACGAGGCTGATTAGCAAACACCCCCCTGCCAGCCCCCGCTCCTAACCCGCACCGAGCCCGCAGCAAAGAGCCGCGGGTTGAAAGCGGCTCCCCGGGCACGCGGCGGAGCACCGGCAGCGCCTGCCAGATCATCACTAATGATACCCGGATCAAATGTAAACTATTCTTAGACACCTCTGTCAATCGGGGAGGACAAGAAGAAAGGAGAAACAGAGCTGCTGAACACAGCATCCAAAATATTTTTATAGATTAGTGCAAGCTCTTTATTTCCGAGCAGGTGAGGTTCAAAAGGAAAGCAGGGCATGGCGAGCGGCCCGGTGCACAGCGCTGGGAAAAGGATTGATCCAGCTCCGAGTTTGTACTTGAATAGAAAAAAAAACCAAAAAACAAAAAACAAGGGGGAGATGGGGCTGAGGATTTTGGGGAACAGGGGTGTGGTGGGGTTTCTTGCAGGAAAGCTGGAGGCGGGATGGGCGCTGCTCCTCTGCCCTGCAGGAGAGCCCCAGGCAGGTGTTGGACACGGCGTTAGGTATGTTTGGCTGTGGGAGGAGAGGAGCAGTTGGCTGCCCTGGTTTGAATCACAGCAGAAAGGAGAGTCCAGAGTTAGGGGCCAGGGTGAACGCTGGCAAGGTTGGCGTGTGGCCTTAAAAAGGGCTGGCCCTGATACGGCCTCATCCTGCTCCAGTGCTGAAATCAGCCTCTGGAAGAGGGGATACGCTGTGGCCCGAGGGGTGCTGACAGCCTGTGCTGTGACCGTGGGGTCACCTGCTTGCACTGCAGGGAAAGGCTGGGAACAGTGGCTTTGGAATGGGGCTTTTCATCTTGAATTTCCTGGGAAACCCGAGAATGCAGGAGAGAAGAGCTGCTTGGAGTCAGGAAGGCCATACATTCCATTCGCTGGTTAATGCCTCACCAGCAAAGAGAGCTTCCTTACATGGGGCTAATCATTTACAAGCTGTATGCTTAGATGTGTGGCTTTAAGCTCATTACCTCATGCTCTGGGTATGTGGCTCGGCTTCCTGGCTCCGGGTGGGGTTTCTGGTTGGGGCTTTGTGCCCCTTGACAGCAGAGATTGGTCAGACAGCAAGTGCCAAAGCCAAGCTCGCTCCTTCCTGCCTGGTAACCATCAGTGCCAGACTCTGTCTGGAAAGAAAAATCATATCGGGAGTGTGGGGATCCCACAGTGCTCGAGCTGTTAACAGCAACTCTCCTTTGGCTTCTGCAGAGGTGGAAAGGGTGTAAATGAGTAGCAACCTCAGCCTGTGCCTTGGAGCTTTTGGGGATGACCCAGGAGAAGCCTTAAATGCAACTTAGAATAACCTAAAATGGATGATGCCTGGCAATTGTTCCTTGAAGGTGGAAAACGTGCTCTCAACTCATCAAACCCCTGGGACTGGCTCTGGGATGGTCTCTCTGCCTTGCTGGTGGTCGTGTGGTGGTGCTTTGGTGCCATAGTCAGTGAAGGCAGGAGATGTGGGATCAGGAGAGCTCCTGCCTTACACAGCACCACTTTGTTGTTTTTTTTTTCCTTTCCTGTTCCCTGCAAATGAGGGATGCTGCTCTCCCTAGCTCTGCATTATTCCAACCATTCCAACCCCCAGCTCCCCTCTCCCTGAGCTAATAAGGAATTTTGAGGAGGTGTATGGCCTTGTTTGTTTATACCCAGCCTAGAAAATGCTTTTCCTCCCCCTGCCTCTCTTGCTAAAATGTTTCCTGAGATCTATTTGTAAGCCTGTAAATACAGAGTAAATAGCTTTAATTTAATTTACCAGCCGGCTGCAAGAAACTGTATCTGCAAACAGGAATTCCACCAGTCCCTGCTGAGTGAAGAAATGTCTGGGTGCTCCAACATTTTCTGGCTTTTTTTTTTTTTTTCCCCTTTTTGCTCCCCTTCCTAAGAAAGAAACTTTTTCTTCTCCTTCTAGAGGCTCCGGGAGCTTTGCCTGTGGGATGCTCGGGGCACAGGTCGGATATTTTGTGCCGAAGGTGACAAATTCCCCCCTGGCCCCTGAGGAGGGAAGGCAGCGAGCTGATCCCAAACGGGGCCGATGCTGGCCCAGTTTGAGGTGCCAGAGCCCCAGAGGGCATCTCCCGCCTTCCACCCACCTGCACTCCAGAAGACGTCATTTCCACATTTTCTCACAACTCTTGGAGTCTTCCCGCTCTCTGGAATGTGCGTGGCAGGCAGGCTCTGGTGCCTGGCTCCTTCTATAAATGGTGCCTCTACGGAGACGTGAGCGAGGCGCGGGGTTTTATGAATGGGGAATGTTGGTGGCATATGGGAGGCAGCGCTGAGCCCAAAATGAACGTGAGAAAAGAGGGAGAGGGTGCGAGCTGGCTTTCATCTCGGCGGCGGCTGCAAGGAGCGACATTCCCGCTCTCCGCCTGGATGGGTGCCCGGTGCCTGCGGAGCCCGGCAGGAAGGGGCGGCTCTGGCACCTTTTGGGGAGACGGGGCTGCTGATGGAACGACACCTTTTCCTCTGCCCATCTCCAGCTCTGTCCCATCCGCTCCCCTCCTCCCTGTGGCTCTGGGGGAAGCTGCTCATCCCCACGGAGCTCCGGATCATCAGAGCGTGGCCGGGAGCCCGGAGCAAGGATGGGTGGGAACGCGGCAGAGCTGGCAGCCTGGGCACATTAGCCAAGATAAATCCCGGATGAACGAGGCGCTGACGCAGGAGTTGGCTGTGCCCCGTTTCGCCCCCGTAGCTGGGGCTGGCGCTCGCCCAGTCCATCCAGTGCAGCTCGTGCTGCTGGGCCCGTGGCGGGGCTGCAGTGCTGCTCCAGGTTTGCTGCTCCCCACGCCTGCCTGCGCCTGCTTTGAGCTCCCAGTTGAGAGATTTGCCGACTGCGATCTCTTATTTTTACATCGATTTGCGAGGAGGTTCCCCCACGCACCTCTCCCACCCGCCGCTGCCTCTGACAGCTTATTTAGAGGGGGCTGGTGCCCAGAGGTAGAATTTGCAAACAAATAACTCTCACCCGACATGACAGTGCGGAACAGGCTGCGACAATCCGCGCCGGCGCTCGCTGACGTGACAGTGACAAGAGGAGTTTTGTGCTCATTAGTTTTCCCAACATAAAGACTCCAGCTCTGCCCGGCCCTCGCCGCATGTCACTGGGAACAGACTCTTCCAGCTCCCTCCCGGCTGCTGTGCAGATGCTGGGGCTGGCTGGGGCTGTGGGGGCTCCTTCCCCCTCCCCAGGGAGCTGTGCTGGCACTGCAGAGCACCAGCCTGGTCTCGGCATCTCCGGGAGGGTTTTACCCCTGGGTGTGCATTCGGGACATTCGTTAGGGTGAATCCACCTCTGGTGGAAGAAGGGAGAGGGAAGGGATGAGGCTGCCTTGCCTCTGGTGCTCAGTGCACTCCTGAGAGTCACAGCACATGTTGTTCTTCTCTGCGGTCACAACAACTTCTGCATGAATTTTCCTCGCTTTTAATCTGAAGTATTTGCGGTTGCCACGAGTTGTCTTCTGCAGCGTGATCTCCATTACCTTTGTATGATGGGAATGTGGGAGGCAGCAGGGGAAGAAGGGGAGGAAGTCCTCCCACCCCTGGAACTGCTCTGCTGGCTGGGATTTGTGGTGGGAGCGCAGAGGCTGAACTCCCTGGGTTGTTGAGGGGCTGAGAGGGGATGGAGGGACACCCCAATTTCATATTTCAGTAATTTAACTCTTGGGCAGTCTGTCTGACAATGCATCTGCCCACTCAGTACCCTTACCTGATGGAAAATCCATTAATTCTACGATTTCAATCCTTGGGGGACGGAGGAACCCCTTCTCCACCCTTCCCCTCTCCCAAAGTGCAGCACCCAAATGTTTCAGGGGCAGCTGCTGAAGGTCCACAGCCCAAAGCCGCCCATCTCCCCCAGAGCAGCCGTTGATGCCACCTCTCCTGCCGGGGTGCAAGCGGGCTCCCATTTTTCCTAATTAGTCATGATGTCTTGCCCATCACAGGAATAAATAGCAAGCTTTCCCTGAGGGTGTGAGATGAGAGAAGCACTATTTATCGTCGCTCTCAGAGGAAGCTGACAACATGACAGGTGAAATATCAGGAATAATTAAGAAAAATAAGGGCTTTATGTACTTTATTGCACCACCAGCAGGGATGTACTGCCAGCGACTCGGGCATCCTGGCGTGCGCCCCCATCCTTTTCTGGGCTGCGCTCGTGTGTTGGTGCAGTGCTTTGTGTCCAGGGCTCCGTCGCTGCTGGCCATCCCCCCAGGCTGCCCAGGGCTCCCAGGCTCCAGCTGCAGCAGAGCTCAGGCACCAGCCCGGGCTGCAGTCAGGGTTCCAGCTCCGAGGTGTGCGCAAGCTGAGTCACAAATGTGTCTTTTAGAACTCCTGTTTCCAAGTGAGTTCTTTGTCCAGGAGAGAGAAAGGAAAAACCCCAGTAAGCTGTGTGTGAATTCTGGATTTGAGGTTTTTTTCCTAATTGTTGGCCTCAGGAAGTGGCTGAGCCCCCTGAGACGTGCTGTGCCGGGGCTCATCCCCTGCCCGGGCTGTGAGCTGTGCTGAGAACGTTCCCCCACTTCCACGTGGAGCCCGATGAGAGATGATGCACAGGGGAAGGGGAGCAGCTCTGGCGACCTGGTTTTCCATCGCAGCATTCCCCCAACGCTGGGGTGTTCCTGGGTCTGCTCGGGCTGATGCTGGGCTCCGTGGCCTCCTGGGGAATTCAGCTCCAGCTGCGTCCCGCCGGTGCTGGGAGATGTGTTTGGTTATGAGGCCGGACAGCTGGGGAGCTCAGGAACTGTATCTCCTCAAACAATGTGAAAATCTGATTACAGCAAGTGTCACTGGGCATCACTTAACTCTTCCTCTGCAGCCCCAGCCTCGCCTGACAGCCATAATAGATGTCTCGGATGCATCCTACACGGGAATAAAATGCCCAGTCAAAAGCTCTTAAAATCCCTCAAGTTTCGGGTTTGCTGATCACATCTCGCTCGCTGGCTCGGGGCGCTCCCGAGCCCAGCCCACACCCAGCCTCATTAGGGCTGTGCAGAGCGTTCCCAGGCGTGGGCACTGAAATGTGTCTGGGTTTTGGCACTTGGGAGAAGAGCCATTGTGTGTCACAGTCCTCGTCCCCTCTGGCCATGTGCTCCCAGGGCTCGCCGGCGCTTTCTTGGAGGCTTGTGAAAGGGACCTTTTGTCAGGGGAGCAGAAATCCAGCAGCAAACAACTCTCAAATTGGGAAACACTGCTCCTGGGGCACTTATATTTAGCTCTCTTGCAGCACTGTCCCTTCAATTTATCCTTGTGCTTTTGTCCCTTTAACCACGGGCACCAGGGTCTGAAAGAGAAAGATGCCAGCAAGGAACAGCAGCTGCTTCTTGCAGAGGTGAAGGTATTTTTAACACAATGCCTGAGAAAAATGAGCTTGTTTCCTCCACCCCTCAGTCCAAATCAGCCTGTGAAGAGGCTCTAGAGGAAAGAGAAGCCCGTGCATGTCTCTCCACAAAAGCATCGTGGAGACAAAGCCACATACAAAGGCTGGAGAGGTGAGTGAGATACACAGGCAGGGCTTTGTCCCAGCTCGGTGGCCTGCTGTGACTCACTGAGACGCCAAGGTGCTGCCAGGGAGGCAAGGGAGTCATGGATATTAATTTAAAACATGCAGGGTGGCCAGGATCCCAGCCCAGGCAGAGGATGAGGGCCGAGTCACAGCGAGCCAGGTACCTGTCAAACCGAGCCTGGGTTTTGTTCTTTTAAATATTTATGGAGCCCTGTAGCACCGTGTGCTGTGGCCTGCGTTCCCTGAGGCTTTGGAGTCGGATAAAATGTCCAGAGCAGGGTTTGCATCCCTGGGTGATGCCACTTCAGAGGCTGCCCATGAGGGTTGGTCTCCCCCTGCTTTGAGTCTCACTCTGAAGGGTCCCCCAGGCCCCTTGGGCACAGTGGGGGTGGCTGCTGGAGCCTCTGCTCCACCTGCAGGCTCCTTGTTGGGGGTCAGGGCCTGCAGGGAGTGAGATGAGCAGGGAGCCAGGGTGGAACACCCCCAGCTCCCAGGGATGCCAGCTTTGTGCCTCTGCTCCCAGACAAACACCCTGCAGGAGCAGCCACCTGATCTCCATCAGCCCCTCTCCACTGCAGCCACTGCAAGCTCTGGGGATATGCCCACAACTCACCCGTCCTGCCAAAGATAAGCTTTTTCCCCACCCCTTCCCTATCTTTAAAACAATTGTTTTCTTTATCAGTAGCTGGCTGGGATCGAGTCCAAGGAGTCTCGAGTTCAACTCTGCGACCCCTCCACTCGCCAAGCAAATCAGCCCAGATAAGATCTGGACCTCTGAAGCCAACTGTAATTTAATGCACCTTAAATTGTAAACATCCAATAGTGGTAAAGGAAATATGATCAAAGCCATTGATTTTTTGTAGTGACACAGTGTCTTTTTGACTAATTCCCAATAATGAGAAAATTGAAACCTGTTTGCAGATATTAGAAGCCTAAGTGGTCAAGTAAATAATTAGCAAGCTACTCTTTTAAGCTCCGAGTATGAAAGACCATTGAGGTCCTTGCTTTCAAGTACAATGCTAAAAGATGCTGAGCTTCTTGAAATAAAATGGGGGAAAAAATCACTTCAGGCAGCAGAAGATGGATTTCTGCTGGGAGAGCGGGATGCTCACTGTGGAGAACAAGCAGCTCTTTCCAAACTGCATCAGTGCAGCGCTGCTCGTTTCCCATTGCGCTCCCTGCATTTCTGGCCCTGGGATTAACGCTGGAGCACCGAGGAGCTGGCCTGGCACAGCATTCCGGGCAGGGGCTGAGGTGATGCTGGCAGCAGTCACACATCCAGGGTGTGTCTGACCCTCTGGTGCCAGAGGCTTGGGGCAGCACAAGGCTGGGGCAAGCGGAGCCCTGAGATATCGCTGAGATATCATCGCTCCCTGAGGAGAGCATCCTGGGCAAAGCACATTTGGCCATTTCCACTAAGGAGTGCCTCTGGAGTTGAATGTGTTTGATACAGGCTGTCTGTGGTGCCATAACAGAGGGGAATTTAGAGCGCTGCTAGAGCCCAGCTGATTCCCCTTTCCATCTGGAAAGGGCAAAGTACACCTGGGAAGAGGTTTCAAGAAATAGAAGCAATTTGTTCCTGCTTCCCTGTGAGAGGAGATGCTCCTGCCTGTGCTGAGCGTGGCACATCTCGCTCTGTTCCTTCTCTTTGCTGGAGGAGAATCTCCATGCTGGAGGCGGGGGGCACAGGGAATCCATGGAGCCTGCGTCATTCACGGTGCGATGCTCTGCGGTGCTGCAGCTGAGGCACATGCCAGAATTTAGTGGTGTGTGTTAAAAATATGGACTGGAGGGCACAAAAGTGAGGTTTCTGGTTTCCCCAGCAGACAAAATACCTGCCTGATTGCGGGCCCTGCGAAGGCTTGGAGCCTTTCAGAGCTGCGCTTCCCTGCCAGGCATGTTCGGTGGGATGCTTGCCAACCCTCCCGCGGAGACAACATTCAGGTTTGTCTGGATTTCCACGTGCTTTCAGGTGTCAGGATTTCAGCTGGATACCTCAGCTGCCGTTCCAAGCACAGAAATAGGGTGGCCCGAAGATGAGGATGCAGCGGATAATGGTGCCGGTCACGGCGGAGCGGCGAGGGCAGGAAGCCGCCGATTATTGTTCGTGCCAGGCCCGGGCTCACAGTGGATGTCCTCAAAACAGCCGCGCTCTTCCCCGGCCCTTCAGCCAGGAATGAAAAGGCTTTCATGTTCTGCGGGGGCGGAGAGCACAATTTAAGCTGACCTGGCTCCGGCTGGGATTCGAAAGGTCACTTTGAGTACGGCGCTATCTGAGCCCATTGATTTAAAAAAAAAAAAAAACAAAAATTAAAAAAAGAGCCCCAGCGCTGTATGGAGGGGGCAAGCGGGGGAGAGGAAGCGAAAATAGCTCTGGCAACAGTCATTGTTTAAAACCAACAAAGAGGCACTGAAAGGCTCCCTGCTCGCTGCTGTCAATAGCCGCGGCCAGGGCGAGCGCTGGAGCCCCTGCCCGGCCCCGCTGAGGGCTGGATGGGGCAGCATCGTGGGGCATAGGGAGGACTGGGAGAGTAATTCTGGCTGAGTGGGCTGGAAAGGGGCTCAGCCTGGAGAAAAGGAGGCTCAGGGGGGCCCTTCTGGCTCTGCACAGCTCCTGACAGGAGGGGACAGCCGGGGGGATCGGGCTCTGCTCCAGGGAACAGGGACAGGAGGAAAGAGAACGGCCCCAGGCTGGGCCAGGGGAGGCTCAGGGTGGGCACCAGCAGGAATTTCCCCATGGAAAGGGTGGCCAGGCACTGGAACTGCCCAGGGAGGTTTGGAGTGCCCACCCTGGAGGCGCCCAGGGAAGGACCAGACGTGGCACTCAGTGTCCTGGGCTGGGAACAAGGTGGGGATTGGGCACAGCTGGGACTCGATGATCCTGGGGGTCTTTTCCAACCTCAGTGATTCTGGGATTCCCTGGGGAGGGCACGGAAAGATTGGCAGCTCCCTCCTGGTGGGGAGGACATGTGTTCAGACAATCCCAAATGGAGTCTGAGGGACCCGCCATGGCCGAATCGTTGCCTTGAAAGCATCCGAGGCCAGGAAAGAAACGATTTGCCCTAAAGAGCTCAGCCCACTGTCAGCTGCTTTGTGAGCATTAGCGAATAATAAGGAGCGAGAGCAGCATTAGCCCTGGTCCACGCAGTCATCTGTCACGTAACAAGGGAAGTATTGGCACACTGTCATGTTTCAAACAGTGCTGATCAATGGGTTTGGAAAAACAAACACTGCAGCCCGGCCCGTGCGTGCCCGAAGCAGCGCTGGCTGTGTGGTGGGGGCTGGCAGTGCCAAGGCAGCTCCTGGCCACCCACCCACGCTCCAGCTGAGCAGGGCACAGCCCCTCTGCTCTGCCTGGATGCTCAGCAGCAGGGAAGGGGGCAGCGGTGGAGAGCTGGGTGCTGTCTTAGTTTCTGTGGGGGCTGAACAATCAGCCCCCAGCTCAGTGCCCTGTGAAATAGGGACAGTGACATCTCGGAGGTGCTCTGAGGTGGTGAGGGGACATGAGAGCCACGGGCTGTGCTGCTGCTCCGGCCTGGGCAGGGGTGAGCGCTGGAGGTGGGAGAAGCCACGCAACTGCCACGCTCTGCCTGTCTGTCCAGCGTTGATTGCAGTGTGTGGCCGAGGCTGCTTCTGTGGCCAAGAGGGAAAAGGGAACACTCAGACTTCTGACAGGATTAGACAGCAGGGAAAAAGAGGATTTTGCCCTGGCCGGTGGTGAGCAAAGCTGGAGGCAGCATCATCTCCTGGTCGGGGTGTCTGAGGGGAGAACAATGAAAGAGCAGAGGAGGCTCTTCCAGAGAGCTCACACTGACAGGGGTTCGGGAAAGTGACATTTTCCTCTTGACTCAGAGGGGGAGAGGACAAATGGATTGAGGGATGGGAGCCCCTCTGCTCCAGACACAAGCCCAAAGGATGCACCCAAGGAGGCAGAGCTTTGCACCAGCAGGAAGGCGCTCAGCAGAATCCCTTAATGGATTTACTCCTTCAATTCCCCTCAGCTCTTCCAGGCTTTGGATATAAGCAAGGAAAGCAAGTTTAGGCACAGATTATAAAAGTGATGGATCTACAGAAACAGGAGAGGTTTGAAGGGCTGAAATTTACTGCAAAGCCTGGCCCAGAAATGACCCTCTTCCTCCTCCTCCTCAACATTTTTTGTCTCTTGTGCAGAAAAATGCAGCTGGTCAGTGTGACAAGTGGAAACTGGAGCTTTGTCATTGCTGTGCGATGCTGAAACAATGATGTATGGCTGGCGATAGATCATGTTGGGTTTCCGGAGAGCAGCGAAGACGAAGGCCTGAGACTAATTCATGATGCATGAACACATTGATCTTCCTGGCTCTGGAAATACAACGTAATGAACCCCCGCTAACAGATCATTTTTGTGCCACTGCACTTCACTAATATCTAATGATTTCACCTTGCTCTGAGATAAAATATAATTGTATGGGAGTTCCAGCTTTGTTCTTTAATACTCGCATAGAGTTAACGAATTATGTTTTCCTCTGTAGCTGTCGGCAAGTTGAGACAAGCTTACAAAAGCCCCGCAATTACCAGGCTAAGATGCATGTTTCAAACCCTGTGTGTGTGTGTGTGTGTGTGTGTGTGTAATGTGTGTGTGTTTACCTACAAAGGCTCCATGCACGGAGCCTGGGGGGCTGCTGGGAGCCGAGCAGGGCAGGAAGGACACGCAGGATGCTGAGCAGAGGCTGCCTGTGCTCAGGGATCTCTGGGTCGCATCCGTCCAGCTCAGGGAATGGCAGAAGCTTTGCAACGGCAACCTGCAAATGCTGCTGGTGGCCAGCAAGCCCAACAAACCCGTTGGAAAGCACAGCTCTCCTTTTATCCCCCCCAAAGTCCATTTGGAGATCAGCCTGCCCCTGTCTGCCCTCCCAAATCCCCAGCCAGGCAAAGCCTTTTGCTTAAGAAGATAAGTTTGGGGTCCTTTTGTGAGCAGCCCTGTGAGATCTTTGCACTTCACCTCGGGGAAGGTGCACAAGGAGGTTTTCCCTGCTTGTTGTTGTGTGTCTCTAGCAGCCACTGTCTGTCTCCCCAGCCTGTGCTGATGCCCACAGCCTGTCTCTGGTGATGAACAAGAAGGATGCTCCCTGGTGAGGAGGAGGGTTGGTGAAAAGGAGACTCAGATAAGCACTGAGTCTCAACAGTCTGCTTGTTCTGGTTTGAGGGGTTGCTGGTGTGGGTGTGTGTCCTGGAGCAGCACCAAGAATGCTCCTGGGCTGTCAGCTCTGGCTAGCAGCGTGCCAGGGCCGGCCACTTCTTCCTCCGACCCTCCAGCAGTGTTTGTCTCGGCCCTTTACCTGTCTGCTGAGCTGAGCAGCTTTTCTGGGGCAGGAGTGGTAAACTCCTGTTTGCTGCCCAGCTCCTGCTGCAGCTGGGTCCCAGCTCTGGCTGTGCCTTTGGAGCCTGAGCACCATGCCAGGAGGGAGCCGGGGCGCAGATGGGAGCTGAAGGTGAAGATGTTTGTGAATTCTTCAAAGCGAGCCCAGCTGGTACAAAAGGAGTCAGTGAAAACCTAACTGCTCCTGACAGGGAGAGCTGCAGTAATGCTGAACCTCATTTGAAATTCCCTCTAGGCTAAGTAAGGCTCTTCCTTTCATGTGCGGGGTTTGGATCCCTTCTGGGAGACCTTTCCTCTGCACCGTGCTCCGTACGTGTGGTGTTGACAGATGATTAAGATGTGAAGTCTCTGAAATCAGAGGAACGGCCCCAGTTTTGCATTGTGTGCTCAGGTGTTTATTCACATCGGTGTAATCATCTCAGCCTCCCTTTTCGGCTCAGGACCTGCTGCCTCTTGCGGGAGTGAGGTACCAGAAGGAAAACCAGTCCTTTACTCGTAGCAGTGTATTTATAGGGGATGGTCTTACTGGATTTGGTGTCCTTGGAGGTCACTTTATGAGGCTCACTGAGTGGAGAGGAGGAGCAGAAGGTTTTAGCAGATTCAGACCCTGTGCTGTGTTTTGGGGAATCGGTGACTGCTGCCTCTTGGATGTTTCCAAACCCCAGGCTCAAACACCACCGCTGGGATGGAGCTGGGTTTTTGGGAATGTAGGTGGGGCAGACAACACCCATGAGACATCATGTGGTGAGGAAGATAAGGCCTTTGATGGGATCAAAAGGGGGGATTTTTTTTTTCTCCCAGCAGCTTATATAAAACAAACAAACAAAAAACCCCAAATAATTTGCTGGGGTGCCTGTCTGGAGCGTGGGGCTGGGCTGGCAGTGCCAGAGTGTCCCTGGCTGCTCCCAGCAGATGCTGCCACTGAAACCTGCTGGGATGGGGAGCACAGCTGATCCAGCCCTGCTCTAGGACTCAGGCTGAGCTCCTGAGTGGACTGTGCTGAACCAGCATCAGTGGTGCTGGAGCCCTCCTCACACAGGGCTCCGGCTTCCCTGGCACTTATTTTGATGTCTTCCTTCCTCCCCTCCCTGTGATCTCGGTGTCTTGACTTTTCCAGGCACTTTTCTCCTATAAGAATATTAAACACACTTAAAAAACACTTAAATGCTAATGTGAAACCTGAAAAGAGGATGTCAAATGTGCGAGGCACTCTGAAGACATGATGTCTCTGTAGAAGGGTTTGACCCCAGTAATCTAATTTGCTTTACATTTAAAATGATACTTCATTCTCCTATTATAAGGCTCTGTGTCATTGGCTCATAAAGATTACCATTTCTTGTCTTCCAATTGTAATAAATCCCATTCAAGCACCCTCTTGATTTGAAATTTGTCACGACAACATGCAGAGGGCACAGTTCCTGCGTTTTATGGCGCGGGTGCATTAGAGACTCATCTGCAGGAAGGATGATGCAAGAGCGTAAAATGATTTGTCCCTTTCCTTTCTCAATTAGATATGTGTTAGAAAAAAAAAAAATAAATTAAAAAAATCTGAATTATAGCTTGCTCCTTATTCTCCAGCAGTAAAAAGGTTGGGCTGGCAGGGGAGCCAGGCTGGCTGGATCGGCCCTGCTTTACCCTTACACTGGGGAATAATCTGGTTTCTTTAAAACCATCTGAAAATATTTCATCTCGTTTCAGCAGACTGGGGAGCTTTAACCTTTCTGGTTGTGCTTGTTGGAGACGAGAGGAAAGTGAGTGTTTGGAGCCTACACCTTATCAGGCACTAAATGCCACAGCCGTAGCAGCTCCTAGAGCCAGAATGCGAGGCTGGATCTGGAGCAAAAAGGAACCTTTTGGGTAAACTCAGGTGTCCCAGGGGTGGAAACACCCCTGGCCCATATCGGGGTGAGTCAGAGCAGCGTCTCTCAGCCCAGCATGGTGGAGCAGAGCTGGAGCCAGCCCGCTCCTCTTTGGGGCTGGGACACAACACATGGGCCACCAGGGCCATGGAAATGTTCTTTTTTTGGGGAGGTCTTGAATAAATCCATGCAAGAGACTTTGCTCAGGGAGAACTTTTATACTTTTAGTATCTGTTGTTCCTTAGGGTTTTTTTTTTTTTTTAACAAAGGCTTTAGTTGAGCAAAGAATCCCATCTGTATGGCTTTTTTATTAAAAGATAAAAAGCCGGAGTTCACAGGAGTTAGCATTAAGTCACAGTCCGCAGCAATCCGAGGTACTCGCTGGCTGGGGACTCTCTCTGTTTATTTCAAATACCCCTTTATCATCCTGTTGAAAGAGCCCTGTGCTCTGTAAAGCTCAGCCAATTGAAAAAAGAATCAGATAATGAAGACTGATGCTGCACTGATGACAGCCCCTCAGATCTTCAATAGGATTGCTCCAAAATCAAAAGACTTTTGCGTTTTACTGTCACACTTGTGGCTCAAAAATAATTAAATGGAATCTTTTAGCTCTAGAAACAAAAATGAAAATTTAAAAACAGCCCCCCACACCTGCAGGAAAGGGGCTAATGAGAATATCCAGTGGGTATTGGTCTGGATTCTGGGTGAATTTGCAGATTGTGCAGATTCTGTGTGAAAATCTGGTGATCGCAGCGGGTGCCCAGCACACGTGGGGTACAGAGGTGACACCACTGCTCTGGGTGGCAGGACCGGGCACCAACCCCCAGAGCTGCCAGCCCTGATGGGAGCTCCCACCTCCCCTCTGTCCTTGGCACAGCTCTGAGCTTCGGCTTCCGCTTTACCTCTGGAAACTTTGAACAAATTCGTCGCTCATTGCAGTGGAAGACAGATAAATAAAACATATTGGGAGCGATTTGTGCTGTAACTAAAGCCTGAATTTATAGAGGGAGAGCGTGGCCAGCGACAGCTTTGTCACAGCACATGAAAGCCTGGAAATTAGGATTTGCACTTGTACCTGATCTTTGAAGAGGCGTCTCTGGACTGCCCAGGCTGGGGACAGGTGTGAGGAGAGGGATGCTGCGTGGTCCCCCCGGGGGTCCCTCCAGAGGAGGGGACACGGCCCACCCAGCAAGCGCCGCCGCGTATTCCAGGCGAGGCATTAAATCCGAAATGCTATAACTTGATTATTTCTTCTGCAGACTCCTTTTGACAAAACTCCTCCATTTTCAAAGAGTTACACAGGATTTAGCCCCGCGCTGCTTTCATGTGAATTGTGTGGCTAAAGTTCCATGCGGCTCTTTGAAAATTTCAGAGCCGGCGCTTTCCCCCAAGATCGACAACTGTTTTATTTCTCTTGACAGAAAATGGTGAGAGAACAAACACTGCCAGGCGTGGGGGAAGCGGTTTGGTCGCGGTGTCTGCAGCACCTTTAATGTGAGGCTCAAAGAGCCACCCAGGAGCGGCAACTCCTGCTGTACCTGGACGGGTTCTGCAGGATCGCCCTTCCCTAGGGGGGAAAGCTTGGGTGGCTTCTTGGTGGGCTCTTCTTCCCTTCTTACCTTGGCTCCCTTTGTCCACCTGTGAAACCGAGGAAAGGGAACTAATCGATCACTGGTTTTGTAACCCCATCTGAAAATGGCTTCTACCATAAATTCTTCTGCAGTGGATGTAATTAGTGTCAGTCATTGTAATCAGCCCCCCCTTGGGTGATGCTGTGTCCCCTAAGACCATTCCCGATGGTGGCAGTGGCAGGGCTGGCGCCAGTTTGCACCAGGATCGCTCCAATCCCTGGCCCAGTGCGTTGACAGCAGCTGCTGCTCCTCCATGGATCTAAGGCTTCGTTCTGTTTCCAAATGCCACTCCAAGCATGTCCGAGCCACTGTCCTGTGCTGTGTCACAGAGGGATAGAGCACAAATCGCCTTTATCCTTCTCCTGCCTTTCTCTCTGTGCCTGAAACTGTGGGGCTTGGCTCTGTCTCTGGAATTATACCACAGATTGGAATTCTCATTTTTAAGTTCATTTCTGCTCTGATTTAAAGGCTGAATTAACAAACAATGGCTTATTTGGTTTAAAATGCAAAAACACCATCTGGTCTTTGAGATGTGCTAAACCGCGGCGGGGGGAGCCAGAATGACACATGGGAAGGGTCTCCAAGTGGCACGGGCGAGGCTCCCAGGAGGAATTCCTGCCGCTCTTGACCCATGTCAAGGCAAGGAAAGCTGATCTTTGGTGCGGGCATTGCTACAGCTGCAGCTGGTGGCCGGGGGACAGCTCAGTTTCAGGGATGCAGCGCTTCAGCCCTCACTGCCAGCAGCTCGGAGCAGTGTCCTGGGAACTCTCCTCTGTCACTGCCTCCTCTCCCTACTCTGATGCAAAATTCTGGAGTGGTGTCCGCAGGCGTTACTGGCCCTTGGGTTTTCCCCGGGCCACAGCCTTGCTCCAGAGCTGGCACAGGGCTTTCCAGCATCCCTGGCACAAGTGAGTGGCAGCAGTGAGTGCCCACTCGGCCAGCGGGAGCGACCCCATCCCGTTACAGCCTCGATTACACCCCCCATGCCCGTGGGTCGGGCCACTCTTCGTGGTCCTCCGTGGCCCATCCCCTGTGCCCGTGCTCCCACGGCCACTCCCGGCTCCGTGCTGTCCCTGGCTGCCGGCGATTTGATTTAATGCAGCTTTCAATCACTGCCAAGGGGCCTCGCGTTGCAGCGGCAGCACTGCTAAACACTCTGTGACAAATAATCTGAGGATAAGCTTCCAGGACAGAGGAAATCGCTTTCCTCTTGAAATTAAAGTTGATGCATAATGGAAGGCACTAAGACGTCTCCAGCAGGAACATCGCCAGTTTGAGTCCATCCCGAGTCCCTCTCCGTCTGCTGAACGAGACGCGGGAGGTTAGCAAGTCATTTCCTAGAGTTCAGGATTTGCAATTTGCATTCTATAATCTCCCAGCCATTTACCAGCAGATAATTTGTCATGGTTTGCTTTAGCTGTTGTGATATTGATATTTATTATGCAAATTGTATTTCCTACTAGTTATTGTCCTCACCCTCGGAATGCTTGAATTATTATAAACCTGTTTAGTTAATACGGGTTGTCTCTCAATTGAAGTCTGAGCCGCAGCGGGTCACACACAGTGTGTGATATCATGCAGGGGGGGCTGCACTGTGTAATTAGGGACAGGCACACAGGAGATCTGGATATGGGATGGCACGGCAGCCAGTGGAGCTGCTCTGCTGTGTTTACTGGAGTCCTCCTGGAGAGGAGGGAATTTGGGGCTCCCAGCACAAGACGAGTGCTTTCTCACTAACTGGGGTGAAGCTGGCTTCGTTATGGAATTGTGATGGTTATGGTGGCCCAGAACTCGGCCTGTTGAGCAGGAAACAGATGCTTGGCATGGCTGTGAAGCAGAAAGTCTTGTCACCATGAGAGATGGAGTGCTGCAGGGAGGTGGGGATACAGGGAGGGGTGATACCTCAAACCAAGTCCCATTTTGGGTTTTCTTGGGTGAGAAACCAGCTCGGTTTCACATTCCAAAGGGTGAAAGCTCTCTCCAGCACCAGAGTGTGACTCAGTGCTTGCCCTGGGCGGTTTTAACCTCAAGCTTGGCAGAATCTGGGATGATAAAGTTGAACTGACAATTCACCTGCCTCAGGTTAACTTGGAATAACCTAATTAATAAGGCTGGGAATATTTGACATCCTCTGCTTTGGCTCCATTAACGCTTGCATGGACCCATTGTCAGCGACTCTGTGGTTCCATTCCAGGTGCCGTGGGCGGGGGAAACGCTTCCCGGGCGGGATGAATCCCCCCCGGTGACCGCGGCCGCTCCGTTTGCCGTGTGTTACGGTACGGCTGAGCCCTCGGGGGAACGGCAGGGGGAAATCCCGCACCTTTACTTGTTCATTTGCACCGCTTAAATCGGTCGCGGGGCTGAGAAACCCGCAGGAAAGGCGGCGGGCCGGCTGCCGGGCTGCGCTTCCCGAGCCCCGATCGCCGCCGCCGGGGGGCTCGTGGGCTCCGCTCTCTCCGCTCCCCCGGAGCCGCCGAGGCTCAACACCGCCTCCAGCGGCACCGGGACACCGCCACACCACCGGGGACACCACACCGGGCTCCGCACGGGGCGGGGGGACAGGGAGCGGGCACA
>VWZN01016140.1:158005-262825 GCA_013396955.1 Regulus satrapa | reverse complement strand
CGCCGCCGGGCTCCGTGCGCTGCGAGCCGGGCATCGCTCGGCTCCGGCTGCCCCGAGCCCCGGCTGCCCGCCGCCCGTGCCCCGCGGCTGCCTCGGCGCAAGGTGCTCTTGGTGTGTTGGGTGTTTTTCGCTGAGTCTCCGGCCGCTGTGACCCTGCTGCTGAGAGACGCCCAGATTGGAAATACGAGCCCTGCTCTAGGGCGGCCGCGTTCATCCTTTGTTTTGCTGTCTTGCTCACCTCAAATTCCCTAAGACCGGTTTTTGACTGGAGGCCGGAGTGGTCCCCCGGCAGGCTCAGCCTGTTCCCCGCTGCCCGGCCGAGCGGTGGGACTGTGGTTTGGGATCGCAGAGCTGCTGAAGGGAAACAAAAGCAGGGCTGGATGCTGGCTCGCAGTGGCTGTGCCTGACCCGTGCACCGGGGTGAGAAGCGCCGCGCGGCGTGAGCCGAGGTTGTGGTAAGACAGATATTTTGTGGTTGCGGTGCTGTGTTGTGGATTGCAGGACAAAATCCCAGCCTGTCTGCATTTAGGAAAAATTTCCGTACAGTTTGGGACCTTTTTTTTCCTTTCCTTTTTTCCCCACCATCCTCCCCCTTTTCCATGCTAACAGTGTTAGCTCCAGCGTTCTGCGGAGAGAGAATTGGTGCGAGAGGTAGCAGCATCAGCGCTCAGCGCTGTCGTCGTGTCTCCCGCACGGTTGCCACCCGAGGCACGGCGGTGCCAGCACTGTGTCACCGCCGTGGCGGCACCCCGCGATGCCGAGCGAGGCTGGGGGTTCTGCCGCCTCCTCCCACGGAGGCCATCGGAGCGGCGATGGGCAGCCCTGAGACTGGGTTTGAGCGGAGCCGGCAGCCTGGGATGAGCCTGTGCGATCGGGTGGATCCCTGTGTTCCTGTGGTTCCTCTCCAGCTTGCTCGCCATGCTCTGCACTTGACGGAGCTCCCGATGTGGGCGAGGGCTGAGCTGCGCTCTCTGCTCCCTCTGAGGCGCTTGGGCAGCGCTGGGCTGAGCTCGGAGTCGGTCTGAGCTGGCACTCGGCACTTCGGGGAGAACAACTTTCCAGCAGGAGCCACGGGAGGTGTTCGGAGACGGCGTTGGCGTGGAGCTGGCGTGGAGCTGCGACCCGGCCGTGGCACGGAGCTGCGAGGGGCTGGCCAGGGGCGGCTGTGGCTGCAGCCTCCGCGTGTGCCGACGCCAGACGGGCCCGGGAGAAGCCCCCGTGAAGGCAGCGAGCGCTCCCAGCGCGGCTGCGCTAAGCCAGGCTCCTTTGTAAACACAGAGTGAGTTTCCAGGGAGCCTTTGTATGCAGGCGAGGCGAGCCTGCTCGTCCCCGGCCTTCAGCAACACGCGCTGCGTTCTGCATGCGACGCAAACACCGGCGGGGAAGGGGCTGGGGAATAAAGTGATCCATCTGGGTTGCAGCTTGGGCTCATTTGTCTTGCATGTAGGCAGTTGAGCCCAGGTTTATAAGCACGACAATCTGGTTTGAAACCACTGCCAAGGAGGCTCCTGAGGATGGGAAGGCGAGGAGATCGCTCTGCTCCGTGCGTGCTGTGCTCTGAGGAGGGGGCGGCCGTCGGCACCTTCTGCAGGATGGACATCCCCGGGGTGGACGCCGCCGGGACGGGCGCTGCGGGATCCCCATGCGCAGGTGGCCGCTGCGGGCGTGCAGAGGTGGCTGCGGTGACAGGAGGCCGGAGAAGAGCCGCGCTCCCCCGGGGACCCCCGGCCGTATCGGCGGCCGTTCTGCTGATGCTGCGCTGCCGTCGCCTTTGTTTGCCTCGCGCTGTCTTTCCTGGTGTGTAAATAAAGAAGGCTTTGTAATCAAACAGCGCTGGCTCCGTCAGCCGGGCGCTTGGCGAGCCTTCCCCCGGCCCTGCCAGGACCGGTGGGGCTGTGTCTGTGCCATCGGTCAGCTCTCTGCCCTATTGCTGGGTGGAAAATGGGTCAGCTCCTTAACCCTGCGTCTGCCTGAGGCCACCCGGAGTAGAACCTGTGCTCCAGCCTGGATACACCCTCTCTTTGAATGGACCGTCCGAGCACTCCTCAGAACACGTTTGCTCTTGAGAAGCAAACCCAGCTTCCTGCATGTAGGCAGAGTTTTCTGGATGTTTCTCTTGAATGGCTGTTTTTCTAGGGATTATTGTCAGACTCCGTGTAGGGGTTTTGACAACCTGTTCCTCTTCTGGGTTTTGGTAGCACTTGGTTGTACTTCTGTCAGGAAAGCAGAGGCTCCCTCCTGTATCCAAACATTTTGGCTCCTGTCTGCGGCTCCAGATCTGAGCAAGGCTCCAGGAGGGAAGCGTGAGGCTGCAGCCTTCCCTGGAGCTGAGCCAGGAAGCGAATACTTAACACAGTGGTTTGAGAGCGCGAGCAAAGCTGGACCCGCAGCCAGCGTCTGCTGAGAAATTGGATGCTACATGTTAAAAAAACTTAAGTTGTGCTTGTTCCTCCAGGGGAACATTGTGAGGTGCAAACCCACTGGCGCTAAATAAAGGGACACTGTGGAAACCTGCCATGAAGGAGAGACCCTGGGTGGAATGTTGTAATTAGGAGTGGTATGTACTTGTTTAAGTTCCATAAATCAGTCTCTTTCCCGGGATGTAATTGCACGCTGCAGAGAGCAGCTGCTGCTGCGGTTCCTGGGGAGCTGCACCACAAATGCTTTGAAGGTCGCCCAGCGTGGGCTCAGGCGCTTCAGGGCAGCGTGCTGGCGAAGAGGGTGGTGGGTTTGGCTGTGTGGCAGGCGAGCTGGAAGGGAAATACCACGAGGTTTCTCTCCCGGCCCCGGTAACTGGCACGCAGGGAGCTGCGGTGCCTGGCCCTGCCCCGCCGAGATGAGCCAGCGTTTGTGGTTCGGCCACGATCTGCATTTAGCTATTCCAGTTTTTAATTTGCGAGGGCAGGGTGAGCCCCAGCTGCGATGCTGTGGCTGCAGGCGACTCCTCGGATGGCCCTGCCCGTGTGTGACCACCACCCCCGCCTGCTGTTAGCCTTTTTTGCTGTGAAAACAGCTTTTCTTCTTCCCGGTGTCCTCGTTACCTGTTGAACCTCTAGGTTTTCCTGCTGTGTTGCAGATCAGGCTCTCGCATCTTTGCAGGGTTTTGAGTTGGGTGTTGAGGAGCCCCACAAAACCACTGTGTGCTGCTGTGTGAGGCTCTGAAAACCTGGGTTTTGTGTCACCCTTTCCGAATTCCAGCAAGGAATCACAAATCCCCAAGGAGATTTGGTTCTCGGGGTTTCTCGGAGCCGTTGCTGAGCCCATGCTCGCCCACAGCGTGTGGCTGGTGGCTGCTTGCATTGGAAACGCTGGGCTGGGTTGTACCAGGGACATTTGCTGCCCTCCACTCCTGGTTATTTTAGAGCAACAATGTCCCTCTGTAGGGTTGGGCTGGCTATTTTTACCCAGTGGTGTGGTTTCGTTTGCTGTGTTCTTCTGTGGTTTAAAAACTTGAGCATTACAAAGACTTTGCCCTTACCAAATTCTCAAGGTGAATCAGTAGAATATTTGATACCCCATTAAGTTCCAGTCTGAAGGATCAAAGAGATACTTAGGCACATCTCTTTGCTCAGAGATATAAAACTTTTGTGGGCTGTAGCTTAACTGGAAAATGTCTTTAGTTTTGCTTTTTTAGGTTTTCTTTTTTTTTTTTTTTTTTTTTTGTCCCTGGAAGTGCTGGCAGCTCCTTGGTGGTGTCGGTTTGCTGACAGTCTCACTGCAGGTGCTGCCTCCTGGCAGGTGTGGGGTGGGATTGCTTTGATCCTGCCCGAATGGCACAGCCCAGGTCCCCCCTCCCCTCTTAGTGGCAATTCCAGTCAGGTGGCAGCATTGGAGGGGGAATAGTCTCTTTACAGTAAATAACTGCCAATATTTTTTTAAAGCTCAGGTGTGCATTTGGCAGTGGGAAGAAGTTGTGCTGGAAACTCTCCTCCTCTGCCAATCCCAGCTGTGAAGTTTGCCCTGAGCAGTTACGCTCCTGGCTTGAGCCTTCCCTAGGAAATGTCCCATTTTCTGGAGCCCTTGGCTGAGCAGTGCAGCCGTGGGGAAGGGAGATCCCTACCTGCAGATCAGGGAGATGCCAATGGGCCATCAGAGCCAAGGCTCCCTACAGGGTCATGTTGCCTCCTTAAGTTGTGCTCAGACACGTGAGGAGTTGACTGTATAAAACCCCTGGGTTCGGGTTACATCTGAAATAAACCACTCTGATCTCGTGGTGTCCTCTTTTAGCAGTTAGTGAGAGCCTGAATCTGATTTATGATCTCCTCCAAGGTCTGCTCCTAGGATGGAAATGTCATTGCATTCCCCACGTTGTCAGCAGGGCTCTCGAGTCGGCGGCTCTGACTGGACCTCTGTAGCCAGGAGAGACTCAATTCACAGAGATGCACCTGGATGCAAATCCCAGATGTGATCCCAAATCTTGGGCCTGAGAGACCCCAACATTTGGAACAGGAACAGACCTTTTTGTTAGAGCAGTAATGCTGTTTGTAGAGATGGATTTTTCAGGGACAGCGTGAGACCATACCGGGGTTTGGCAAGCTCCAGCAAGGCTGGTCTGGGAGTGCTGCTGGTGTGGGTGGAGGTCCTGGGGACCACTGGCCTGTGTGACCCCTCGTCTGCGGGGTGGGCGCACCCCAGACCCTGGCTCCTGTCCAGCTCTTGCGGCGTATATCCCCTCTCCAAAGTGTGACAGGAAAAAAGAAATACGAGGCAGCAAAGTGACATTCCCTCCCTCCCCTTCTCCCCCCGTGCAGCAATAGAAATACGAGTCTGAGTCTGCAGCGTCAAAAGAGAGATCAGAGTAATCGGATCAAGCAAGAGGAACTGCTTGTTGCCGCTTCCCTGTTTTTAAATGAGGCTGCCTGGCAGCTTCCCTGGCAGAGCACTTTCAACATTACTCGTGTTCAGCTTTGGAGCTGGGGTTGCAGCAGAGTCGGGCTCTGTGAGAATTGGGCTGGAAAGGGAACTTTCTGTGTAGCCTCTGGGCTAACATACAGAAATAAAGGCTCCCTGTGCCCCCACGGCCCTGGTTTTGTAGCCGAGCAGAGGCACATCTGTCCCTAATTCTGCAGAGAGAGCGCTCTCACTCTGTGCGTTTCTCACAGTCAGGCTGCTCTGGGATGTGCTCCGTGATGCCAGTACATCCCTGACCTTGGAGGAGCGCGGTGATTTCCTCCAGAGCCGTTCCCGCCGCGCTGCCCTGGTGTGGCAGGGGGTAACTCTGGGCAGCAGCTGCCCTTTTGTGAAGAGCTGTTGAAAGGTCCAGCTGGGTCAAACCAGGGGGGAGAGCGGCTGGGTCAGTGGCAAAGGCTTCTCTTTATGCTCTGTGCTTGCTGGGTACAAGTGGTCATCCGTCCACCCACTCACCCACCCCAGTCCTTAATGCTGGCACTGCCCCACAGCGTCTGATGGTCACCCGCACTGCTGCAGTGCTGTGGGCACAGAAACCCTGGGTTGCTCCATGCAGCTTGGTTGTGAGGTCGTTCAGCTAATCCTGACTGGTTTCATACTAATGAGAACCTGAAATACCCATATTTAGAGAGCTGTTGCTGTAGCTGGGTTTGGTTTGCATTCTCATTCTAAGCTATTTCCTTGAAAACACGTTTGGAACTATTTGTCTGTGCTCCCGTTGCCTCTTTGACGTCTTCATTCACGTCGGCTAATGCAGACACGATGTTAGAAGCTCGGTGGAAGCAGGGAAGCTCCCAAGGGTGGCCCCTCCTGCTTTTCCCTCTCTGTGGAATTCGGTGCTGGTTTCAGGACAGGCCTTGCCATGCACTCACAGGCTCTTGGAAGCCTTCAGAGAGCACGCCGGGCTGCTCGGGCCATCAGGAGCTCTCTGGAAGCCCTGGTGCCGAGGAAGGCGGTGGCAGCGCGCTCCGTGCCCGGATCCCGTTATCATTTCCCACTGACAGCCTGCCCGGGCTCCCTGGCGCTGGGGAAGCCGCTTGACAACCATCAAAGCCCTGAGTGCTTGTCATCGTCAGCTTTGTCAGGCGGAGCTGCTGGGGGACGCTCGGTTTGTCAGGACTCCTCGGAGGCAGCCGGCGCTTCCAGGGTGGGCGCAGCAGGAACGAGCGGAGCCAAAGCCCTGCTTGCCTTGGCAGGAGCTGTCTCGGCGTCGGCTTGAGGGCAGCCCCGCGTCTCCGGGCAGATTGGTTGCTCTGCCACCCTCGTTGCCGGGAGGATTCCTGTCCTGGAGGGCGGCAGGCAGTGCAGGTCCCCGTCTGGGGCACAGCGAGCTGTCACTGTGACACCCCTGTCCCGTGTCAGTTCGGGCTGGGCTGAAGCGGGACCTGTCTAACCTGGTCCTGCTTCTTGTCCGCAGTCACTCCTGGAGGGTGAGTGCAGGGAAGATTTCTCTTGGTGCATAGAATGTGAGTGTGATTTCTCCTTTGGCGCTTTTCTCTCCCGCCCTTCCTTTGCTGTTGTTTTACGGACTGCTCGGGATGAAGACTTGCATCATTTAGAGTCTGTGTCTGCAGGGTCACGACGCACAATGGCTTTTCTTGCCCTGTCACTGTTAAAGACCAGTTTTCCTCAGCTCCTGGTCTGTGGGTGGCTCCGAAGGAGACGTTACTCATCCCTGAGTAGGCAGAGCCACCGAAAGAGAATCCCACGCTGAGGTTGCTGAGCTCTGTCCACACAAACAGCTTTTCCTTCGATTTAAAGGTCTTACACCCTTAATCGTTCCATAGAATCTTGAACAGAAGGCACAGGTTTAATCAACTGCCCGAATCCATAACTGCCAGGTATTGCTTCCTCAGCACGAGGAGCGGAGCCGCGCCTCTCCCTGGGAAGGGGGAAGATTAAAGTGGGATAGAGGGGAGATTAACAGTGTTCCCTTCAGACATCGACAGGGAGAGGGGGAGACATTCCGAGATCAGGAATAAAGGAAATACTTGGAGGCAGATCGCTTACTGCTCTGTAGGAATGCGTGGAGCCTTGTAAACAGAGGCTTTATAGCAAACCCGGCGCTGCGGCTCTTAAATCACTCTGGGAGGATTTTGGATGCACAGTTAAAGGGCGACTCTCTCCTCCAGGCTCTTGTTAGCAAACTGGATCCAAAATTTTCACGTTAACACGACATGATGTGTGTGGAATGCAGCTCAGGAAGGTCAGATCCGGCTGTCTGGTTTGGGATATTCTGTTTTGTGTTGAGGTTGGGTGGGTCTATTCTTCTCATTCCTATTTTGGAAGGGGGAGCTTTAGCAAGAGTCATATTAAATGGGATTTCATTGTTTCCTACAGAATTTTTCAGTTCCTACAAGAATAAATACTCTGTGGACAACCTGTTGTATTCACAAGCCACTGTTTCTTCCTCTTCCTTCGTCTCATGTGCTGCACCCCTCTAAATCAGACTTCTTTGATAGGGAAGGCAGGATAGGGAAATGAAAATAGTTCTCTGTGGGAGTGTAAAAATCCTGTCCCAAGGTAGGGAGTGGCTGAAACGATCCTGCAGGAAATAAATCAGGATTAATAAGCTATTTTCAGCCTGGTCATTTGCTTCTTTCCCAGGGGGAGCCCAGTGGAGTGGCCAATCCAGTGGGTGTCCTGAGGGATGAGGGGATTTTGTGCTGGAATTAATGTGGATGTTGGTGGGTGTGCATGACAAGGAGGATATTGGAGGAAAATGGTGGGATGATTCCCTTCTCCTCCTGGATTTCACTGCCCAAAGAGCGAATCTTGCTGAAAACTGTCCCTGAATCCTCTGGGAAACATTTGGAAATGCAGCTCCTCGTTGCTTTTTGTAAAATGTCTTTGTAGCAGTTGAGGATGCCGGCATCCATTAAAGACACAATCCAAAGCCATGTGAGAGTTTTAATAACTTGGTATTTTTGTTGTGCCAAAAAATCCAATTACATACGGAATCACTTTTCCTTTATAAAGGTCTGGGAGAGTGTTTGGCTAAACTGCTGTAGAAGCGGCATTTCAGTGAACCAGCTGAAAAGTCATTTTTGTCAGTTTAATGGGTGTAATAAAATGGTCCAACTTGGGGGTGGGGGTGAGGGAGTGGGACAGAAAAGCCTCTCTGAAATTGGGATCTTTTAATTTTAAATTGGTTCTCAGGATTTATAAGGATTTCAAAGGCAGATGGAGAGGGAAGAGCTCTGGGTAGGTGTTGAAGCATTTTGTCCCTGTTTTTCTGAGAAATATACAGATCCCACGGATGAAATATCTATGAAATGGACACGAAACACGCATGCATATACAGAAAATGCACAAAGCCAAGCACAAGAAGGTGTGGATGGCTGAGGGCTCGTGGCTGTAGCAGGCAGGGTGGCCCTGGGGGCTCTGCTGTCGTGTCCTCAGTGCTGTCAGGGATCTTGGAGTGCCATCGGTGCTTGTTTCCCACCCAGCGTGGTTTTGTTGATCTGGTCTCCTCTCGGAGTGGCTTTTTTCAGCGTTCATTTGTCCAGATGATCAGCATGCAGGGGAGAGCTGACTGGTATTTACATGATTTAGTTGTAAATATGGTTAAGTGTTGATAGATATTGTTGTCATAAGTGCTTACAGCTCCTGGACTGATTACTGAATTTCTTATGTGGAAATCTGTACAAGCTCGGCGTGCGAGCAGCTTCCCGAGGGAAGTGTGAGGAAGGAGCTTGTGGTTTCCGTGTGGGAATCAAAGCCCAGATGTGGCCGGAGCGGGTGAATTTATGGGGGAAGTATTGTCGAATTTGGTTGGCAACAACTGGGGTTCCGAGGCTGTGATGAAGGGAAAAGAAAAGGCTCTTGTTCCCTGTTTTTTGTGGGAACAGATGCAGTTCTGTGGAATAACTATTCGGGGCTGATATACAGGGAACATCTGTAGGGTTGGACACTGGGGATTGAGGGATGTCCATCGCTGCCACTGGGCTGAAGGAACAATTGTGTTATTTGCTGGTAGTTTTATTTTTAATTGGCTGATGGGCTCTGCTTGAACCGCCCTTGTTTGATAGTCTTCTTTCCAGAGTGTTTTACATCCCTGCTCAGAAACCTGAATTTGCAAACGGGCATTCCTGGGGAATGTCTCTCTGAACGCAAAAAGCCTGGATTTGGCAGAATCCTCTCTGGTGGGGGTGAGGATTGTGGAGGGCTCTGCGATCTTGATCGTGGCCCTGAAAACCTGTGGGTCCCGTGTGTTTGCCCACAGAAACGGAGATTTGCGGGGGTGATTTGGAGTTCTGAGGCGGGAAGGGTTATTGGGATAAAACGCGGGCAGAGAGGCCAGCTGTGCTGTGTGCGTGGAGGGGATTTGTGGATGTGATCTTCAGCTCAGTGCTGAATTTAGGGCAGAGATAAAAGCCTCTCCCCGCCCCGACGCGGTGCTCTGTGCGATGCCAGCACTGAGATGGGCTCAGGCTGCGGGCACAGAGCCCGGGGGCTGCCCCAGGTGCTCTGGGTGTGAAGAGAGAGGCAGCACGGCCGTGCCCACCCTCCTGGATGTGTCCTGGGAGCCTCTGCTCCCTCCCTGGCACAGCCCGGCCACGTCTGCGTCCGCAGCCAGGTTTGGCACTCGGTTTGCCCGCCAGCCCCTCGGTTCAGGACTGCTTTGCCTCAAGGGGGGAAAATCCCCCAAAACCCCTTCGCTGGTGGGGTCAGGAGGGAAGGGAGAAGAGGAGCCCCAAGTACTTAGTATGGGCAGTGTGAGCTTTGCGGAGTCACACATCCAGATGGATTACATGAGGAACTTGACATCTTGTTTAAAAACAAATCATTCATTATGTAGCAGTGAATAATCAAGCATTACAGTTTCATCTCTGGAGGTTCCTTTTTTGGTTGGAATTTTGATAGTTCAGTAATTAAAAGCTGTAAGCTATTACACTGTCTACATGTTGATCAATTGGTAATTAAAAAGTTGATGATAGATATGGTATTTCATGGGACTGGTTGGTTACGGTCAGATTTCCTTCGTGTGTTTTGAAAATTGTCATTTAACTTAACACTTAAACGTTTTTCAATATTCATGGGCTGTTTTACTTGATTTTTATAAATGCCTTTTAATGATCACAATTTGCATATGGTAATTTAGAATCAGAGAATCGTTTAGGTTAGAAAAGCCCTGTAAGATCATCGAGTCCAACCATTAACCCAGCGCTTCCAAGGCCACCACTAAACCATGTCCCCAAGTGCCACATCCACACTTTTAAATCCTTCCAGGGGTGGTGACCCCCCCCTCTAGGCAGCCTGTGCCAGGGCTGGACAACCCTTTAAGGGAAGGAATTTTAGCAATATCCAGCCTAAACCTCCCCTGGTGCAGGGGAAGCCTGTGGATCTGCGGAGCCCCTCACGGCTGAGGCTGGAGGGGAGGTTGATAACACAATCAGGGATAAAGCAGTCCAAAATGAAGGAGAACTGGCTTGGTAATGGCCTCCGTGATGGAAGATTCATTGCTTCAGGAGTCTAATCTGAGACCAAAATGAAGCCCAAACCTGACAGTCTTCAGAGCATAATGCAAGATTTACTGCTCTGCCACGCTCAAGAGATTAAAAAAAAAAACCAACCTAACAGCCACCCTCCAAGCACCTGCAGAACTTAGGGAAAACCAGGGAGTTTTGCTTCTTCTGAGTAAAAAAAAGCCCAAAATAACCCCAAAGGAAATGGTTTTGCCCAGGCATGCGGAGTCCTGTTCCCATCTGGTGTGGAGCTGCCGAGGGGGCACGGTTTGGGGCTGAGCAGAGTGATGGTGTGCTGGGGAGGGATCCTCGCCCTGCTGGGGCCGTCCGCTGCCCTGGTGGAGGATGATCCCGCCTGGGAGCTGCTGCCAGGGCGTTTGCTGGGTTGGGAATCCCTCTGGAGTGGGGCTGGCAGCGCGCCCTACCTGAGCTGCAGCCCTGGCGCTGCTCACCCAGCTTGGCGTGCACAGGGAGAGCTGTTCGAGGTCCCTGCCAGCCTGATCTAGTGGAAAACACCTTCCCGTGGAGCCTGTCAGTCCTGAGGAAGCCCGGATCGGCTGGGAAGCTCATCCCTAGCTGCACACCCGAGTTTGGGTCGTGCCTCCTTCGTGGGGATGCATCCTTGGCACTGGATTGGTCCAAGGAGCCAGAAAGCAAAAGCCCCAAACCCTGCGTCCTTCTAAAGGACATGGGGTCCCAGCGCTCAGCCCTGATCCCGGGATGTTCTTCTGAGCTCCGAGACAGAGGGATCTGCTTCCTCCTGGTGCTGTCAGTGCCTGTGGTGGCTTCACCCGGTCGCTGGGGACTGGGACGGTGTTGGAGTGGCCAGCTGGGCTGGAGATGAAACCAGGGTGCCAGTGTACCACGTGTGTCCTGGAAAGCCCTTGGTTTAAAAACCACTTTGTCCTGAGACACTTGTTGCTTTGTGACAGCTGGTTCCAGTAATTTGTTTTTATAGGGCACTTTGTAGTAAATGAATGACACGTTGAATATTTTAGCGAGATTTTAGATTATCTAAAGAATGTTTTCCGGTTTACTAATTGGTAGATAATGCTGAATACATTGATGCTGACATGAGCAAATGGATGTAAAATGATTTTGAAGCGAGCCTCATTAGAAGATGCTCTAATTCAGTCAACAGGAGATGTCAGCTCGTGGCCGTGCGCGCTCGGACCCGACTGCGCAGTGCTGGCTTTTCCAGGCCTGGATTAATTACAGGCAGACGTGGGGCTCTTGCTGAGGCTCGTTACAGCCCCGATGACAGGTTCTGTGAGTTGCCCTGTTAGAAAGCAGTAAGTGAGTAATTAGTGATCTTGAGGAGCTCCTTTTGGCCTCTGTGCCATCCTCAGCCAGGCGAGGGTTGACTTTCTGAATCAGACTTTCTCTGGAAAATACCAAGGAGAAGTAAACCGGGGGTGCCTGGGGGTGACTGAAGGTGTGCTCAGGTGGGCAGGGTGCCCAGGTGAGTTTCTGCAGGCAGGCACCGGGTTCAGGTCTCCCAAGGGCCTGATTCTCGTTCTGTTACGTGAGCAGAATACGCTGCGATGCGCGGGGTGTTCCTTGGTGATCACATCCTCAGAGTGGCTCCTGATGAGCGGTGACAGTCCAAAAGCACCTGGCTTTAACCCCGAAGTGGAGGTGGGCTTTGTTGTCTCCTCAGGTAATAAATCCCTGCAGTGTTTGATGCTCCAGGTCCCATTTATTGTACAGAGCAGGAGATTTTTCTCTCCCCCAGATTAGGATCTGCCTTTTTTTGGGTCTTCCATCAATAAAATTAACTTTTCCCTTCCTCTGTGCATCTGTGAAGGATGCTGCTTTGCTCTCTTGCAGGCAGCATCTGAAGTTTTGAATTCCTGAAGCTGGGTTTGCTCAAATCTCTTGTTTTCATTCCCTGGAGACAAAAGGGGCACTTGGTGTCTGTGCAGCTGCAGCCCAGCGTTAACCCTTTGTCCTTCAAGCTTTGTTGTGCGTGAGAAATCGTGGGGAAGGTTTTACCAGATGTGATAATTCTGTGGGAAAAATACTCTCATGTGAATTTGGAAATGCTCAGGAGTGAAGAGATTTCTGTAAGGTGATTGATTCTCAAAATGCAGTTAAGTACAGCGGGCATCAAGATTGGAGGAGTCCTAAGAATGTTTGGCAAAATACCCAAACCACCCAACCCAACCACCCGAAATATTTTTCTTACTTGTCTGAGTAGAAATGAAGCAGTTGGGGGTTAACTTTTCTGGGAGTGAGTCCTCAATTTCCCGAGGCTGATCTCTGCAGACACACGGTGGATAAAAGCTGCTGCAGGAGGAAAATGAGGGAGCAGAGTCCTTTACCAAAGCCGCTTTCCAGGCAAAGGATGATCAGGAAAAGCTCTTCCAAAGGGGGAGAAAACCTCAAAAACCCCCAGGCAATCAAGTTTCAGCTTTCACCTGTCATCACAGGCTTGCCAGGGGCATTCAGATGGTAGCTGGAGCCTTGCTGAATTTTCACTAATGTCTAAAATTAATCAAAATGGGTGTTATCCATTTAGTGCATAATCCCTTCTGTAGGCTGTGTGTAGGCATAATCAAGGGATGCCAAATGTATTACATTACCTGGGATATTTGGGGATATTTTTATTCTACTCAAAGTAATCTGCAGGATCTGATATGAAGAGACACAAAAGGTTAGTTGAAAGCAGACAAGAACTGAATCATTGACTTGAGGAGGGAACTGCATTGTGCAAGCTGTAATGCTCCTTCTTATTCATTACTGCAATTATAATTATGGAACCCAAAGTATTTAATTGGCCTCCCAGACTCTTCACACTGAATAGATTGCATTGTTACCATTTAGAAAAAATATCCTCTTATGCATTGCAAATACATGTGCGTGTTGCTCTCTGGCTCTCAAGAGGTTTCTTTGTTTATGTGATGAGCGATTAACTGAATTAGGGATCTTTGCTGTGTTGTGTCAAACGAAAATCCAGCGGAAGGAGAATTCTTCCCGGAGGTCAGGTGCTATTAGAAGCTCTAGAAACAAAACTTGGTGCATTAAAACCATCACAATCCCAGTGTAATCAGGGCTGTTAATTAAGAGTTTTCAGAAGCAGGAAATTCTGGGGGGCAGAGTCAGCACTTGGGGCTGGATTTCCCCGCTCTGGTCTCATGGCAGCGGGGCGTGGGGTTGTGCCCACTGGTCCAACATGAACCTTGCTCTGGTTGGGCCAGGGAGAGCTGGCTCAGATTGCCTTGTTTTATGCGACTTTGTGTCTTGTGTGTGGAACAAACAGACACGTTTAATTACCAAGCAGTAATTCCATCCGCAGGGCTCTCCAGAGCCTGCAAATGCAGGCAAAGCCTGTTTGTTCTCCATTAACAGCAGCAAGGTGCGGAAAGGTTTGTTTTTCCGCCCTCATTCCGGCATCCCTCGTGCCTCTCAGGCAGCAGTTATTGTCCTTTCCCCATCTTTTAACGCTCGCACAAATGGAAGGACGGTGAGTTGGGCTGTGCCCAGCTCGTAGGTCCCGTCCAAACCGCTCTCTGATGGAGCGTTCCGCCGGAATTGCCTCTCCTCTCCTTGGCTGCTCCTCGCCCAGGGGCGGCGGGGGACGGGGCTGCAGTCGTCACACACACACACACAAGGATGCTGTGTGTAACACTTGGCAGAAGGACCTGAAATTGGATTACAAGCTCCTATTCCAGCAAGTAAACGTCCACGGTGTTTTTTATAGCTTATCTCTATTCATCTCTGTTTGCAGGCTCTGCTTGCCAAGCGTTAATGTAAACACTCTATTTTGAGACGTCGGTCCATTTGCCTTCTGGAAATCCTTCTTTTATAAGGTGGTAGTAAAGTCTGTGCATAAAACCAAAATAGCTCTGTGGTCATAACTGCACGGATGCTGCGTGGCTGGCGGCGCCGGCCACCTTTCCTGGGATCCTGGGGCTTACAGATGGGAACGGGAGCAAGCCGGGCAGGGAGATGCAGCTCTCTGTGCGTGTATAGATGTGTGTGTATATATACATATATATGATTTTCTCTCTCCCCAGTGAGGCTGGAGATCTCTCGTAGTTGAATTTGAAAGAATCAAATTGACTTGCAACTTATTGGACTCGTTTCCAATACACTCCTATAACAAATTTCTTGGAGTTGGGGCTCGGTGCGAAATGGGTGATGGTTGAAACTCTTCAGGGGATTTAGAGCATGGTTTTATTGTATAGTTGGTTTGGCTGAGAAAATCATATATGGAAACATCACCTGAAAGAGATTAAAAAGAGAGAATGAACCAGTCCTGTGTGTCCAGCCAAGCAGTTGCGTATTCTGGTGGTGTAATATGTTGCACAATATTTTGGAAGAAACTGTGTAAATTTTGGGAAACATGGCCTGGAAAATGTGCGAAGAATCCCGGCATTCTGTGAATGTGCAATCTGTGCAGTTCTTGGAGGGAACTGGGTGTCAAGTACTTAAGAATATTTACTGGTTCAGAGCCTTCTCGTGTTTATTTTTGGCTGCTTTGTGATTGGGAAAAAGCATGAGGATTGAGATGCTTCCTCGCCTCCTTTGGGAGGACAGACAGAAGTGAATGAGGAGATGAAGGCGGAACTTCCCAGCAGAGAGCTGTTTGTATGGGAATGAAATGAAAATGTGCCTCCGTAGCATCAGGAAATCTGTAAATAAAACCTGGTTTTCTTCCTCTCTGTTTGCTCCAGTTTCCTGAAAACTTGTTTACATATTAAAGGCTGTTAAACTGTCTTCCTTTGTGGCAGGTTTTACTTAGAAGCAGTGGGAATAAAAGGTTCCCATCACAGCTATGGATAACGGGGCTGGCCTTGTGGCAGTCTCTGGGAATTGATTTGGCAGGACAAAGAAAAGAAAGGGGGAATGCTTTTAATTTTCTGGCATTGCCATGAGGTCAGGGAGGGAAAGAAGGTACGGCAGAAGCTTTCTACACCCCTGTGGGGTGGGGGGACAGCCACTAAACTGTGGGAGAGTGTCTGGGGAGCAGCCCCGCGCCTGACGAATTGCAGCTGTGCCCATTGTCAGAGTGCAGACAGCTGTGCCTGCCCAGCAAGGAGGGGATCAAAGGATGGGTCAGCGAGCTGGGAGCAGTCTGCTGGGGCTGGAGCCTGCTGCTCGGGCTGCGAGGAGGAAGGGACGTGTGGCTGTGCAGGGGACGGACAAGGTAAGGTGCTGTGTGAGGGGCAGGCAGGGTTAGGCGGCCATGCAGGAGGAAGAAGAAGAAGCACCAGGAGCTCACAGCTCTCAGAGTTAAGCTGCACCAACCCAGCAGAAGAATGTCCCGGAACCCCCTGTGCTCGCTCTTAAATGAGAGTCAGCTTGTTAGCTCCTCTTCCATCCCCGAGGAGGGGGCTGCTGCAGCACTAATCAGGGCACCTTTCAGGACCTGGGACATCCTGAGGAGAGTTGGAGGTTGTTACTGATGCTGGTGTAACAGTGCTGTCTGCAGGAGCTTGTTCTGGTTTAAGCGTTTTGCCCCGTTGACCGCAAGGAGAGAGAGGTGAGAGGAAGGGCATCCCTGGAAGTGTTCAAGACCCAGATTAGGCAGGGCTTGGAGCAGCCTGGTCTAGTGGAAGGTGTCCCTGCAGCTTGGGATCAGGTGCGCTCTGTGTGAGCGATGCCTGCCATCAGCCTCCCTGGTGACAAATGGCAACTGTTGCTTAATTTTTATCCCCAATTATGTAGCTCCAGGACCCATTTTTCAGGTGGAATGTTGGAGCCATTAAGAAGAAATAAGTAAACTCTGCTGTATTCCATCATTTCTGGCAGGTACCCAGTGGTCTGTAGCCTTAATGTATGTGCATTTCTATGCGGGTATTTTTCATACCGCTCGTGCCTGGGACTGTTGGAAGCTTCTCTTGCTGGCTTGGCCCAGGGGCAGGAGCGAGTGTGAAGCGAATCCACAGCCTTGGGCTGCTGAGAAGCCAAACTGAGCAGCGTGGAGTGTCCTCGCCCTGTGCTGAGGGGACAGGGATCCGCAGGATTTCCGGGCGGCTGGCTCGGGTGATGTGACATTTGCAGAGGTCCTTTGAGGGAAGGGGTTACCTGGGGAGAGCTGCCAGAGTCTGAGCTCGGCCTCGGCTGCGCTTCGAGTGACCACGGCAGGCTTTGGAGAGAGGCTTTGCTGGGAATCTGCCCTGAGCTTTCACTGTGGGCATTTAGGACCTTGCCAAGTGCAGGGAGCAGTTTCTGAAGCTCCCCTGATTCTTTAGCAGATGGATAGGTGGATATTCACCTAAAAACACCTGAACCTCAGAGGTGCTGGTGGGATGTGTGTCTTTCCTTGCTGCTTTTGATGTCTTGATGCTTTTTGGTATAAGAAGCGCCACTTCCTCTGGAGGAAACATGGGAGATTGGGATGTGTTTTGTTTTCAGAGGAGATTTTGTGACAAATTTGTCAAATTTGACCTCTCAAACAATGGCAGAACAAGTTTATCAAAACACTTGCAAGGTTAATGTCAGCTATAAACTCGTTTTTAGAACTGGGCAGTAGAGGAGCCAAACAGCCTCCCTTGGGTCTTGCTTTGGGAGCAGAATACACCTCTGCGTTTAAAAAAATGTGCCTAAAACCACCAAACTCTTCCTGGTATGAGCAACCAAGATCGTGGAAGGGTGGCTGAAAGAGATTGTCTTTATTTCTGAGATAGGATTGGAGCTATTAGATAATTTCTAATTTAGTTTTGAAAGCCCTCCACTTGCAGGGGATCCGGTGACATTCCTGGAACCTTTTGCACGTGCTTGTCTGTCCTGGCACTTTTGTATTTCTGAGTTTCGCAGCTCTTCTGTTGAAACCTTCCTTGCTGGAGAGGTGTCTGCTGTAAAATTGCTCCGTGGGATTTGGGCAGGTGTGTGCAGATTGCTGGGGCCAGGCCAGAGCTCACCAGCTCTGGAGCTGCTTCCCGGCTCCAGCCTGAGCCAGGAGAGGAACAGAACTCGGCAAACCCCGTTCAGGATAATGTGATTTGCTGCAAAAGTCTGTATTTTTAGGATGTTTACTGCAGAGGTCTGAAATTACGTGGGCAATTTGTTGCCCTTGACAAGGGAAAATGTATCTCCGGTGAAATTTCATACTAAAAGCAATCTTTTAATGGACCTTTTCCTTCCGAGCTCGGTGCTTTAATGGCACTGTCTGTGCTGTAAATCATCCCTGTGAAATCCGGGCTCGGGGTGGAGGCTCCCGTTCCTGGGGAGCGTTCTGGCCCTGCAGCCACCCTTGGGTCCTGGTTCTGGGGGTACAGCCCCTGCTCTGTGGCCAAGAACCCTCCTGGCACCAGCCTGGGGCTCCAGCAGTGTCCCAAGCCTTGTGCTGTTGCTCTGGGGCAGCACGGCCAGAACCAGGTAGGCTGAGGGTCCTCTGCTGCCCAGACAGGGCCTGGAGGGGCTGTGAGGGTCCTCTGCTGCCCAAACAGGGGCGGTTCCTGTGCTCAGACACATTTGCTTGGCAATCCAAGGAGTTAATGCTGGGTTTTGTTGACCCACCTGTTCGGGGGGAGGTTTTTAATTACCTTTTTGGTGGCTGGCCAGGAGGATAATGCCTGTACATGTTCCTTCTCCTCTGTTTGGTTCCCCCAGCTTGAACACAAAGCGAGCATTAAATTGCCTTTTCAGAAGTGTGGCGGCCTTTGGAAGGGGCGCCTGCTTTCCCCTATCCGGGTTGTATCTCACACCCTGGGGTGCCAGGGAGCTGAATTCCAAGGGAAAGAGCTCGGCAGAGGCCTGGGAAGGAGCTGGCAGGGGGGATGCTGTGGCACAGGGAGGGAAGGCAGGGTCAGCAGTACCTGCTGGCACGCGTGGGCAGTGTCCCGAGTGGAAGCTGGGCACTGTGGGGTGCCGGGTGTGTTTACGGTGTTGTGGGGCAGCAGCAGTGCCCTGTCGGGGCCGTGGCTGCTCAGAGGCTTGGCAGATTCCCGGTGACAGCGGCAGGGGATTGTGCTCCAGGAGCTGAGCTCTGCTGATAGATTTTTTTCCCATGCTTTTACCCCAGGCGCCCTTTTGTTTCCTCCTCAGTTGACTTTTTGGTGTCCGCTGGCTTTCATAACCCGTCCTTTGCCCCTGCAGTTAGCAGCAGCTCCACGTGTGCTGCCTGTGCCGGCCCTCGTGGCTCCGCTTCAGGGACAGCGGTGTCCAGGGGGCTCTGGGCACCCATCCCACGGGGCTGGGCATCGCTGCCGGTGCCCGCTCTGCAGCCCCTCCCGAGTGCCCGCCCTCAGAGCAGACCCGTCCTGTCCCCAGAAAGGTGAATGGCTGTGACAGAAGTGACAAACCCCTCCGGAGCCCTCCTCTTCCTCCCCAGCCGCTTTGTCAGTGGGGTTGTTCTGTAGCTGGTGTACACTCTCCCGCAGGGATGTGGGGGCTGCTCCGAAGGGAAGCCAGCCCGAGTTTGCTGGAAGTTCGCGTGCATATCTCCTCCACACGTGTGGATTCCCCTCCCCTGGCTCCTTCCTGCCAGAGCCAGGCACCGAGGAGCGCTCAGGTATTTTGGCAGGAGTTTCAGCCTTGCTCACTGGTTTCCTTGGTTATGGGGGTGTCCCAGGGGAGTTGGGCTGGTGTGGCAGCACACCTGGGCTGATGGGCTGCAGAGCAGAGCAGGGGCAGCCAGAGCTGCTGCCAGCGCAGTCAGAGATTTCCTTGATGCGGAGAGAGGATAACTCTGACCTTCCTCTGAGGGCTGTTAAGGATTAATGTTTGCTCAGGGCTTTGAGTATGTCAAGCTTTATGTAAATAGCAGTTATGACTCTTTTATTAATTCCCTCCCCAAGTAAATAACCTGTGCTGTGTATGGCGGGCGCTTGCTGCAGCAAGGAAAGGCGGCGAGGCTGCTGCAGCACCGTGTCCCCTCCAAGCCCCTCCACATCTGCAGCCCCTTCCCGATGCTGTGCTGGGAGCCTGGCAAGGCAGAGGTGCAGGTTTGCAGCCCTGCCAAGGTGTGGGACTCGGTCCGGTCCCTGGGAATGCGGCAGGAGGCATTTCCATCATCCCCTCGGGGTGTGCCACCTCCTCACAGCCAGGAATCCTTTTGGGGATTCCCAGAAATGGTTATGTCCCTCCAAGAATGCCAGTTCCAGGTCTGAATGTCCTGCCATTTTGTGCTGCTGCACAGTGTTCTTGTGCAGAAGAAGATCTACATTCATCCGTGTCGTTTTGGACTCCATGTTCCGTGAATTTATGACTTGGTTTGCTCTTAATGTGAGATGTTGGAAGAGGAGGATTAGTCTCTGGGGTCTAGCTCCTTTGCCCTTGTGTTTGTAATCAGGCAAAAATATCATTAGAAGAGATCTCTGAGGAAGGTTTGGTGTGTGAGACTGACGGAGGTGTTTTACTGCTGAGTTCAGGAGCTCATTTCCAAAACTTAGTGTTGTGCCTAAAACCATGGAGGGTGGGAATTGGCTCTTTGCCAGTTAGTTACTTAAGTTTAAGAGATCTTTGCATTCAAATTACTTATCTGGAGTGCTGGCAGGCTAATAAATTCCAGGGACTGTTCTAAATATTGTCAATCTCCAATGTAATCCTATTAAAATAATTGAGTATTTTCAGGGTAGAGAATTCCCTCATCCTCTGTCCCCAACACACAGGAGAAAACATGAAAGGCAGCCTGGAGTGTCCTCTGCACATCATTGAGCTGACACAGCTGAGATTCCTGGCTCTGGAGCTGTGAGATTCCCAGCAGCCAGGACTTGGAGAGGCACGATGCTTGTACCACAGCGCTCTGCCTTCCAGTTCTGGATGTGAGTGGCTTTTGTCCTCGCTCCCTGCTTGATTTGGCCCCGGCACCTCGATTACGGCACGGGGCTGGCGTTATCCTCTGGGGTTTGTTCTTGGAATGCCAGACCTCACCGGGCCCGCTCTGCCCGGGGGTGCTGTGGCGTTCCCAGGGGTTCTGTGTGTCCGACCCCGTCTGGAGCGGTGGCAGCAGTCCCTGCCTGCTCTGTCCCCAGCTCAGAGCTCCATCACGGCTCCTGCTGTTCCCGCTGGGCTGGGACAATGCACCCTCGCGGTGGCCGTGCTGCCCCAGCAGCCCCCAGGACATCAAACACAGCAGCCCCTGTTGCTCTTTCAGAGAAGACAGTTTCTCCAGTTTGCCTTTTGATAATCTTCAAATGCAGGCCTGACCTGAATTTACAACACGGAGGAAGAAAACGAGAGGAAAAATATCTCCCGACAGCTTTTAAGGTGTCTTTGACAGCAGTAAACTAAAGAAAATAAGCACAAGTTCTTCCCTTCCCCTTTGCTTTTTGTAGGTCACTTCAGGGGAAATCTGAGCAAATCAGAGAACTTCAAAAACAACCTCCAGCCCAATCACTTCCACCAGGCACCCAAACCCCCCCGCCACACAGCCCACAAACCTCACATTCTCCTTGGCAGCCTCGTGTGAAAACCATCTTGGAATAACTCGCCACAAAGAGGACATGAAGTTCCTTTGGTTTGGCAAAGTAAACAGGTTTATTTTTGTTTGCAGAAGGTTTTGCAGTGCAGCGCCCTGGCAAAGCTGGCCTGCCTCTTTTCCTGGATTTACCCCCAGCAAGTTTGAGGGATGGGGTCTCTCGGGAAGAGAGGATGCAGGGGGCTGCGTTGGTGGCTCCTGTCACCCCAGCCCTCGTGGCCCTGAGGTGCCAGCTGGTTTGGCTCTCTGTAGAGCAGCAGCCCCAGCGCTCTGTCCCTGGGTTACCCTGGGCTCCGCTGGTTTCTCTCGTGCCCTTTGGGTGAGGCGGGAGCAGAAATGATCCCGTAACTCAGCTGGGCTTGCCCTTGGGGTGATTTATGTGGCTGGGGATGGCTGCAGAGCCCATGGATCCGAGGAGCTGCTCATCTGAGCAGGGCCCTGGTGTGTGCCAGTGCTGTGGGCAGGGATGGGCCATTATTGCTGCAATATCTCCCCCGTGGACTCTCGGGGATGAGGAGAAGGCTCTTTGCTGCACTGAGGGTGTCGGGATAACGCCCCAGTGCTCTCACAGCGGGATGTGGCTCCATAGATTCTCTCCTTGCTGTTTATAAACAACCCAGCAGATACGGCTGGTGAGGGATGCTTTGGAGCTGCTTTCAGGTGTCAGATTTTGGCTGGAATCGTTTATGTGCTGGATCAGGAGTTCAGTTCAGTGTGCTCAGGGCTGCTCTGGGCTGCTGCTGGGCACACAATGAAGGAGCCTCTGTTGCAGTCGACCTGTGGGAGCAGATTTGGCTTTCCTGTGGTTTTCAGGGAGCTGCAGTGTGCTGGAGGCAGCTCCAAGAGTCTGTCCCACCACCGTGCGTGGAGCCCCCTTTTTGTGGAGCCCCGTGTGTGTGGTGCCTGTGCAGGCAGGGTTTTGCCGGATCCTTTGGAGCAGCACAACCCCAAGGCTTTCTCTCCAAACCATTTTAGTCGGGCTGGGGGGCTGCTGGAGGTGTGGGTGCCGTGTCTCAGCGTTTTCGTCTCGTTTGCTCAGCTTCCTGCATCTTTAGCCCTTAAAAGCAAGATGGAGTTTATTGTCTAATCACTGAAGCTGCCGAGTCAGGACTTGTGTCCAGGGTGATCGTTGTCAGTGCCAAGAAACAGAACTGAGCAAAATTAAACCCAGACCTGATTAGTGACCTACTTACAGGATAGAGAAGGTACTGGGATTCTGGCTGAAGCGAATTCAAATTCCCTATTTCATTGTATTTCCTTGATTAATAATAAGTGAGTGAAATATCAGTCAAGATTTTTTTAAAGCGAGGAAGCAGCTTTAAAACATTACATTTATTTTACCTTGGGAGAACTTAATTAGCTGTCAACAGCACAACACATGAGTGGTGACTTCTGAATGAAATTATGAAATCTCTGCTCCTGAGGCATTTTTCTTCTTCCTTCCAAGGCAGAGGGAAACACAACAGATATGTTTAGTAAAAGCTAAGTAATTTTTAGGAGAATGCTTTTGCCTTCACTGTTTTCTTGTATTAATTACAGAAGTGTATAACCCTTCAGTTGTGATTTGAATGTGAGCAACCAGCACAACCAGGTTATTAAATCAGGCTGCAAATCTGAGATCCAGGTTCATGTGGTTTTCTGTTTGATGGGCTAATTTCTTAAGTGATTGAACTTCTATCATTCCACTGGATACCATGGTAATTTACTTATTTCACAAATGTGATAAATAAACCCCAGCCAGCAAATCACTCAAATTGTCCTAATTTAGAGCTCCTGGCTTTTGCTGACACATGATGGGAGCGTGGCAGGGCTATCAGGGAAATGGATGTGCTGAGGAGCCAAGGAGAGCGAGGTGGTTGGGAGTTAAAAGACCAGAAGCCATCAAACCCCAGCCAAGTGTCCCAGCAGGGGCAGCTGCCCCTCCCGGGGAGGTTTGGTCTGGGCCTGCCTGGACCAGCAAACCTCCAAGGGTAGCAAAGCTTCACTTGTGGCAAAGCTTTTTTCTTGAGCAGGGAAGGAAGATGGATGGATGTAGATTACAGGCAGTGGAGTTTCCCAATAACTATTTCTTAAAGCTTCGGAAGTCATTTGAATGTGCCTAAAACGGTGATTTCGGGAGGGGCTGAGAACAGGAAGAGGAGGAACCCCAGTTTTAGAATCCTAGGGAAAAATCTGCAGAAGGGTTTGAGGGAATCCTGGGCAGTTGATTGTTTGTGTGACAGTGAAAGGGACAGAGTGGTGTGGATTGCCTTGTTCGCAGAAGTGAAGTACCCACATACTTAACAAAAAAAACCAAATAAAACTGACATGTGGAGCATTCCTGGGGTCAATTTGCATTTCAAAGAGTTTCAGTGGGACAAAGGTCTGCTGTTGGCTGGCAGTGGCTGGGCTGCAGGCATCGCCCTGGGGTTTGGGATGTTTTCCTGTGAAAATGTGAGTGAACCTGTAAATGGTAGGGACTGGTAAACCTCGATCAAGTCCCACCCTTCACACTGTGGCTGAAGCCCCCCTATCCATGAGGATGGACATTCACTGAGCCTGCTTGGAATCAGACAATTTTTTAAAAATAAAAGATGCTTCTGGCAAAGCATTTAATATACGATATCAGGTTGTTTTTTCAGTCCAGAGCTCACCTTCAGCATCCCTGTCACAAGTCCCTATAGGCCTTGTGATTGAGATTCCCTGCTCTTCAGGAAGGACGAAGAGCTGCCCACCTTTTTGTGGCAACTTGTGACAAACAATTTCAAATCTGGCAGCTGCAACAAAATTGTTGGCTGTACCCTGCCACCACTCTGGGGCTCAGGAATGTGTTTTTGTAGCAGATGGAGCTATTAGTTAGCTGTGCTATCTTGAAGAATTGCTTTCCCAGGTAATCAGCTCTGCTCATTTAGGATGTCGTTTCCCCACCTCGATATGTCAGCCGAGGAAGCAGGAGTGATTAATCACTGCGGCTTGGACACTGCACAGGAATAACTGCGTGGAGGGAATCGTTCTGCGGAGCACCAATGCCACAGGGAGTTTAAAGTGCTCCGATGCAAAGCAAACAAGATGGAAAAGATGACCGTGATGCTTCCTGATGGCTGTGTGGCACCCTGAGAGTTTCTGTGGTAACCTGAAGATTTGCTATTCATGGGGAGCCTGGAGGGAGACGAAACTTTCCAGGCTGGGCCGTGGCTGCTGCGGAAGGGCCAGCGCTGGCCCCGCTGCCTGGAAGGATCCCCACGGGTCCTGCAGGATCCCCCCGGCACGGACAGACGGACGGACAGACCTCCCAGCAACTCCTGCTGAGGGGAGCTAAAGGTCTCTGGAAGGTTCATTAAGAGTCAGCTGTTGATCCCCGCCGCAGACGCTGCCTAAAAGGCTGGGTCTGCTGGACCGAGCAACAGAAATACTGTAAAAGCAGCAGGTTTTTATTCTTCCTGGTTTAAAGGCTGAAAATGAGATTTTGTTTTTTCAATTACTGATATTCCTAAATTACCAGCAAAGAAGGTTAATCCTTTTTTCTTTATTATTATTTTTTCTGGCAGATCTCAGGCTTAAGCCTGTTGGTGGCTGCCTCTATTTTCATTTCACCCCTTCGAAAGCAATTTGGGATATTTTGCGAGACTTAGTGTTGCCATGTGCCGTATAAACATAAGATGCAAAATAGGGCAGTCTGGGATTTGGGATAGAAAGGGGTATCAGCTTTAGCTCTGAAGTGTGACCGAGGAGTTTAAACTTCTTGTCGGGCAGCCTCGTCTTGTGAGGAGCATGCAGGATTTTCAGCCTCATCCCTCCTTGCAGCAGCCTTTTACCGCTCACCTTCCCCGCTGGGCTGAGGGCTCCGTGGCTTTTTGCTCTTCGGGCCTTTCCTCATGGGGATATTCTCCAGGGCTTGGATGTCCTTGGAAGGAGAAAGCCGAAGGGACTCGTGGTGTCCCAGAGCTTAGTGCATCTCAAAAATAGCTGCAGAGGGGTTCGTGGGGGGAATTGGAGCAAGCTCAGGTGGGTGGAAGGCAGCAAAGGCAGGGAATTCCTGGCAGCTGGGCTTTGCAAAGCCAGCACCTCAGAATACAGACTGTAGAACCCCATCAGCAGCAGCGCTGCTTTGTAACCATTAGCTTTAATCCCATTTCACACTGGGCTGTACAGCCACTGGCCAGCCTGGATCATAAAAATGATGGCAGCATTAAACCCTGTGCCGTGAGCTTTATGGTGGACGAGTGGTGCTGCAGGAATTTATTGTGGGAGCTGACCGGTGGCTTTTATGTGGCCGGAAGAGCTGGTGCCAATGTCCATCACTCCTGCTGCCTTTGGGGAAAAACTCCCTGTGGGAGCTTCCCATCTTCACCTGACGCTCCTTGGAGAGGTCTCCAGGTGTGCTTTGGGCTGGTGCCAGCTGGGTGCTGCTGCCCAGCTGACCATGTCCCTCTCTCCACACTGTCACAGAGGTCTCCTTGGCCTCCTGCACCTGCTGAGGATTCCATCAGCCTTGTACCGGGGCAGGCACCTTTCCCCAGGTGATATGACCTCGTTGCTCTGGGCGAGGGGTGTCCCAGGAATGCAGAGCCCCAGGTGGGCTGTTCTGTGCCAGCCTCTCCCCCAGGTGCCCCGGCTCGTGCAGTGAGGATATTCACCTCAGAGCCTCTTTGGGAACTCGTCTTCTTCTCACCTAGCTCAGTCATGGCTGCTTCTGAAAGATCTTCCTGTTTACTTTCAAAGCACCCCGTGCCTGTAGCAGAATTTTGAAGTTAATTGCCTGGATGCAGACAGCACGGAAGGCGGAGTGTTACAAGGAGATAGCTGGAGATAGAGAGGCTGAGAAAATAACCTCAGGGCATCTGCCTGTGAGCAGGCATGTAAAAATACTAATTTTTGAACTTTTGACTTCAAATGGTTTGTGTAAAAATGTTTAAGTATTTTTTTTCCTCTCAGATTTGATCTTTTTGAGTCACAAGACCTTTTTGTGGTTGGCAGGGCTCCTGTAACATATTTCTTTTTACATGATCTCTGAAGTTGTTGAGTACACGGGTATGAAAGTGCCTGATGGAAAGCTGTACAATTTGTTCAGGCAGGAGCATAGAATGAGTTTCTTTTCAGTGGAAACTGAGTTGGCTTTTTGAAGCTCCTCTCGCTGTTTGAGAAGAGATTTTCTATGTGAGGGCTCAACTGCTGCTTTGTGGCTCTTGCAGTGAGCCTGTGAACAGCCCTGTGTGGAAGTACCCTCGGGGGTGTGCACTGACAGGTACAATTTGGGGCAGCCTGGTTTCTTGGAACTGGAAACTTTCCTAGAATAAAACAAATGAAAAATAGAGGGGTGTGGGCCCGGTTGGAGATGTTTCCATGTCAACTCCAGTGTTCTGTCTGTGCCCCATCTGCCGGCATCGTGACGGGCGAGCTCCTTGGCTCCTGGTTCCCTGCCTGTTTCGGCTGAGTAGGAGCATCCCGGCACACGGCACCGTCCCAGACTGCGCCTGAGTCACCAGCGCTTGAACTGCTTCCATTGGCACTTCCCACACGCACCCTGGGAAACGCTCCCCGGAATCCCGGGAACGGGAACTTCCAGGGGCGGGGAGGGGGCTGCGAAGGTTTTTGGACAGGTGTGGGAGAGTGTCTGGGGAGCAGCCCCGCGCCTGACGAATTGCAGCTGTGCCCATTGTCAGAGTGCAGACAGCTGTGCCTGCCCAGCAAGGAGGGGATCAAAGGATGGGTCAGCGAGCTGGGAGCAGTCTGCTGGGGCTGGAGCCTGCTGCTCGGGCTGCGAGGAGGAAGGGACGTGTGGCTGTGCAGGGGACGGACAAGGTAAGGTGCTGTGTGAGGGGCAGGCAGGGTTAGGCGGCCATGCAGGAGGAAGAAGAAGCACCAGGAGCTCACAGCTCTCAGAGTTAAGCTGCACCAACCCAGCAGAAGAATGTCCCGGAACCCCCTGTGCTCGCTCTTAAATGAGAGTCAGCTTGTTAGCTCTTCTGAGAGGGCTGCTGCAGCAGACAGGTGTGTAAATAAAGTAAAAGCCAAATTGCTCACCGTGGTGGCAGAGAGCTGCAGCCTGTCCCCCTGGCCTGTGCCCCTGGGGTGTCCTTGCGAGCCTCCTCTGGACTGCAGAGGTTGTGTTTCCTGGGTGCTGAAGGTGACTTTGGTGGCTTTGTTCCTTTGAGTCTGACTCTGGTGTTGTCTTGAGGCAGGGGCTGGAATATCAGTGTGCCTGCCTGTGTCCTTCACCAGCATTAACTTCAGTGTAAGTAACTTGGAGCTAAGAAATGCAACAGAATGCTCCTGGCATGTTTCATAAATCCATGAAAGTTGGGTTTCAGTCTTGATCTCATTCTCTGGGAAACGGTAACACGCACCAAAGGATTTTTTGCTAGTCTTGACTCTGGTTTTGACCTAATACAGCAAAAGGACAAAGACAAGAGAGCAGAACAATGAAATGGAAAAGGTGTCTTGCTTGCTTGTGGTACTTGGCAGGCCCCCCTTGGTGCTGGGGCTCTCATATCCCCTGTCCCTGCAGCTTTCCCGGCTCTCCCAGTTACAGCTGAGCACATGGCAGGACATTTTGCTGAGTCTAGGACTTAATGAGGGGCCATGTTGGGAATAGAGTTGTGCTCCCAGACTGGAGTTCATGGTGGAGTGTACCTTTAATATGAAGTGACACTTGTCAAAACAAATGAGCGAGATTTTTATTGCATGTTCAGTCGCTTGTAAAATTCGCTAGTCTGCAGTGGCTCTTAATCACCGCCGCGAATTAGCCAGGTCCTCCTGCAGTTCAATTACTGGTGTGTCATGTTTAAATTCTCCCTTGATGAACTGATGGTGAGATTATACGCACGGTTTCATAATAGGTAACGGGCAAAATACAAACACAGGAGGGGAGCACAGATGGTGCAAAGTGCTTAATCCACAGCAGGACGAGGTGTGGTGGCTGCTGGAGCGGGACATCTCCACCAGCCAGTTGTGCCTCGGATGAGGGCAGGGATCAGGACGTGGGAACTGCATGTCGGTGTGACAAAAGGTTCAGGAAATGCTGGCCTTGCCAGTGCCAGCATTCCTTCAGGTTGCCTCTGTATTCCAGCATCCTCATCCCTGGCATCGGGCTCTTCTTGCTGTTGGCACCGTGGTGTGCCATGCTGGTTTTTGACAATGCCCACGCCCAGTTTCATATAAAATCACAGAGATGCAGGCTTGGGCAGGCTGGTTTCCCTCTCTGCTCACAGCATTCCCATCCCCAAAGGCGCTCATGCCAGCGTTTCCAGGCGCGGCATTGGAACAGCGTGGCGGCTGGAGCAGGGGACAGCGCGGGAGTGCAGCCGTGCCGTGCCGGGCCGTGCTGTGCCAGGCCGTGCCCCGTTCCCCCGGGCTGTCTGGGGCACGGCGCTGCCTTCCCCGGGGCCGGAGCCGCGGTGGCCGCAGTGTCGCCGGGCCCCTGGCAGCTGCTGCGGGCTCGCCCGTCTGCCCACAGCCACGGTGCCTCCCTTGTCTTGACCTCTCGGTCGAAATGAAATTCTTAATTACCGGGGAGCCGATGACTGAGTCATGCTGCGCGTTGTCAAGGAGACAAATAAAGCCCGTTGAACTCGCCGAGATTGCGCTGGAGAGACTGGCACGATTCCTCCTTCTTCTCGAAGCACTCTGAGGCGGTGCAGGCTTCCAGATGTTATGTACAGCTGCTGCCTTTACAATAAAGTTTTCAAAATTACGTTCGAAAAAGCAAGCTCGTTCCCTCGTCTCTTAGCTGTGCTCTGGAAATTCTCTGCTTACCTTGATAATGACCAGAGGAGATGAGATGAGATGCAAGAAGTTGTAATTGGAGAGGAAATAACATTTAAGAAGTGGGGGAAATTGAGGATGCTTTTCTGATGCTGAGCAGGTCTAAGTGATCTCTGTGAAATTTCCATAGAGAATTGAAATGAGGGTGTTAAGTCCAGGGCTTTAAACTTCACACCGAGCTGTAAGAGCAAGGTGAGTGTGGGGATGGAGTGAGTGTTGCCACATCTCTGAGCAAATGATGACCAATAATACCCTGAAAGCTTGGCCCCTCTGCTGCGGTTCGATTACCCAGGAGATGTTTTCCTGTGCCTGTACCCCACTCAGGGCTTGGAAGGATCCAGCTGCACGTGCCCGTCAGCCTGGCTGCTGAGATTAGAGGTAACAAATTATTGATAATTAGGGCCGTTCTTGGTTTTACCATTGCAAAAAGTGAATTTATAAAAGCCAATTTATTTTTATCTCTGGCCTCGGGAACTCCAAAGCAGTTGTACTTACTCTTAATTGCTTGTTTTATGGGTGAAAATTAAGCTGGGATGTAAACGACGGCACAGGGGGGCTGGGATAGAGCTGCTGCCACGCTCAAACCATGAGGAGCAAAAGTGGCACTGAGGATTGCCTAATACTCCACAAATTCCAATTTTTATTAAGTTTAACAATGCAACCGTTTCCAACCATCCCAGAACTAAATATAGTAATGAAATTTTATTTGAAGTCAGGAACATTATCGAGATATGACTTGATGTGTGTAAGATACTGCACATCACCGGAGTGGTACAGATTGTGTTAAATGGGCCTGAAATAATCTTCAGGAAAGAAAATCGTTTTCTATTCTCCTTGACACAAAGTGTTTGTCACAGATACGCGTTCTTATCCGCGTCTTGTTAGTGAAATCATTATACTTTTCATTACAACTTTTATGCAAATATGCTGGTTTTCCTTGATTAGGTTTACATGAATAAGCTGTAATTGTAGGCTGAGGTGATATTAATGCGCAACAATTAAATACGCAATTACTGTGTGTAATTGTGGTGTGAGGGATGGGCGGCGGCAGCCTGGGCACGGTGCTGGGGGTCTGGGCTGGGGTCCTGCCCGCAGGGCTGCTCTAATGTGTCCACTATCCAAAATTATGAAGAAAGAGAGCGTGAGACCACAGCAACGCGCTTGCAGCATCCTGCTGCTGCCCGGCGTCAAGAGTTGGGGGAGTTTTCGCTTGTCCCACTTGCATTCCTCCTTTTGCCCACCTAAACACGTGGAGCCTTTGAAGTGTGATATTTAAGGAAACTTTTTCTCAGGCAGCTGCTTGTATGTGCTGTAATTCCTGTTAATCTCTGTGTGCACAGGGCTCGTTGGAGCAGCGGGTGGTGACACTTTGCTGCGTTGGCAGTTTGTGCTGCAGAGGAAATAAACAAAAAAAAACCAAAAAAGCTCAAAAGGAGAAATACTGACCTATGGGTACCTGCCAGAAATGTCCTTTTGGCAAGCAGTCAACTGTGCCTCCCTCAGGGAGGTGGTGCTGAGCCCTTCCCGATCTGGGGATCCCCAGGTGCTGCCCTGAGAGCATCTCCAGGGCTCTGTTACTGCTTTGGATCCCGTGCTGGGAGGAGGTTTCAGTGTCACCGGCCACAGGGCTGTGCTCCCGGAGGTGACCGTGAGCAGTGAAAAGATGCGTTGCCAAAGGCAGGTGTTCTAACGTCTTTGGGGTTTTTTCTGCCTTTTTTTTCTTCCAGTCAAGAGTTCCCACAACTCTAATTCCTTTGTTTTTGGTTTTGAGTGGATTTTTCTGTTGTTTTTTTCTGATAAGGCAGCGAGGCTCCTCTGGTGGGCTCTTTTTGGGGGGTGCAGCCCCCCCTTCCCTGGGACCCAGCACACCGGAGCACGACTCACTATCTGCAGCCTGAAGAATGAGTTATTGTGCCGCCAAGAATTGTTTGAAGAATTAAAATTGACCCATTTCCTTCAGGCACAGGCGAGTTAATACTCCGGAGTGTTAACATCGTAGGAGTGATTTGAGAAGTATTATTCGTCAAATCCCTGTGCTCATATGTATGTAGGTATAAATAAAAAGGCCTCAAAGGTTGTTTCAGCATTTATTAACCTCTCCTCCTCTTCAGGGGCTTTACTTGGCCAAGGCTTCATCTGGTTGTGTGGTTTTTTTTTTTCTGAATTTGTGGAACTGGAGGAGCAGCTGCCAACACCTCCCTGAATTGAAACTTGTCTTTGTCCAGGGTTTTATATTCAAGTTGCTACATTTGTGCTAATTTTGTTTTCCTGGCCTTTTTTTAGGTAAGTGAACACGTTGAGAGGTGGGATTTGAACGCTGGTGTTTGGCACGGGACAGGTTCGGGCTCGGACAGCGGATCGGGCAGCTGTCAGCCAGGAGATGCTTCATTAGTAAGTCTGGAAATGATGGGTTATAAAACAGTGCTTCTGGAGAAGCATTGTTATAAAAACAATGTTTAAAAAATTGTTATAAAACAATGCATTTGGAGATTTTCTGGGATTCTCGTGTTTGGAGCAGGAAAGGAGGACTCAGAAGTTTTCCTCTCACAGCACTGTAGGGAAAACCCAAACAACCTGTCTTGTGATTTCTGTTTCTGATTTTTTGTAGTATATTTAGGAGTAACTCTTGAAGGAGTAGTTTTTAAATACAGCTGGATTCCTGGGCTTGGGAGTGTTCTCCAGCCTCGTGTTGAAAGGGAGCGTGAGGAGGTAGGAGGCAGCAGGGGTGGTTTGTTGTTTTTTTAAATAATGCTTAATCTAGAATTAAATTCAGAGGAGTGCCTGGAGAAAATGAGATCTCTCTGATCAGATGCTCAGAACACTTTTTGTCTACTCTAATAAGCAAGAAAAGCTAGTAGAGGGAATTACATGCTGGAAGAGGAATTTTAATAGCAAGAGATATGCAAAAAGGGAGGTATCTCAGGTGAATAGGAGGTGCAGGCTGGTGAGCAGGAGATCCTTTCCCTGCTCCAAGAGCACAAGTTTTTGTGGCACAGACACAGACCCGGCCCTCCCCAGCAAAGGCAGAGGAGAGGAACCAGCTCCCTTTGGTTTCAGTGCCTGCCTGTCGTGGGCAGGGAATGAGCAGGAGGAGGCAGCATCCCCGAGGCTCCTGAGCATCCAGGCCCTGCAGGGGCTGTGGCAGCGAATTTGTTTGTCCACTTGCAGGTACCCCCTGCTCCTTTGGCTAAGGGAAGGTGTCCGGCCTTGGAGAGTGTCCTGTGGAACACCCTTCCCTGGCTTTAGGCTGGTTGAATTTTAGCAGACGTGCCACCACCCCCAGCCAGCTGGGTGCAGAGGGGAAGGTCCTCCTTTTCCTCAGGCGTGGGCACGCTGCAGGAAAACAGAAGCATCTCGCAGTGGGCACGGATGCTCCCAGTGTCTCTTTGCCTGTGAATCTGGTTAAATAACACAGGATTTTGCTGCAGGTGCCATTCAAGGTCGGTTATTCGGCGGTGCTGTAACTAATTCCAATTAAAGCAGAAAGCTTTTCCCTTATTTTTGAAAAGAAAGACTTAAAAGCTTTAATTTGCTGCAGTGAGCTGCAGCTCGTGGTCTGGACGTGCGGGAGTTGTTTCTTGCTCTCGTAGTGCCCTCCTGAGCTGGGGAACCCAGGCTCATCCTCCCAGCACTCCAGAGGAACGGGGTTGGTGCCTGGTTTGGACACCTGCCTGTCTTGGGAAAATCCAGACCTCTGGAGGAGAGGGGAGCAGCAGGAACAGGAGGAAGATGAACTGCCCAGGAGCAGCGTGCTGTGGGAAGACTTCTCTGGAGCAGCAGCAGCAGCAGCTTGTGTTCAAACACGGAGATAAACGCGCCCATCGAAATTCGTGATTTCGGGGTTTTTTCACGGAGTTGCTAATTATTGAACATAACTGCTTATTCATAATTTCTCTTCTCCTGCCTGATAGCCCTAATCCCGTATTTGTGCGGCTGTCATTCCCATGGCAACAGACTGGTGTCTGAGGCAGAAGATTATTAAACACCGAGCAGCACATTAAAATAATGGGCAGGTTCTGACTTAGAGACTTTTGCATGGGGGAAAACTTCAAAAAAAAAGAGAACACTTTCACAAAAAGCAATTTACTTTGCCAGTAATGTTCTCTATTCCCACAGCTCTCAGTGGAGAGAGCTGTTTTGAGGAGCAGCTCGCAGCCCATCTCCTGCTCCTCCCGCTTTGCGGAGAAATCCTCAGCTTATGTTTATGTCATCAGTCTGTTGCCATGGAAACTTTGTCACGAATGTATCGTGACCTCACAACGGGATGGCAAAGGAGGAGAATGTGGGCTGGAAGATGACATTAGGAATGATCAGCAGCAGGGGAAAAACAGCCCCAAGCCTTGGGAGATGCAAGAAAATAAAACACAGAGAAGGAGCTGGGGCTGGGGTCATTTACCTGGTCACATTGCAGGCACCCATGCCACCCCGATCCTGGTGTGCAGGAACTCTGCTCCAGACCCATTTAAAGCTCTGACTTGGCTTTGTTTCCCCGTGGGTTTCTAGCACTGTCAGGTAGCAAAGGAGGAGCAGACCCTCCCCTTCAGCCTGTGGCTCCAACAGCAGGGCTGGGAGGCAGCTCGAGCTCTTTATAAGTGTCAGGTATTTGTCTTTTTGGCATTTCAGCCCCGTGTCAGATGGGGACAAGGGAACAGCAGAGCCCGGGGTTTGCTGCAGCACTGCTGCTCTGTGGAAGGTGTGTTTGCAGGGCTCTGGAGTGACAGGTGTCAAGGTGATGCTTTTTGATGCCTTTCAGAAATCAGACTTTCCCTAATGAAAGCTGCAGCTAAAATGTGAAAGAGGATTAAGCAAGGATTAATAAAGGAAAGGTAGACAAGAGATTTGATTATCTGTCACAGGATACTGGCTGGGTAGCGTGTCGTGGCAGTGAGATGGAACAGAAGGTTCTGCACACCTGGGGTATCCATCCGTGCGTGTTGCAGCTTGTGGTGCTTTTTGCTCATTTGTGCTGACCCCAGACTGATGCAATACACTTCCCAAAGCAGAGGATTTCCCCTGGAAGGGCTGCTGCTCCTTCCTGCCTCGCTGCAGGCTGTTTGCTGTAAGGTGGGAGCTGCCCCAGGACTCCCAGAAGCAGTGGAGCTCGGGCCAGGTGCTGGTGTGACACCACTGGAACATCAAACCAAGATGATAAAAACTGAGAGGCTGGTACAGAGAGCCAGTGCTGCTCCAGCGTTATCTCCCTGTGCAGGTGCTCCAGGCACTGGAGCCACATCCAGAAGTGCCATTCTCCGCATGTTTCATGTATTTTTAATACAACCCTTCCGAGCACTAATAAGATCTTTGCGCAGCTCGAGCTTTGCTGAGAGGCGGTGGCCGTGGCAGTGTCCTGCGGGGTGTGGGGTGTGTGTGTGTCCTGCACAGCGCTGGCGGTGTCCTGCGGGGTGTGGGGTGCGTGTGTGTGTCCTGCACAGCGCTGGCGGTGTCCTGCGGGGTGTGGGGTGCGTGTGTGTGTCCTGCACAGCTCTGGCACACGCTGGGGAAAGGCTGCCTTGGCTCTGGCCTCCCCCAGCCAGGGCTCACAGGGCAGGTGGGAGACAAGAGCCTGGTCTGCAGCCAGCCAGCCCAACAGGGGCAGGGCTGACTTGCCTGCCTTGGAAAACCCTCTAGAGGGGATTTCTCCCGGTGTGCTGGGACAGAGTCAGAGGAACAGCATCACCTTGCTGTTTATCCCTTAGGTTTCCCGCAGGGAATAAAACGAGGGCTGGACTGATTTGTAGAGCGTGTGCTTCAGCACTTCCTTTCTCTCTTTCTCTCTTAAGCAATTTCCCTGTCCTCTGGCTTCTTAAGAGCTTAAGGATCATTTTCCTCTCACAGTTGGTAATACGAGAGGAGATGAGTAAGTACAGATCTCTGCGACCCATAAACCGTAAAGTCCTGCCTGCAACTTAAACCTCCGCGGCTTTATTTGCTTTGTCGTGGCTTCTCACATGTGTTGGGGTTTAACAAACACGAGTTTTCCCTCTGGAGACAGACTTAAAAAGAGGCTGTAAGGAGCAGTATTGTTCTCGGAGCATCTCGTCTCTTCTCTGCCTTGAGAAGTGGGTGGCTTCAAAAAGGAGCATCAGCAGCAGCAGCTCTGCGCGGGCTCTTTGCTCCTCCTGGGTTCCTTCGCAGCCCGAGTTTGTTTTTGGCTGCGGTGCCTTGGGGACAGCTGAGCACAAGGAGAGCGGCCCGAGGCTTCCTGCGCGCTGTGGGGGTCCTGGCTCGTGCTGCTGGGGAGGTGTTCTGGTGGCCGGGGCGCGCAGAGGCCGCGGCAGGTGCGGCGCAGGCAGGGGCAGGAGCGAGCTGGCAGCGCAGCATCCTGTGAAAGTAGGGCATCCCGGTGCTGTTGTGTAACAGCAGCTCCCCTCCCCTCCCCAGCCAGCCCTCTGCCTCCTGGGGAATTTATGACCGAGTTCACTGCGATTCTATATTTGGCTGAAATATTGAAAAATGCATCTGCTGTCAATGGGTTCCTTTAATATAAAAGGAAGGAGATTTATGGGAAGAGGAGTGCTGGCATCACAAGTGCCCTTTGTCTTTATTTCTTTGCTCAGTTCCGTCTTCCCCTGGACCTGTTTGAGCCAGGTGTGTTGTTGGGGAAGGTGAGGATGTGAAGCCATAGGGGTAACTCAGGTTTTCACCTCCTGGGAGATCCCGAGCACACGGGGCAGCACTTAGGGAAGACTATGAGGGTTTTTCCTTTTAGTGCTCTGCCCATTTTTAGTCTTGAGCTTTTTCAGCTGAAGATGGAAGGGTAAAACCAGCGAAGTGTGACCTGGAAGCAACGATTCCTAGCTTTAACTTGACTCTTTTCCTGCTCACGTCCAAATATGTGACAGTGCTTTAAAAAGACGCAGTAACTACCTCTGAAGGATGCAATCCAAAGTTAGTCAAGCTAACTGCTACCAGCTCTGAATTAGAATGTGGTTGGCAGTTGGGTCAGGTCTGCAGTGCGTGGGTGTGTGTGCAAGGTGTTGTGACAAACAGTTGCTGAACCCGAGGCACCGCAGGTATGGGATGATGTGGGACGGAGCAGGCTGGGCACAGCCACCGGACTGTGTCACAGCCATGGCCTGAACACCTCTTGGCAAACAATCCTCACCTTATCCTCCTGCTTCCCCTGGCAGCTGAGTGGCTTTGCCAGCCCGCTGATCCCTGGGCTCCAGGAAAAGCTGAGGGAGCTCTGGAGCTGCGAGGAAGAGCAAAATGAATTTGACTTCCGGAACCAGTGAGTTGTAGGTTAAGATCTTTCTAGAAAAAAAACCCACGTGTAGGGAAGCACTGAGGTTTGCAGCAGAGTGTTCAGTCTGAGATCGTTGTTGGGGTTCCATGGGAGCACGTGGCAGGAGCCAGAGGGTGACACAGCTCCGTGCAGGGCATTGAGGAGCCCCAGTGTCCAGCTGGAATCCCAGTGTCCAGCTGGAGCCCCAGCTCCAGACACACCCCTGATCTTTGTTATCCCACGCTGGTGGAGAACGTGGGTGCAGCAGGGGATCAGTGGAGCTCAGGGCTGGGGTGCAGGCAGCGTGCTCCTGGAAAGGAGCTAAAGAATCCAATGGGAAATGTCTTTGTTTTTGTTCTTTTTGATGAATTCTCTGAATTGTGTGTCTAATTGCGCTCAATTGCTCCCGCCTGGCGCAGGTGGGTTCGCAGTTTCCAGGCAGGGATGTACATTGATTTATTTTGCAAGGCCTGGAGACAAAAGTCATTCATAAAGAACGAGGAACTTTGCTCTGCTGTCATTGTGTGGGGGGGGTTGCATTTCTGCCTCTGTATTGTTGGCAGCTTTTACATTGATCCAAATTGAAAACTGAATGAGAAATTAATGTGTTCTCATGTGGACACGTTTCAGCTAAATTATCAAATGAAGCAGTCGACTCTTCTCCCTGCATTAAACCAGGAGAAAAACTATAATTAACTATTTCATTGACCGAGGAGGAGTGGCAAAATTGATGTGAGACATTGACCTAATGGATTTTTCTTGCCTGTGCTGTAAAGGTGAGGGTGAGCTTTTAGGGATGAGAATGGCGGGTCAGCTTTGTTCCCAGAAATATAAATGGTTTCAGTTCATTATTGCACCTTTTCTGGTTCATCTCTCCTTCCCCTGGGATGAACCTGCTTCTGCCTTACTCTGCCAGGTTTTAGGAATCCCATCAGTCTGGGACTTTGTGTAATTAATCCCTGTTCTCCTGGTGGTCCCTGCTGGCCTGTGTGGAAGGGATGAGCCACAGCCCAGCCTCTGGTTGCGATGCCTGTCTTACAAAACACCTGTTCCACTTGTTCAGCACAACCAGCTTTTCCAGGAAGAATCCAGCCAGTCTCGGGCACCAGCAAAGGTCACCTGGTGTCAGTCCCTGGGATGCTGGCAGGCGTCCTGGCTGTGTTGGGCACTGTCCAACAGCTGTCTGCTGCCAGGTGTGCTCAGGGTGATGTGGAGATGCTTCCTTGGCACAGCTGCCCGCTCCTGGTGGAGCCCTGGGGCTGGCAGTGTGTGAGATGGGGAATGGCTGGGGAGGGTCCCTGGGGCAGCCGAGCAGGGCCCAGCTCTGGCTCAGGCTGGGAGAAGGCTGCCCTGAGGGATGGAGGGTGAGGGGTCTGTGGCAGAAAGCAGGCTTGCACCTTTAGTATGGTCCAGCCTCTTGAGCAGATGGCCTGGGGTGCTGGGAGCAGGGCAGCAGTGACCCTGGCTGACCCCTCGTGTTCCCCAGGGCTCTGATAGCTGGGTTCTGAGCCCTGGGTGTGGCTGGGATTAAGCGGAGATTATGTAGAAAATCCCCGGGCTGTGCAGTGCCGCCAGCTGTTTGCTCCGGAGGCGATGCTGTCGCGGCTGGAAGAGCAGGCGGTTTTCTGTGCAGCTCAGAAAAATGTGCTTTTGTAAAATCTGGGAACACACGGCTCCGTAGGGCACTGCACAATGAGAACTGCAGGACTGCATTCCCCTGGTTGTGAGTGCTGCCATAATGCAGTACTCCAGCCCCTTGGAGACAGGAAAACACAGGCATTTCATCCACAACGCCCAAGTTAGTCTCCTAACACAGGATTTTATTGGGTGCATAGGACCAAATTTTTTATTGGGTGCACCCTTCTCACACCATGTGGCATCACTAATGGACTCTGTTGGTTTCAATGTACCACCTTTGAATATCCCAGCTGTGCATCTAAATACATAAAACAGAATCCCACAATGATTCAGGACGGGACGTGAAAGCTCATCATTCCACACCCCCTGCCATGGGCTGGGACATTGTCCCCTGTTCCACTCTGCTCCGAGCCCTGTCCAAGCTGGCTTTGGGCATTTCCATGGATGGGACAGCCTGTGCCAGGGCCTCACTACCCTCACAGTTATACCAGGGCAGTGATAGGAATAGCAGAGTTATTACCTCTGTTGATTTCATGCTTGAAGCTTCATTAGGAATTGCTTGGGGACTTCATGGGGCACGTGGTATTTTGGTGTGAGGGACATTTGTGTTTGTCCAATTTGAGGAGAAAACAGGGCATGTTTTTTTGCCTGTGGTTTATTTTTGCCCCCTTTTCAGCCAGCCCAGTCCCTCACTGTAATGAGCCTCCCTGCCAGTGCTGAGGGGCTGCCCCAGGGAGCGACGGGTTCAGTTCTGCAGCCTGGAGCTGGAGAAAGTCTCGTGTGGCACTGGGGGTCTGTTAAGTGTGTTCACATATCTCTGTCTTACATGTGGCAACTCCTTGAACCTTATCAATTTTTAATGGTACTCTACTGTAATAAGAATATATGATCACTCACTGGGCAGGAGAGGCTGAAATCCCTGTGAATGCAGGTTTTCTGTGAAGTTTCTGGGAGCAATATAGCAGGAGGCATTTAAGGCATGCTGGTGGAAGAAGGTGAGCTATCCATCAACTGCACAATCTTGGATTTGAGTCTTCTATTTAGATTAAACACGTTAAGAAAGATGGATGGTAAACGTATTTCAGCAGCATTGTCCCCAAACCAGAGCAGAATATAAAGAGTCTGGGAGAAGGATTCAATTACACTGGCAAATAGCTCGAGCAAGAGCTGGGTAGGAAGGGAGCTCGTAGGGCAGTGGGATGCGGATTTATGGAGTTGTGCGATAAAAACATCGCTTTCATTGAGCCCTCCCGTTCCCATCACGCTGGTGCTGCGTGGAGCCCTACCTGGAGCTGCTTTCGGGGCTGGCTGGCTCCGTGCAGCTGTGGATGTGTGTGTGGTAGTCCACGTGCACGGGTGGCATCCCAAACCAAGGCTCCTTCCCGCTCGGGAGTTCGGGTTGGCTGCGTTACCTTTGGGAAACACTTTGGTGCTGGTGCCTTTGGGTGGCTGAGGGGCGATGCTGGCGTTCCCTACCTTGGGTACACGGAACTGGAAGAGGGAGAAGCCTGGCCCAGCCCTTTGGGGTAATCTCAGCGCTGGCTCACAGGGTGTATTCCTGAGCTGCTTTAATGCAGTCGGGACGGGAAGGGTGATTCTGCTTCAGGTTATGCCCAGAAAGAAATGAGTTGTAATCTTGACATGTAAAGGATGTGCTTGAAAAGGCCAAGGCATGGAGTTGGCTGTGTTACAGGGCTCCCTTGTACAATTAATTGGTGCCCAAGACAAATATGAACAGTTAAGGGTCTACTCTGCCTCAGTGAGAGGTTCAGAGGAGCAGGACTGGGACTTGCCAGCCCTGCCACTGTAAACCCCTTTTCCTGCAGCGTTCCTTGAGGTGTGCAATCACCTGGGGCTTGCGGGCAAGGTGTTTTCTTATCTTGAGCTGAAACTTTGTTCTTCTCCTCCCAGTCTGGCACCTGGCAATTAAGGAGCCGTGTGATGCCTGTACTTTGATCTTTACCTGCTTCTGCAGTCCCTGGTGTTGCTGTGATTCCGAGGAGTTTTCCTTTCCATTGCTGTGGGCAATGGCTCGCGTGGCATTCTGCTGTCAGGTTCCAGTGCTGCTCACTGTGCTCCTTCTGTGAAAAACACCCCCCAAAACCTGCTGGGGTGAAACCCCCATCCTCAAAAGACTCAATTCTCTGCTAATGCTCGTCCTGGGGGGAATTGCAGCGCAGGGAAGAGTTAACGTGTTTTTGCTCTCCGCTGTGGTTCTTTTTGTTGAAAATAGGTGATTTTTCTTTCCAAATTCCTGTTGCTGTTCTTTGCTCAGCTGATTTTTTGCCCTTGCTCGGGCAGGCATGAGGATCCAGGTAGCTGCCCAGGTGCTGGGTGAGATCAGGATTAAGTTAAGATGCAGGGGATGGGTGAGTAGCCAGTGTGGCTGTGATTCATCCCAGGGGTTAGCAGTACATGGTTTTGTGCTCGGGTCCTCCCTGCAGTACAAACATTTCATATCAGCTCATGGGCTGTAGGACAAGAGGCCCCAGTAGGTTGCTGAGACCTGTGAGCTCTTCCTGCTTTCTCTGGGGCTTTTTCACTTGAGTGTTTAACAAAAAACAACAACACAGAAGCTGAAAAACCCCAACCCACACACACGTTCGCCTGGGATTTCTCCCTCCTGGAATTTGCCTGGATGCACAGCCTCTGTAGGATCACTTGGCTCTGTGTCTTGCTCTCTTTCTGTGTTTTAGGCACGGTTTGTGCAGGTGTTTTTTTTCATGGGGGTGGTGGTTTGTATTGAGTTTCCCTCTGCCTTTGGCTGAGCCTTTGGCTGAGTCCAGCCGAGCTGCCCCTGTGTGTTTGTGTTTCCAGACACCTTCCCTGGGGTCCCGGGGGTTTCCCAAGGTGGCAACACCACCATAAGCTCTCTTGAGTGGAACTTTGAATTCAGCTGTGTGCGTTTCCAGTGTAGTTTTCCAACCCGTTTTTGGTCCTTGTTGCTGTGCACGTCACAGTCGCTGAGGTGGGAGGGACCTCAACCTGGGATGGAGTTGGAGCCCTTCAGGAGAAGGTGGCTTGGATGATTTTGTACCTATAGGAGCTACCAAGAGTCTTCCTGCATTTTTTGTTGTGTCTGTGGCCTATCAGCCATTCAGACTTTTTTTCTTTTTTTTTTCTTCTTTTTTTTTTTGTTTTTTTGTTCTTTCAGGTTTGGTGGCCGGCCAACGTTCAGGGTGCTTTTTCACTTCATTGCTCAAGTCTTTTCATTTCACACCATTACCCGTGTGATTTGGGAATGCTTGAGCGTGTGCCACGCTTGTGCTGTCGAGCCACAGTCGCCGTGCTGTGAGCCAGGTCCCAAGCCTTCCCTCCAGTTCCTGGAGGTGGTAGAGAAAGTTGTGTAGGTCAGCTTGGAATCATCATGCTTGCAAGGAAAAAAATTAAAACTGACTTCAAAGGACAACTCTGACACGGTCAATTAATAATTAAAACAGTTTTTTAATGAGCTATGCAATTACCTGTGTGTCCCTGGAGATGATAGTTTATGGTATTATTGCTCAGTGCCCTTTCTTTAGTCATGGCAGATGACATCTGTAATTTAAAGCAGGCGAGACATTAAAGTGACAGAACTTTCATTAACCTTGTCTAAAGTTTGTTAATGACAAATGTCTCGTAAAAAAAAAAAAAGCTATTGTCAAAACAGCAGCTTGGTGTCAGGAGGAGCCTCAGATCCCATGGCCTGGGGGCTTCTCTTTGGCCACTGAGGGTGTGTGAATCCTGCTGGCCCAGGCTGGTGTGTGCCCGTGGCAGGCTGGGCTCAGGGGATATTTGCCTCCTCTCCGTGGCAGGCAGGGCTCAGGGGATATTTGCCTCCTCTCCGTGGCAGGCAGGGCTCAGGGGATATTTGCCTCCTCTCCCGCCCTGGAATCCTTGAGTGGAGCATCTCCACAGCTGGGGGGTAGCCACAGGTTGTACCCCATGGTGGCTTTTACTTGGTGTTTGTACTCGAGGAACTGTAATGAGTTCATGGCTTAAAATTGCGGCTTAGAGTTTGGTTTATCAGATTTAAAAGCACAGTCTGGTGAAAGGCCCTGTGAGAAGCAGGGTGGCAGGAGGGGCCGGAGCGCAGAGCCCTGGGCTGGCTGGGGAGCATGGCCACTGCTGGTCCTGGCCAGGCTGCCACTCCTCTTTCCCCAGCTGTGAAAGGCCTCAGTCTCTGCCTGCTCCCAGCCCTCACTTCCCGGGGGGATTTGTCCCTGCGTGCATCAGCAGCTGGCTGGGAGCATTCGGAGCCTTCTGTGAATACCTTCTCAGGAAATACCAGTAAATCTGGCAGCCTTAACTCTCAGGTGCCAGTTCTCCAGGGTGGCATCGTCCATTGGCTGCCCTGAGGAGTTAATTTAGTTTCCATTGGGGTCCCGATTAAAGAAGAAAATATCTGCTTGACTAATGAGGAACTCTGTGGGAAGGGGGTGAGGCACAGGGATGTGCCTGAGCAAGGAGATGGCGTTGAAAAGGGTCAGTCAGACCTGAACATCTCAGTGCTGGGTGCCAGGCTGCTCAGAAATAGAATTTTGGCAGCATTGTGTCAGTGAAGACACTGCTGAGAAAAAAAAAAAAAAAAATTAAAAAATTTGTTTGGCATTTTTGCATTTTCTAATATGGAACAGAGAGGAAGTGCCTTGTTAAGTTATTGATTACCTTCAGATGAACTTCCAGGAGTTTATAGCGGCACGTCGTGCCCTCGGACTTTGTTAAACTGGATTAATTTTTGCTTCTGATCCCGTGAGGCTTCCAAAGCTATTAATACTGGCTGCAGCATTTAGGAGGCGTCCTCCTGGCAGAAGATCTCGGCTGCGAGCGCGCTCCGGATCACGAGACCGCGGCTCCGTCTGCCTGGGAGAAATGTGGTTTCCCTTTTCAAATTAACAATAAGGAATGTAAATGCCTGTGTGAGGGTTACGCAGCATTTCATGCCTTTGTTTGTTGTGGCAAATTGGATTTAAAACACTTGCTCCTGCGAGAGGGTTTTATGTGCCCTGAAGAAAGGATTTGCTATAGTTGCTGGGGCCCTCCCTCCGATCACCGTGTGTACATACAAACACACATAAATTGTGTTTGTGTGTGTGGACAGAGGAGGCAAATGCAAGATCTGCTTGTTCTCGTGTCCCAGTTCTGTCAGAATTGGGGCTGCAGGTTGCTCAAGCAGGAGCAGTCCCTAATCTCGGTGTCTCCTGATTTCAGTGTAGGGTTCCTGTTGGTCATTCCTTGGCACTGGATTCATATCTCATCTCATGTGGGAAGGAAACAAGACATGCTGGTGTTAATGGTGTAGTCATAACCCAAGGCAGACTCGCCATTCCATGTCCGCTTCGATTTCGCTGTAGTTGTCCAGTAGGAAAAGTTTCTGGGACAAAGGGCACTCACTATGTGACTTCTTACCAGTGTCAGTGTCCTGAGGCAATCGAGGTAATCCTTTGGTTTCCCACAGAAATTTCACTTGCTCCTGTACAACACCACTTCTTGATAAAGACAGGACAAAACACACCAGACCCTGCGGATTACTGTCACTGAGGGAGAAAGGGCAGTGGGGATGCTGTGGGCAGCATCATTATGAGTGGATTTTGAAGGTAACTTAGATTATTTACAGCCTTTGACTGCATTTCTGGTGATCCCAGAAATGCTGCTGAAGCCTCTCCGCTCTTCCAGGATGAAGCACCAGGTCCCTCGTGGCTGCTCTGACCTTCCTCCCTGTGCAGGTACCGACCCTGTGTGGGTATTACTCAGTTCAAGTGGTAGCAGAGGTGCTGAAAAGAGAATAACTATTATGTCTGTTTATCTAAGTAAGACATAATGTGTATTCCCCAGATGGGTGTATCATGTTGCCAAACTTTTGCCTACAAATTGCTAAAACCGGTTAAGCAAGCACGTCTGCAAATGCACACGGCTCTGGGGAACGCGCTTTTGTGCGGAAATAGCCCATTAATTTGAACAAAATGTTTTAAATAGTTTCAGATGATTCTTTCTAAAAGCTGCGGCGCCGCAGCGTGAGGAGCGTTGGATGAGCAGATGTGCCGGGGCTGCTCCTGGCCGATGGGATGAGAGGGCAAACCTGGGCACGGGGCGCTGAGCTCAGGGCCCCGAGTGTGCCTGACCTGCTCCTGGCACCTCTCAAACAGCCACCACTGCCTCCGGCCGTGTGTTTTGGTGTTTGACTTCTCTGGAGCTGCTGAGTGTCTGTCTCACCTGTTGCAGCTTGCCAGGCCCTGTGCACAGGGATGCGTTTGCCTCACTGCACCAGCTGCCTTTCAGGTGTTTGAGGAGTGTTCTCTGCCTCTCAGCGCAGATTGTGTCTTGCAGGGTGCCTTCCAGCTGGAAGCAGCACCTGGCTGTGCCTGCCCTTGCCAGGTCCCACCCGGGGTGTCCCGCCGGTGCTGGCAGCAAGAGGGACACATGGGAGACCACGTCTCACTGCTTCAGCTGATCCCCCAGCACTCCTTGTTTATCCAGGATAACTCTGTGTGAGGTGTGAGGAGGTGGCTGGTGTGGCTTGGCAGGATGGTGGGATGCTCGCTGGGTGCCTCCTTTGATTTGTGGCTGGCTCTGGCGTGATTTTGTGGCAGATGGTTCAGCTTTGCCAGTCGAAGAGGGCTAAAATAGGAACGGGTTTGTTTTTAAAGACAGCAAAACAACCGGTGCATGGCAAACTTGTGATTATTGTGGTGTTTCTTGGTGGTTTACAATACAAAAATACCAAATGCAGTTGGTTCAGGACGGAGGGTGCTGGGGGGAACCAAGGTTAAGCAGCATCTCACACCTTCCACTTCACATCTCATTATTCATCGCTAATAGAAGCCTGGACCATCTGTCTCTGCAGAGAACATTTGGATGTGACAGGCATAGGAGATGTTACAAAACTTTCTCTGCGAGATGTTTATTTCTGGCGTGTTCTGCTCGTGTTGTCCCCGTGCCTCCCGCAGTGGACGAGGAGCCCTCGCGCTGGGCGGCTGCTGCAGGGAGCTGGCTGGGACACCGAGCTGTCACCAGGAGCTATGAGAGCTGCTTCCTTGCCTCTTAAATTCTCCTTAACTCACAGACAACCTCCCAGAAACCCTCTGAGTTTGTGCCATGCCTTGGCAGCAGTGCTGAGTGTCCCAGGGTGGGGAGCAGAGGGTCCCACTGGGATTGTGGGGTGGGCAGAGCAGTGTCCCAGGGGGGGGAGCAGAGGGTCCCATCGGGATTGCAGCAGTGTCCACTGCGGCCTTGCTGAGGTCCTGCCCCTCGGTACCTTGCCATGGGGATGCCTGGGTGGGCTGAAGCCAGAGATGGGGCTGCAGGGTGTTTCCCTCTGCCCCACAGCACATGCAGCACCCCTGGGAACATTGCTGCCTTCTTTCCCAACAGTTCTGCCCTAGGGAGACTTAGAATATCAAATATCCATCTCCCCTGGAGGGAAGGAACTGCTGTGGGATTTTCAAATTCTTTTATGTTTTCTTTCAGCAGCGCTGAGGAAAAATATCTTCTTGGTTCTATCAGTTAAACTGATGCTTGTGAAAGACTTAGCAAATACCTTCTTTCCATCTGTTTATTAGGCTTCTGAATTTAAGCAGTAATCAGAAAACCAAACAGAAAGGCTCGTGTTGAGTGTAAAGTCCCTTCAGTCGTCTTGGTGGCCGTGGTGCCATCCAGAGCGCGTGTCCTCTCCTGAGAGGAAAATCAGATGGAGAAAAGTTGGCTTTTGGGAGGCTGTGCTATTATCTGCAGGTCCGGCTCTGTGTTAGAGCGAGCCCCAGTGCTGCTGGCAGAGCAGGACCCTCGGGTGGGCACCGCTGGCACCGGGGTCCCGTGGTGCCACCAGCAGCTGGGTTCCACTTGTTGGAGAGGACAGGCACCCATTTAAATGCTGAATAATTGAAGGCCAGGAGTGCAGCGAGCGAGACGTTAAGGCTGGCTACTTAAGGAAGAGATGATGGATTCCTGCAGAATCCTTTTTTCTCACTTTTTGAAGGCATTTTAGGGAGAGATTCTTCCTAAGGGGATTGAGGTCATCGCTCTTTCCTGTTTAAGACCTGGTGAATTGCCTCTTGGACACTTTATCTCGTGAATGACACGGTGTTCAGTCAGGGGGTTCTGCTGACAGCGTGAACCACACGAGCACAGCTCAGTTTGTGAACATCAGCAGAATCGGAGATGGAAATACCTCTGTGGCGTTGGTGATTTAGTCATGGAATGTAAAGAATTTTCAACAGTAAATGCACCGGCTTTTGAAGTTTCTTTATCCTCTGCAGAGTTTTAACTTAGATGGCAATGGGATATCAGTATTCATTTTATAGCATTTTTTCCGGAAGATATTTTTCTTATTTTTGCCAGCCTGACGTCGTTTGCATTCGGTTCTTCTGTTATCAATAACTGTAGAAGCAATCCGAGCAGAGTTTGCAGAAATTGCTTTGTCTGTGCTTTGCTCCTCCAGTATTTATTGGCTGACACTCTAATGTGATTATTTCTCTGTGTCCCTGCTAAAGACACAGCTTGGAAGGATGCTACCCCGAGATGCCAAATCTGCACTTTTCTTCGCATGAATTTGTGAGAGAACAACTGTTTATTACAGGCACCTGATTTGAAAATTATTCCTTTGGAAGATGAAGATTAAGCAGCATTGAATTTATATTTGTGATAGATAGATCTCATCTCTATGATAGAACAGTAGGGGTGTTGAAAATCCTGGAATGATTTTGTGGAATCCTGGAACGGTTGTGCTGACAGGAGATGGTAGGAGAGGAAAGTTTTTACAGGACAAGAAACAAGTTGCTGAACTTGGCATCTGCAGTAATCTCGATTGGAATACATGCCTTGGAGCAGAATATTTGGCCACTGAGCTGGAAAATTGTTATCGGTTGTGGCAAGGCTATTTTTAGGCAGCAACATCTGTGGAACACCATTTCCTCAAACTTTCACTATCTTTTGACAAGTCAGCCAGATGTGACTCACTTGAGCATATTGGGCGGAGAGGAAAAAAACAATGTGTTGTGTTTACCAGAAATGCAAACATGACCTTTTCGGGATGAAGGCAGTCTTTATTCCCAGCCCATGGAAGAGGCAATAAGAAAAGATGGATTTTCATCGTCAGTATCAAACCTCTTTACAGCGCAGTATTGTGATCCAATGCTCTCACGAAAGTCCTGTTGAAGAGGGTTCTGCAAAAGAACAGTTTTCTCTCCTTGTTTTAGAGCAGAAAGGGGAGGGAGCCACTGATGGTGCCCTGATTCTCACCCTGAATGTCCCAAGGCTTGCGTTTGGCACTGCCTTGAGAAGCTTTTCTCACCTGGAGATGGGTCTGAGCTTTCCCAGAGCATCCTGCCCTGGGAGCAGAGTGTTCCTGCCCAATCTGGAGTCGCCAAGAGCCCCTTGGTTAAATTAAGTGGAGGGTTTGGTTTCCTGCCTGTGTCAGGAATGCCATGCCAAGGAGAGTTCCCTCTCCTTGCAAGCTCCCGTGCGAGCAAGCTGGGGAGCAGTTTTGGCTTCTTGAGGGTGATGAGCACGTTTCAGCTTGGCTGCTTGGGTTTCAGAGCTGCATTCCCACTGCTTGCTGGAGCTGGAGGCTTGGCTGAGGAGCTGCAGCTCTGCCTGTCTGTGCCCTGCTGTCACCGGGTCAGCTCCTCTCACCCTGCTGTGTCACCCCAGGTGCTGCCCCGGAGAGTGGGAGCCTGGCTGCAGGGCTCGCAGGCTCCTCGGGCTTCAGATGCGTTGCTGACTGCTGTCATCGTAAGCAGATTTGTTAAAGTAACTTCCAGAATTTGCCAGGATAAATTAACTCACAGCACTGTACTCACGGCTTGCTGCTTCCTTGGTGCTTCCTTGGTGCCCAAAGAGAAGGGTGGTCCCCGGGGCAAGGGGTGGCACTTTGGGAAGGTTTGGGGTGGTTTTTGTAGCCCAGGAATCATGTTAGTACCGTGGAAGCCAGAGTGGAATTGCCATGGGAGACTGCAGGAACCCAGTGGTGCCTTTTACTGCAGGAGGAACCCTCAGCATTAAGGGTGTCTCATCCTCTAACACGGCTTAGTCAAAGCAAATAAGCCCCAAGGAGGTATTACCTGCCAGGCTCCGGCTGGGGCGTTAGAACAGGAGTCAGACCTTGACATTTGATGTCTCTGAAACAGGTTTTGGCTTTAATTCAGTTGTTTACTACCGCAGTCGGGAGCAGATTTGTTAGACAGGGCTAATTACATGTGCTTGTTCCAAAATCATTTGGAAACTGTAACATTTGTTGCTTTTCAAGCGCTTTAAAATATGCAAATATTTCATGCAATGAAGAGAGCTGATTTTTGCAAGAAGCCACAAATGGTGTTACAGCCAAATGTGATTTTAGAGGTGGCCCAAAGCAAATCCATTGGGTCCCCTGAAAGGAGCGGGGAGGAGGAGGACGGGGAGGGTTCCGTGATCGGTGCCAGTGTCTAATCACAGGTGAGAACTGAGCAGGTGGAGAGGTTGTTTGCTCTCTTTGTCTGGGATTCATTAAACAAGTGGTGGGAAGGTGACCAGGAACGGTTCCCAGTTCCAGATGAAGGGGTGTGCAGGGGGTTTCTCTCGGGTGTGCATCAGCCAAGAGGGGCTGGCACTGCCTTCAGCAGCACCTACAGGCTCTGACCCCTCAGATGGGAGAATTCCTGGGACCACAGTGTTTTAAATATTGCTGGGTTTCTGACTGTGAAGTGTTTGGCTCAGGCGTTCTGCTGCACTGACAGGATCCAAGACTCCCTTCCCCAGTGAGTGGAAGCTCAGCCTGGCCCTCTGCTCTTGTCTTGAACAGTTTTATAGAAAACCGGTGGATCTGGGGCTTTTCAGTGTTCTGCTGAAGGTCCAACCTCCCAAACCACTTAACTAGATGAGACCCTGAATGTGTATCATGGGAGCAGGGATTGGAAAGTGTTTCCTTTAGGTAAGTCCAACCACCCAGAAGCTGTTGGAAAGACACCGATTCCTCCCATATTTTAAGTCTGGATAATTTTATAAAAACCCTCGTATTTTGTTTGTGTCTTTGCTGGAAACCATGTCTATCTGCCAACCCTTTGGAAATGTCATGATGTAATTATTTTAACAGGCAGTCTGTGCTCCTTTATTTGGGGGATATTAACCTTTCTAAACAAAAGAAATGTTAATATACATGGGAGACGCAGCTAATGGGATTTCATTTTTCATATTAGAACAGACTGGAGTTCTCTTTTTAAATTATAGTAAAAGAATTCAGCAAGTCGAGTAATTGCCTTCAGCTAATCCACGATGGCAAATTTGAATGTGAATATCCAGATCATTCTGTATGGATGGGAAAAAGTAATGTGATTTTCTTGTTTTTTATTTGCTTTGGCTAAACAGTGTTGAAGGATGATATAAATTCATTGAATTCAAAACAAAGAACATGCTAATTATTAATGCGCCGAGTTGTGATGCGCTGTGAACATGCTGTTTAATTTGCAAGGCCTGTGGTGGCCTGCTTATATTTCATTGCATATTGATTCAAACTTTGTGTTTGTATGTGGTTTGGTGGTTTTCCCTGATAGCCAGGGAATTTCAGCTGGATTTATGGGCTTTTCCCCCCTGGTGTGGACGTCGTCGTCAGATCCGGGCACGACCGCAACGGCTGCGCGGGTCTGGACACAAATAGATAATATTTTATAGGGCTTGGTGCAGGTTGACTGGATTAATTCAAAGATTAATTTCTCTGTGTGCAGGCTGTCCTCAAGGCTGCCTCCTGCTCACCACGCAGCCCCTGGGCTCGCCAGGGCCTTTCTGGGCAAACACTGTTGCTTTTATGAGCTGATGCTGCATTTAAAGTCGCTCCTTCCCCGGCGTGCCTTGCGGTTGGATCGCGTCGGGATAAATATCCCAGACTCTGCAGGATTTTATCTTCCAATCTCGGTTTTAAAGGGATATTTCCAAGCTCTCTAATCGCTGGCTTTATCTGCAGCCAACTGGTGTGGTTTGCAGCGTTCTGTGGCCGCCGGGGCTCGCGGGGAGCCGCGCTCACGGCTAACGCGTACGTAACAGAACTCGCTGTGGATAAAGGAGGATGAGTGGAAAGCCGAGTTGATTGCATGTCTGGAAGAATATTTTTGCTTGATTTATGTTCTAATTTTAGTATTGGGCTTTCTTCACGGTAGTAAAATGTCACATTAGCATGGAACTTGCCATCTAATACGCTGAGAACAAACACGGGTGCTGAGGCCGTCGTTCGGGCGTCCCTGAACGTCAGGATCCAAAGGCTTTGCTACAGCAGAGTCTTGGTTACAGCTCTGCTTCTGTGTGCAGTTTTGTAGGACATCCTTTGGTAGTAGTTGCCTTCCCTTTTCCCCAGAAGTGCTCGGGGAGATCTGCCTGGGGTAGTTAATCCTGGTGTTACGGTGTCGGGATGCTCCTTAGAGGCTGGAATAAAACAGCCTCCAAGCCCCGGTGACTCCCAAATCCTTGGCAGTGTTAAAGCACACAGGTGGGGGAATTCCTTCTTGGCACTTCATGTCTGCGTTGGGTTTTGGCTATAAATCCAAGTGGAATTTTCATCCAATGAAAATGGGTGTCGTGGACCCCTCAGTGCCACCATATCAGACCCCAGGCTGACCACAGTGTCAGCTGCAGTGACCACCCCCGAGTGCTGCTGGTGGGAAGCTTCCAAGATCTCATCTTCTGCAGTGTTGGAGGCTGCTCCTCAACCAGTGATATGGAGGAATTAATAATTCATCTTGTGTCTGTAGGAGGAAAATGAGTCTTAAATTTGATTAGTAAATGACAGGTTTCAGCCTGGTAATTTGCAGCCTTTATTAACAAACTTGTAGAACTTATCAATAACGCTGGAAGCCTCTTTATTTTGGGCACCTTTATTGTAACCGGTGTCATTTTTCCTGGGAAAGAAGTGTTGGTATTCCTATCTTGAGCCAGGCTCATTAAGGCTCCAGGACTGTTCCACTTGTACATGGTGCCTCTTGCCAGTTATATGCCACAGATGAGTCACAGGCGTGTTTTGATTCCTGATGGTTCTCCGCCTGCTTTGCCAAATCCCCCAAGATTTCTTTTTGAGATGAACCTCAGTGGTTAACCACGACTTAGAGCCTGTCCACAGATTTTATGTGGGATTTTTGGGTTTCTCTCAAGCGGTGGTATGAGACACGCTGCGAAGAAAAATAGTAGCCATATGTAGTCTAGTCTTGTTGAAAGTTGGGAGAAGGGGAGTGAAACTCTTCCAAGTCTTGTTGGAGTTTCCTTGGCTGTGCGGTGCTGATGTGCTGGAAGCTCTGCAGTGAGTCAGTGACAGGGACTCGAACGTCCCTTGAATTTCCTAAAAGTCCCAAGACAACTTGAGGAGCAGTTTGTTTTCCTGGTGTTTATTTTAGTGCCTTTGCGCCGTACTGGGAGGTCACGAACCAAAACCTGCCCAGATGGGGAATTGCTTTGGTTAAACTGTGCTGCACTGTGGGTGTCAGGAGGATTTCACTGAGGAGGAGGAGGGTTCTGGGGATGTTTGGGAGGCCGTGGGCTGTGGACATGCTGGCAGAGCCTCTCCCCGAGCTGGTTTGCTATGCAAATCGGCAGCTGAGCGTTGCGTCGCGCTCGCTTTGGGATGATGCTCTTAAAAGTTGTGCTGCTTTTGTAGATAAACACGAAGACATCCGCTTTCAACTTCACATTCTTTAACCTTGTTTTATTCCTTGCCTAGTGCTGACACTTTCAAGGCAGATGAAAATCAGACTAAATTTAGCAGGGAGCAGAGCCCCCATCCCTCCTTCCCTCCCACCCTCCCCATTCCACGCATAGCATCCGTATCCTTTTGATTAGTTTTGCCCTTGGTTTCTGCTTCAGATGTGAAGTTTTGCAAAGTGATGCTGAAGAGAAGCCTGGGTTTTTTATGAAGTGAGCCCTTGGCGTGGCATGTCTTCAGTCCTTTGCAGAAGTGAATCTGGAGACTCTGTTTCCCCTTGTCAGGCTGCGCCCTGCTCTCTTCCTGTCTTGGCACTTCTGCCTTATTTGTGCTGCACAGAGGTGGATTTTCTGTATCTCGTGGTGCAGGATGGAGCCACTGATCTGGAGAAATTTAGTAGCTGGTACTGGTGAGCATCGGTGTTGACAGACTGTGTGCGTGCTGGTCCTCGCTGCTCCTCCGAGAACCCTCCTCAGACATTCCCCAACTCATTTAGTCCCATAGTCTCATTTAGTCCCTGTTTGAGCAGAGATTAATTATTTTGCTGTGTTGTGATGGCTGTTCGAAGCCGAGCCCTCGGGGGAAGGAATTTTTTAAGGCAGTTGAGCCTCAAGATTTAATTTGAACTCCTGTCTCTGCATTTGGACAAGCAGATTAATTGACCCTTGATAGGTGTGGGCTCTGCTCCAAATGAACAAATCCCAGCTGCTTCCACTGTGCCTGTGCATGGGCAGATAAAGGCTGGGATGTGCGAGGTGGGGCACTCAAACCCCCCTGTCCTGCTGAGCGTGGCTCTGGTCACCTCGTTGGTGTCACAGGCTGCTCACAGCTGGCTGCTCCTTTCAGAGGGCCCTGCTGAGCTGTTCCCCAGCTGGCAAACCCCTGGCAGCTCCCCCCGTCTCTGCTGCCCGGTTGTTCCTTGTTCTCCAGCCCTTCATCCCGCATCAGTTGGTGTGCATATCTAATGAGGAGCAATTGGTGACATCCCAGGCTTAGCTGAACCCCATTGCTTGTGAAATTAATCCCTCCCGAGTGTAGAAATGCTGCTCGATGGCAGGTGAGTGTTTCTGTTATTACAGTTAAACGTGCAGCTGAAGAGCAGGACTGGCTGTCCCCTCACCTCCTCCCGTGTGCCTTGGACCCTGACACACCTGTGGAGCTGCTCTGAGTTCCCCGTGGTGCAGAGCGTGGGCACAGCTGAGCTGAGCTGCCCACGGGGGAAATGTGGCCCTTCTGCTGTGGGCTGGGATGTGCCAGATGCCAGCAGGTTCTTCAGGTGAGCAAAAATGCTGCCAGCAAGTTTCTTCTTAAATAACAGCACTTTGCATATTCCCTTCTGCTTTTTACTTATGAAAAACAACTACCTGTGCCCTTTACTTTTGAAACCAAAGGGATGTGTGTGCTGTTTCCAGCTGGGAGTGAAACTCGAGTTTCCCCAACCCAAATCCCATTTCCTCAGTGTTGTTTAGATGAAAATTACAAGTTGTGTATATTTTCTTACACAGTTGATGTGTTTTGTAGCTGCACACTGATAACATTCATGAGCCAAACATAACAGTGGCTCTGCAGTATGATAAATTGGTCCTGGCTTTTAGGTCCTCTACTACCTTTGTTCTGAGTAATCAAATTAAAGTAATCTCTTATTACAGCATGGCAGAACCTGCACATGCAGCTGTTTTTTATGGTAGCTGCAGGTCTTAAGGTAAGTTAAAGTTATTTCAGTTGTTACTTATCTTTGGAATGACGATCATGACAAATGGCCAGTGTAATTTCTTTCCTTAGTAGATGGATAGAAAGGGAAGATATTGCACAGGCTGCTCACTGAATTCATAAATTTTTAGACTGGAAGCACTGAGTTGGATATTGAAACACTTAACATGACAAGAAGGCAGAGAATTGTTTTCTGATCTTCTCAGTGCCATAAAGTGAAACTCAGTTGGTGAACTTTGTTGGCAGCTTCTTGTTGCTGTGTAATTTAGATGGGAGGAGAAATAATCCATGAGATAAAAGGCTCTGGGGTTTCTGCTGGGTTTTGTTTTGCCTTTCCTGCCGTGAGAATGGAGCTGTAAGGTGCTGCAGCAGGCGTGTGTCTGCAGCAGGGGCGATGTGTGCTTGGGGCAGGGAGTGCAGGGGTCCCTCTGATGGGGATGCTCCCTCAGGGATGCTGCCTCTCACCCGGGCTGGGCCACCCCGTGGGTTCTGGGCACTGTAGGTGAGGGTGTTGCTGAAGCTCGGGGTGGTTCTGGGCAGGGCACACACACACTGAGACATCGCCAGGCCCTGGGGAGCCCTTGTTGTGTCAAGCAAATAGCAAAGTGCTATTTGAGTCTTCTCTCCAGCAATCTCCCTCTTAGCCGCGTGTCTCTGGTTCAAAAGGATAATGATGTTTGGTTTAAGGTACAGATCATGCAGAGAAGGGTCTTTCTTTGCCGTCTCTTGGCTAACTAGTGTGGACAAAAGCTGCAGAAAGGACATCCAGAAAGCAGAGTGACTTGGCACGAAGCTGCAGAGCGATGTCTTAAGGATTGCCAGCAGTGCTGATGGGAATAAGTTCTTCCCTCAGCGCTGGGCTGGCTCCGTGCTCTCCTGCCTGGCTCCTCTCCTTCTTTGCCAAAGTGCCAGTAGATGTGGTCAGCACAGAGCTCAGGGTAGGGATCCAGCTTCTCCCACAGTGCTCCTGCGTGTGCTCTGCCTTGATTGTGAGCCAGGCAGTACCGGTGTGAGGTCCATGGGTTTGCTGATGTGCCGTTTTTTCTGCATGAAAGGAGGTTTTATTTAGCGTGATGTTAATTGGGTGTTGCCCTTCAAAATATGTCGTGTGATCCTCTAGGTTTGCGAGCTGGGTGGGAGAGGAGCAGCTCCCTGACTGCATCTGCAGCGCTTACACTTGCATTTGTAAGAGGGAAGGAAAATTTGGCTTCACATTTTGCCAGCTATAAAGAAAATATTTTGATACAAGCTCGTGAGTCATCGGAGGTAAAAGGGAGGAAGTCTGAGCACTGGAGCTGCCTGTGGCTTCCCGAGCAGCCAAGTCTGAAACAGGGGACTGTGGTCTGAGAAGCAGCTCGGCCCCGCTGCGGTGCCCCCAGGCCAGGGGAGATGTGGTACCCATGGGGCTGCCCCCTGCCTTTCCCGTGAGCTGTGGACAGCCCTGAGCCCTGTGGATTGAGGCTGATCTTGGTCACACCTGTGGCAGGCTCCTGCCTGTGCCATAACCAAGTGCTCTCCCTAAGGATGGGTGGCTGCCCTGCAGCCCCCTCCTGGTCTCTACAGGTGTGCTCTTCAGAAAACGTGGCCTGTAGGGTTCTCCCATCAGCATTTGTCACCACGTGAGCTGAACAGGAGTTGCCATGGATGGGCTGTGCCACTGAAGGACAGGAACTCGGATAACCCTGCGGGGTTTCTGCGCTGTTCCGTGTCTGTGCTCCCCTGGGAATGCTCCTCACTGCTGCCTGTGAGACACACAAGTGTCAGGGGAAGTGCCTGGGCCACTAATAGCTCTTTTTAAATGCCAACTAGGGAATGTTGACCTCAGAGAGAGCCTGGGCAGGGGCTCAGGCACTGGAGAGCTCGGCCAGCATGAGAAGCCTCTCCCAATTGTCCTCCTTGATGTACCAGTGTTTAAACGATGCTAATTTTCTGTTCGCCTTTCATTTGTTGGATGGCTGCTCAGAAAAGATAATTTTTTCATTTTCCCTGGGCTTCTGGATGGTTAAAAAGAAGCTGTGTGTCGTGCAAGATGGTTGCGGAAAAAGTGGCTCTTGGAATAAATAAACGGAGCGCCTGTGAATCTGAGGCAGTTCAGTAGGGAAGGAGAAAAGGCGAGGCTATCGCACGGGAGCCAGGTGGTGGCATCTCTGACTGCCTCCCTTCAAGGTTCCATCTGACAGAAAAGCAAACTCACCCGCGCCTGTAACACCACTTATTTCCCTCAGCACAGAATCCTGATTATTAATTTGGAACCGTATCTGTGTGCGAGTGATGTGGTGACGTGCAGACAAACAGAATACTTTGGTCTTCCAGGGGCTGGCTGCTCGGTATAATTGCGGCTTTAAACAAATTCAGTGGCCGGAAAGCTGTAAAACATTTGCAGGCGAGAGCACGCTTTGAATATTCATCTTCTTTGAGTGTCACCGAGTGACATCTAAGAGTAACTGGGCAGATATGGGTGCCAGGCAAAATAGAGAGTGGGGAGTCTTGCTCGCTGATTTGTATTCTAGATGTAAATCTTAAATTAGTTTGAGATTTTAAAATGGATTTTTAAATGCCAGGCACATAAGAGGCGGAATTGATATTAATATTAATAGGCTTAAAAAGATACTTAATGAAATATTTGTATAATTTAATTTCTTCATAATCAAGTCAGGAAAGTATCGACTGACCACAGGGCTCCGAGACCTCCACTGGGCCGTCCATCTGATGGGCCTCGAGGTGTGGAGCGTGACCTTGGATACCTGGACACGCCCTGGGTTTGGGCTGACCCACGCCCCCGCTCTGCCACCCCAAATGTCACTTACTGGCAGTGATGTGAGGATCCATATGGTGGCAGGGGCACCACGTTGGTCAGCCGGCCTCGGGGCTGGCGTTCTCCCCGCGCCAGAACGCGGAGGCAGCGCCGGGAAGGCGCAGTCCCTCGGCAGGGAGCCTTGCTCCAAGCAAACAAGAACTTGGAACAAGTAAGAGTGGTATCCTGCAGATATAAATAAAACGAGGCCAGTTGCAGGAGGAGGAGGAGATGGGAGAGACTGAAATATTAATGAAGATATAAAGCGCTGCACCTACACTGAGAGCAGTGTGATGTTCTTGCTCATCTATTCATGTTGAGCTGGCTGGAGCTTTAAATTTTAAAGCCTGGGTGGAGAAGAGGGGCAAGGTTAGGCAGCTTGTTAGAGGCTGTGGTGATGCTCACAGGCAGCTGAAGGGCTCTGAGGGGAAGGAGGCTTCATCCCAGGGCTTTGGCAATATCCCTGTGGCTGAGCCTGCTGTGTTGGGCATCCCTCCCTTATGCTGGGAGCTGAGGATCTGCTGCAGCTGGACGCTGGGGCTGGTGGGTGGGACGTCTCTGCTGCTGGAAAACCTGTCTGTGCCAGCGGCCAGGGAGGAGGGCACGACAGCCCTACACACACTGGGCAGCTCGAAAACCTCAGGGAGGAGAAAGATGGGCGAGTTGATGGCACCTGCCTGGGTGCCATGGTGATCCTTGGCAAAAACCGCGCCCAGGGTGTTCTGCAGAGAGTGCTGTGGGGCAGCCACCCCTCGGGGACAGTTTGGAGCTGCTGGGGCTGTGGCACCCTGGGTGGGGATGCACAGATCCCTGAGCTTGGAGCTGGTTTTGGGTGGCATGGGGGAGAGTGCTCCTCTGCAGGAGCCATCACACCGCAGGAGAGATGTGCAGGCTCTTCTCTGGCAGCTGCTGCAGGTACCTCTCGGCTGTTTTCCTGTCTGTCTGCTTTTCAGCAAGGAGTTTGCCTCCACCTACAGGAAGCAGAAAGCAAGAAAACCCCCACAGTCTCACAATAGTGTTGTGTTAGCCCTCATCCTCCAGAGGAGCAGCTCATCCCTCTCCGCAGCACACAGCCCTGCTCCTGGAGGTGCTCTGGCAGCCTCAAGGCTCCGTGCCTCTCAGACAGGTTTTAATTCCCCGTTCCTCCTACCCAGCAAGGAAACGTGTGAAAGCTGACAAGCCAATAATTGAATTTTGGTTGCGTTAGCAAGGCTTCTGCTGGGCTTTGTGCTGAAAGACAAAGCAGGTCTTTCCAAGAGCAGTAATGGTGCAGGAAGGGTTGGGGAATCACAGCTTTGGGGAGAGTGGAGTTTTGGGTGTGGAGTCACTGGCCACGGAGCAGCAGAGGAGAACAGGACCAGGATTGATAGCCATGTTGACACACCAGGCAGGCTGGGCAGGGAAAGGGCTGGAATTCACAGGTGCCCGGCCGGCGGAGGGACTGGCAGTGCCTGCAGCGGGGTGAGGCTGGGTTACACCAAACCCATTCAGCCACCTCCCCTCTTCAGTTTTGTTTACCTTCTCCCTGCATGTGAATGCAGAAGAGACAAAAAAATCCTCGGGTGGCCTCTCCAGGGCCTCTTCACAGGGAACCTTTCAGTTCCCGTTTCACTCCCAAAATGACGAGTGGCTCTGTCACTTCCTCCTGTCCCGCTGCTGCCTTGGAGCCGTCGCTCCCGTTCGGGTGCTCGCTGTTTGGTTATCATTTGAATATTTGGATGGTTTTCCAGTGTAAGAGACCTCTGTCGGGGACATCCCGGTATGGAGGACTGGTAGCATGGGGCACCCTGGGGTGCTGGGCGCTTTCAGATGTCATTGTTGCTGTTATGGGCACTTGCATGGGACAGCAGCCGGGGCAGAAGCCTTGTGGATAGGCACAGTCCTTGGTGTGCCAGCTTTTTGAAGCAGAGCTCTTCAGGTGGTGGGGGCCAGAATGAGGAGGGGTCTGGATGGCAGGGAGGGGGTGCCCAGCCTGGCCTGGTCCCTTGTACTGAAGGAGTGAACTGTGTCTGTCCAACAGCCGCACATCAGTCCATTGCCACGCTGCTGGAATCATGTTTATGTGTGTTGGGGGGGGATGGTGCCACATTTGAGTGATGTCTGGGTGAGCGAAATTCCAACCTCTGCATTTTCTGTACAGGATACCTGACAGTAAAGCTGCGGGATGACCTTTATCTTTATGAGCTGGGAGAATTAAGGAGTTCTGTATTTTAGTTTAATTAAGCTATAAGGCATAACAGATGGTGCTTTTCTGGGTGATTATTGAATGTCTCTGCTTTGACTGAGAAGTGCAGCAGCACCGTGATCATAAATGTATTGTGATTTGAAATAGCTGAGCTCTTGAGGAACGCGTGTCGGTGGCTCTGTGTCCGCACTGGGCACCCGCCCCTCAGCCTTTCACCGTGTGGGTGCTGGTATTTTCCATCCTGTTTGGTTAAGGTGCTTGGGTGGCATTGGCCAAGCTGCCCACCTCATGTGGCTGGGCTGCCTGGCTGTGAGAGCAGAGTCACCTGCTCCCCCTCTGCCTCCGTCAGCAGTTTCCAAGTGGGAGATTCTGCAGGGAAATGTTCTTGTCGTACCAACTGCCCTGAGAAGAGGCGGGTCTTGTGCTGTGTTCTTCTAATAAAATTGACAAACAAATTACCCTAGAATTTCCAAAATTACACGGATTCAAAAAACCCCCCAAACCCCAGCATTCAATCTGCAGAAACATCTCGCTGTAGGAATCACCAGCCTGATGAGATGGCGTTGGCGGCAGCACAGCGAGGAGGGACCGAGGAACGCAATGGGCTGGAAACCCAAAGCAGCAGCCAGCTCCTGTGTCTGCAGATCAGGTACAGCCAGAGCACTGGAGATGGTGCTGTTCCAATATTTGCATATACATAACCAGGTCAGGCATTAAAGATGCATTGTAGCACGGCTGGTGTGTGGGACTCAGGAAGCTGAGAGGAGCTGAGGTCATGGCAGGTTGATTTGCTGTTTGATTTTTTTTTCCCCCCTCTATTACATGAAAACTTTACATGAATTTGTCTATGCTGGGTGTTCCTCTGCACGCTGGCAGCTGCCGTAGTTACTTCAGATGTTAGAAAGCAGCAGAAGCAAGGAAGAGTGTGGAATTAATTGAGCAAATCTGACCAGTCCGAGGCTTTTGCAGCAGGGTTCAGGCAGTGAATCACAGAAGGGGTTGTGCTGGAAGGGGCTTCAAACATCGTCTCATTCCAACGCCCTGCCACAGGCAGGGATGTCACCCACTGTCCCAGGTTGCTCCAAGCCCTGTCCAACCTGGCCTTGGACACTTCCAGGGATGGAGCAGCCACAGCTGTCCTGGGCAGCCTGTGCCAGGGCCTCACGACTCTCACAGGGAAGAATTTCCTCCCAGTATCCCATTAACCCTGCTCTCTGGCAGTTTCTCCCACTGGTGCATCATCATCTTCCGCTTCTCTTTCCCCACTCTTGTCAGACTCAGGAATTGCTCACAGCCTCGCCCTGAACTTGTGCTTCCTCAGTATTTCAGATCACTGACTAATATGCCTCAATTTTTCTCATTAATGGAGTATTTGAAATGATCAAAATGAAATAGATTCACTTCCTGGCTGTAAAGTTGTTACAAGGATGATCTATGAGAAGTTTTTAACAAAGCTGTAGTCTTTTTTGGAGAAAACCTCCCATTTGTCTTGATCTCGTGCTGTTACGAGATGATCTGGGATCATTCTTTAAATGGTGAACTTTAAAAACCAGCAGTTATGCAGGAAAGCTCCAAGTTGTGGTTTCAAAGGGCCTTGTCCCTTCTTGACCTTTCTTTCCTTTGGTTCCGTGAGCCAGTTCCTTGTTCCCCCTCATCACAGGGTGGGACACTCCGTCCCCGACACGCTCAGGGTCCCACACTGGGGCTGGACCCCCCTGCCCGGAGCTGCCATCCCGGGGTGCTGCATTTCGGGTCTGCGCAGCACAATGAGAACCCTGGGCTGTAGATGAGCAGCTGGCTCGGTGCCACTTTCGGAGACAATGCCCTGCCTAAATAGCCTGGATCGGGCCGAGAAGAAGAATAATCGCTGCTATGAAATAATTTCGCAATTACGGCTGTAATTAAGGGCAGTTTGTTAATGGGAGCGCTCGGTGAGGAACGGCCGCGGGGCGCTCCGTCCCGGCGCGGGGCCGGCTGGGGACGCGGGGACACAGCTGTCGCTCGCAGGATGGATGCAAACACCCGCCACTGCCGGTGATGAAGTGCCGTCATTCCCCCCCTGCCCTGCGGGAACTGGTCAGACAAGGAAAAAAGAACTTAAAATATGACGGCGGGCGCCGCGGCTGCCGAGGGCCCCTTCTCCCGGCCGCGTTAATGGGATATGCAGATGCCCTTACCCAGCTGATCCATCGAGCAATTCCGAACCTCGGAAGCCATTTGTCAGGAATATGAACTTCGGGCTGCGTCTTCGTCACTTCGCTTGTTTTGAGCTTGTTTTTTCTACGTCGTGTTTCCTTTTTGGAACACAGATCCTCACGGATTTTTTTTTTTCCCCATTGTATAGCTTGAGAAAATTGCTGTTAGGAAGCGTTGCCATGTTTGCGTGTCTGAGTGCAGAGGGAGCGCTGGCTGTAGACCTTGGCACGGCGTGTCTGCGGTGAAGCAGTCTTGGAAATGCTTTGGTGTGTTTGGGCAGGAGTCAGACTAATGGAGCATTTTAAATTGCTGGAGGAGGCAGCTGGCAATGGACGCATTGTCCATGGGCTGAGGATCTGTGATGGTTTCCCGAAGCCAGCATCACAGAATCGTATGGAATTGTTCACATTGGAAAAGACCTCTAGGATCATTGACTCCAACCACTTCCCTAGCACTGCCACATCCACCAGTAACCTCTGTAGTGATGGCGGTGCTGGCATTCTCAGGGAAGTCATTTTGGAGGCCTCCCTTGTTTTCTGTGTGACCCAAACCCTTGGTGTCTGTGGCTCTTGGCTCTTTGTGGGGCTCCGGAGCGAATTTTTCTATCATGGGAGATGGGGTAGGATTTGGTCTCTCATTGCCCCTAAGAGGAGGGTGGCTTTCCCAGGGTACAAAGTCACCCTGCTGATACCTGCGTGCCAGTTTGGCACTGAGCAAGCCAAATTCCCGGTGAATTTCAATTCCAGCTGCTGAAGGGCTTTCCCTGGGAGCTCAGGGCCATTGGCTTACACCAGATGGGAGCAGAGCTGAGGGAAGATGGGAATGGGGAGATTTGACACCTGCAAAGAGCAGGGAGGCTGTGCTGCACCATGCAGGGGGATGTTTTGTGTTGGGCTGCAGCTGTGGAGGAGGAGTGGCGGCACTTGTCCCCCATCCCTTTGCTCCGTAGCCACAGGGCAGCAGCCGGCCTTCTGCAGAGCAAGCAAAGGCTTTCACTGGTGCACCTTGTTAGAGGTGGAAGGATGTTTTTTGTGCCCAGCACATCGCTGGGTAGCAGTGCCTCTTGTTTTAATTGGATTTGCAGCCCGCTGAAGAGCGGTGATTTACAACAGCTGCTCACATATGCACAGCGAGGTCTTGGGGACTGCTGAGGTGTTCATCTGACCATCAGCGGAAAATCATTCCGTTTGCTCGGGCTGAGCTCCGTGGAGTGCGCGGGAAGAGGGGCAGCGCGGAGGGCAGCGTCCCCGCCGCCGCCGTTCCCGGGGCCGCCGCGGATCCACCGCGGCAACGCCGGTGTGGATGCGAGGAAGCAGCCCGTCTGCCTGTACACGAGGCTTGTCAAAGGTTTTATAGATCTCCATAATGAAGATGGATCAGGTTCATTCTCGTTGCCAGTTGCTCTATCAAAATAGCACTAATTACCGCAGCCGCACGTGCCGCCGCGCTGCCATCTTCCTCCTTGGAGCCTACAGCACGTCTTGTGCCGCTCACAATAGATAAAATGAGGCAACTTTTCCCCTTCTATTTTTGGAAAAGTAGTTAGTAAAGGAGAAGGAAATTGATTTTGGTGTCAGAAAGGACATTTCTGACAGGAGCATACTTTGAAATGATTCAAGGCATCTGTTTCTGTTGCAGACACCCAAAGCTGCTGAGAGCGGTACCTAAATTAAACTGTTTAAGATGTCAGCTCTGGGTACGAAAGCAATTTACATCCCGGTAGCACGGTTGGAATTTTTATCATGTAATGAACTTTCTCACTCAGTTTACGAACAAAGCCTCTCCCACGGTAACTATTTTTGTAGAACATACAGATCGTCAGGTGCGGGATTGATGTTCACGTTGGGAACGGATGGGGCAGGGTGTGAAGGTATGAGCAGGCTTGCAGGAGCTTTGGGAATGCTGTCTTTCATGATGGCTGGCTTTGGGACATCAGTTTGCTGGCTCTCTTCTCAAAATCCTGATTATCACGTGGTTAAACACTGAGGAGAAGCATTCCTCCTTGCTGCCAGTGGTCTCCCCCATCCTCCATGCTCTGCAGAGGGTCTGCAGCGAGATCACCTTTCAAGGTGAACGTTAAATTAATATGGAAGACTTCTAGAGCTCTACAATTAAAAGGTCTTTTACTTTCCCCACTTCAGAACAGATCTGGCGGTTTATTGCCGGAGCCTTGGCTCCCAGCCTGGCTGACCTTGGATCTATGCCTTTTAACTATCAGCGGGGTTTCTTGTGCGCTGCTGTGGCCTTTTATGCAAAGAACAAGCCCCTATTGTGGCCACCAGCTTTGCTAAAGCATTTGTGATGCTCAGAGGATGCCAGCAAAGGTGGGAAGCTTGATTTTTCCCTTTAACGTGCATCTCTCAGTCAGCACTTACTGTGCCCGTGAGGTGGTTGGGAATGTAGAGACCCTTTCTGGTATAGATATTTACCTTTTTAAGGTTTTCCTGATGAATTGAGTCAGATGAGGAGCCCAAGGGGAAGCGCAGGCTGCGTTTGCCTCAGACAATCTGGGACTTCAGGGTCTGGTTGCTTTAGCACCTTTCACGTTCCCAGTTCTGACACCTTTGGCAAATGGTCCAGAAATGACAGCAAGGCTGATCCGATCCCCTCAGCATCAGCTTTGTGTCCCTGCTTTATGTGCTTGAGTTCCAGCCTTGGCTGCTCAAGCAAAGCATCTGGTTGGCATTGAAAATCCTGTGTATAGTCTCAAACAGGGGCATTTCACCTGGTGCTGCTGTTTGGGGCCTCAGCAGCTCTGCACTGACACAGTTTAGGCATTCCTTTTGGCCGGAGTTAATTTTTACTCAAATTGAGTTGTCTGCTTAAAGGGAGAATCAGCACCCGGCTGCCAACATGAGCAGCGTATTGAAGGGGTCATGGGTGCCATGTCATTATCATTTGTATTAGTTTATATTGGCTGAAAGGATGAAAGGGGAAACAAGAATATTGACTTACGTTACTTCGTATTAAATTAGCATCCCTTTGCAAAGGGCTTCTGGTGTAACTTGGAGCTGCGAATAGTTTCTGTTCAGCAGAGATGGGGAAGTTTTGGAGTAGGGATGTGGCTGTCCCTTCCCACTGCCTTTTCCTGCGTATCTTGAGCTCAGTTGAGACCTTGCCGTGCTGTAACTGAGTGGAGTTTGTTTAAGCTTTGACTTCAAGCAGTGGATTACCTTTTATCACATTATATAATGAATTATTGATCCCCTGATTGTGCATATTCCGGGGAAGGCGCACCGATGGAGCTGCCACGGGCAGATCCAGCCCTGCCCTCAGCTGAGCAGTCTCTCCTGTGCCAGGCTCACACTGCCACGTCTCAGACCAAACGCAGCTCTTGGGCATCGTCCTTGGAACGTGGCTCCAAGGGCACAGATCCTCAACCACCCTTCTGGCTGTCACAGCTCTCCCTGAAATCAGCATCGCTGCTGCTGCTGAGGAGGTGAGAGATGGAACCCTGCAGTTGGTGAAGGTGTCGGTGGGCGGCATTTCAGATGGGGAGATCTCTGCAGAATGGCACCCTAGGTCAGCCCTGGAGTTTCCTAGGGCCTTTACTCCTTGCAAACGCAGATTTTGTCTGTGTTTGCTGATGCCAAAGAAACCGTGGTTTGTGTTTATTGAGTTGCTGGCCTTGAGGTAATACATTGTGCTGGCACTGTGTGCTGTTCTGAATCTCAGCCTCACCGGCCTCTGTAGGTGAGCAGACCTCTTGAGGGACGAGTTCTGACTTCAGGACCTGTTCCCTGGGGCACTGAGGGAGCTGGCAGAGACTGGAACACACATTTCCATTGCTCTCCCTGTGTGGAGGACAGAGATAAAACGAAAACATGGGTTCTGCTGGCTGCAGGCTGCTCGGACAAGGTGTTGAGGAGCTGTTTGCACTGAGTGAGACGTACGGCGCATGAAGAAGAGTGCTGGGCTCTGCTCACCATCTGTGAACGCAGCAGATACCATCGCCGGGAGCAGAAAGGGTTTTCAGCCTGTGAGATGAGTTCCTGATTGTTTTGCTCCACGCAGACTCGGCGGGGCCGCTGCGGGTCTTTGGCATTCCAGCGGCATGGCCCTGCCTGCATCAATCGATCCCCGCCCGCCGTATTGACAGGCAGCGCCGATAGTTCTCATCTGAAGAAGTGCAGCATGGATAATTAAGCAATGCACTCTGCAAGTTGGTGATCAGCTTCTCGTGGAGGACCAGTAATGAATAAAAAGTACATTAAGTAAATTAAACTCTTGATGCCTGTAGGTCTGTAACTGCAGAGTTGCCTTTCTGAAATTCATTACAGTTTATAGGAGTTCTGTTAATCAAGAGACTCCTGCAGAAAACATTCTGGGAATTAAAGTTTATTTTATTTTTGTGTTGTTTAGGAGGGAGACGAGTGATGCTGCTGGTCTCTCTGAGCTGGCCTCTGAGCCTGGGCCCACAATTGAATGTGGGAAAATTGAATTTACGCAGTTAAATGGTCTTGCCCCACACACAAATATATATACATATGACCGTGTATGGTGGGACTTCCTGCTGTTTGTTGGTGACATCTTGTCTTTGAGCAGGCACCCGGGCTGAGGGGCTCCATGTCTGTAAGCCAGCCACCCTTGTGTTTCTTGGTGCGTGCACGGAGTATGCGAGCTCTCAGCGATGCCCGGGGCCTGTCCCGTGCTGCATGGCCACGTGTATTTGGTATGTTAAACTTCTTCCTCTGGAGCGCTGAATCTCTGTTAGGCTCTGTGAACGAGGGAGTGCCCGGCTGAGCAGGTGCCCTTCTTGGTGTCCAGATGTAGAAACGTTCTCCAGCGACACGAACGCGTTGCAGAAACCGTGTTTGCTCTCTAAACTTTTTTTTTTTTTTCTTTTGCGAGCGGCTGCCAACTGCACGCTTGGATGGGAGCCATTTATTTGTAGCACAGTCAATCTTCCCTTAAAGAAAACCACCAGTGAATTAGCTTTTGCATAGTGTTTCAATCAAAGCATTTGATCCTTGTTTCTGCGAGATAATCCTAAGAACTTCTTATTTGGAGAATAGAAGACCGTGATGGATTTAATTCATAAAGGGAAGCAGCCGTAAGGAATGTAAATGTAAGAGGCTGATAAGGTAGGATTTCCTAGTTGCTATGACAACCCCTGGGTCATGAGCCTGAGAAAATATAAAGTAAGTCCTGGAGCTGTGAAGATGATTATAAAATTTAACTGTCATTCTTCATTTGGAGTTGATGGCAAACATTATTTACTTAAGTTTATCTCCAGGCAGGCGAGGATCCTTTCTTCCTCCCTTAAATCGGAGCCTGGGATCACAAATGAACGTGTTGTGCGCGGCCGACATTATAAGGCGAAGCCACTATTTATTATTCTAACCAGACAATTTGCACGGAATATCCCTGTAGATTCGGTCACTCTCGTGCAGAAGCAGAGCTTTTATCCGGTGTATCCCTGATAAAAGGCTCCCTGATGCTGCTCAGTGCAGGGGGATGTTCCCAGCGGGGGGGGGTGCCGTGTTCAGGATGGTTCCCCCACCCTAGGGATGCCCTGATCCCTGTTTTCTTACCCTGGAATCCCGTGTTTGGCTTCCATAAGGGAAGCAGTGCTCAAACCCGATTATTTGTTGAGCGTGTGCCCTGTCCCGCTGCCTGGTGGGCTCTTCCCTGCCTGCGGGAGGGAACAGGAGCCACAACAGCCTCTGCATTCCCCTCGAGCATTTCTGCTCTCTCGGCATCCGCTCCCACCTCAGCCACGGCAACTTGCCTTCATCTTCTGCTCTTTGTTGTTGCTGCCCTCCGGTTTCAGACCAGCAGATGAATCCTTTTGCAGCCCGTAAACATTCTGTGGTCTTGAGGGATGCAAGAGCAGTCCCAGCTGGGATAGAGTGAAGCATGGAATATCCCTGCGCGAGCTGCTGCCGTTCCTGGGATTAGCGGCTCCAGGAGTTGGGCATCCGGGGGTGTGGCAGTGCCAGAGCCCGCAGCTGCCAGCCTCCCGCTGTCCCACATTCCCAACTGCTGCAGAAAGGTAGATCAGTTCTTTAACAGCCTCTCCTAAAGCTCTGCTCCAGATGGAAACCAGCCAGTTCCAGGCTTTCAACGGCACCCTCTGTACTGATGGGTTCTCTGCACGCTTCATTGATGGTGTCATATAATTTAAAAAATACGTATGTGATGAGCAGCTGTGTGTGTGTACTCCAAGGGATCAGCCATGCCCCTCAGCAGCGGCCTCTGGCCTTTGAGGGAAGGTGTGAGAAAAAATTCTTACAATTACTTAAAGGATGTTCCAGCTCCAGTATTGAGACTTGAGTGCTAAAAATCATTCAGCACCTCCCTCTGAACTTTATTTTACTGCGTTTGGAAGACTTTTCTCTGTCTGCTCAGTGTACTCGAGAGGATGAAAAGGGAAGTCACTGGATTCAAAGAATCCACGTGCAGCAAATGCTTTTTGAGGCTTTTCACTGGCTGCGGGATTTAGTGTGATGCTATTTTCGAGGCTGCTCTCACAATTTCAGTTGGGAAACTCTTTCACCTTTGCAGCTTTCATCCTGAAATGATGCTGGTGCAGGCGAGCTGGCAGATTGGGGTAAGGATCAGAGTTTGTAGCCATTACTGAGGAGAAGTAGCTCTTGTGCAAATGGAACAGAGCATTATCACTGTACTGGGAAAACCAGAATCCCTTACTTTTCCTGGGGTGGGAACTTCGTGAAAGCACTTGCCTAAGTGGAAATTGCAACAACCCCAGGTTCTATTGACGGTGGCTGTGTTACCCATGAGCTGCATGACCTCTCTCCTTGTGCACAAGGGGATGGACTTTAGGACATCTCTTTTCTTCATGTGTTTTGTTCCTTAGTGTTTTCCCATTTTTATTTTTTGGTCACCAGAGTAGGCTGTCTCAACAGCAGCTGAGCACTGTCTGGGGAAGGTGTTCATCCCTGGACCTTCCCTGGGCAGGCACTGGGGTGTGGTTGTGTTTCTCCATGCAGTATTTAGTCATTCAAGGCCATGTTTCAGGAAAGTACATCAAAAGATCTGGTCCAAAAGGCTTCCCCAGGACAGACCACTGTGCTGGGGCTCTGAAGCACAACAGAGGATGAAACGTTGGAACGTAACAAGGCTGATGAACACAATGGAGCATTTTTATTTGGTTTCTCATCAGTTCTTCGTAAGCGTTGCAGTGTCTGTACATCGATTGGAGATTTAGCCCTACTGCCCTTGTTATCCCTAGTTTAAGATGTAAAATGCTTTTTTTGCAAGTGTGAAGGCAAAAGGCTTTTGAGTTAATTAAATCTATGAAGAAATGAGCTGTGAGCTGAGCATTGTAGTCAGCCTTTTCCAACCTGAGCCTGGACCCCACGGTGCTGGCCGCTCGCTGTCAGCGTGCCGATACCTGCCAGCATTCAGGTAGCATCAGATCCCTCTATAAAATGGAGATTTCAAGCAGCTTGCAGGAGGCTGTGCATGTAAACCTAAGCCAGAAATAGCTGCTCTGACAAAGACTGACAGGTACGTGCCATTCTCTTCATCTGGCACATGCTGTCGGCGGTGCCGCTACGGGAGCTGGCAGCAGCCTTGCAGTGGTGGGTGGCAAACAAAGGCTGCTCTCAGAAATATTTTCCACACAAAGTTAGGATTAAAAGCACAGAGCCGATATAAAATACCAGCGATAACGATATGGATGAAGGGAGTTGCTGGCAACACACAACTAAACTGAAATCTGTAAAATGAGGCTTTTTCTTTTGTACTGAGTTTTCCAGCGTTGCTTTCGCACAGGGTGCATTGCCTGTGATCTCCTCTGCCTCCTGCAATTGATAGAGCAACTGGGATCAATAATTCATGGACGTATGGAACGGCATTAGCTCTGGAGGCGAGCGAGCTCGATGGCTTGGGGAAGATGCTGATGTTGCTGGCCAGCCTCAGCCGAGCGTGGTCCTTACGTGCCCACCTGTGCCCGCAGCCCTTGACTCATCTTTGACTCACCTCCAGAGGACCGGGGGCGGGGAGAACCGCAGTCATCTGCCAGATCCCCTTCGAGAGCTCCCACAACTCGATGCAAATGTGGCTGTTCCCTCCCACAGCTCCTTACGCGCTGCCTTGGGCTGGAAGCGCATCGCTCATCAACACTCCGATGGTGTTGGTCCTGATGGCTCAGCAGAACCCACTCACCGCCCTCCTCCGCCAGCAGAGAGAGGGAGGGCTGCTACTACCTTCCCATTTCTGGTGATAGGAGGAATACTAGGGGGTGTTTTTACAGGATCTGCTCGTTAGCACAACCTGGGTGGACCAGGATGGTCTTCCCTTTACTCTGCCGTGCACGTGTGCGAGGTGAACAGCTACGCCTTCACGTGCTCTCCCGCTGTCCAGCCTGGCATGCACTGACAGGATGAAGTTTTCCAGGTGATTATCTCATGCCTTGGGAGCCTTGGTCATCTCCAGGCTGAAGGATGGACAGCGTGAGCCCCTTCTCAAGGTGATCTCTCAGGCAGGAGGAGCTGTCAGGCTGGCTGGATAGGTGGGAACATTTCTGGCCAAAATGAAGTTGGGCAGCGGTGGGTGTGGGCGGAACCCCCTGCTGACATTTCAGATACCTTCAGCATCAGAATGCTCAGATAATTGAAATCACGGATAGTTGCAGAGCAGCCGTGGTAAATGTCGTGGGTTCTCTGCTCCTTAAGAGCTGAAGCTGTGCAGGCAAGTGGGCAAAGAGCACATGAGCAATGAAGGTTCCTATGAGTAAGTACAGGAGTTGAAGATCAACTTCTCCTCCCATTGCCAAGGTCTGTTGCTGCCAAAATGTAAGGATTGTGTTAACACATGGCTTTTCAAGCAAATCCTGTTAAACCTCTTTGTGGGTGTGTACTGTGTTGTAGGAGGTGATAACTCTGTTCCTTTGCCTCCTTGGGTGGGAGCCCAGGTCAGCACCCCCAGCTCTAAGGTGGCTTTTTGGGGTGCTTCTGGTTTGGGTTTGGCAGCCTGCAGTAGTTAAAAACTGACAAGGATTGAAAAAAGGTGTGCTGTGATCTTCCCTGAGGGCTCCACAAGTCCTCCAGGTTGTACTTGGCTCCACTTCCACATGTCTTCCAACTTTACTCCAGTTCTGATCTAGTTTGGTTTTTTTTTTTGGAGCTGTTGGAAAATTGAAAGGTTTGGAGGGAACAGGTCATGTTCTTACTGTCAAGTTTCCTTGATTTGTATTGTCTTCATATATACCAGGTACCATTAAAAATTCCCATTGAAGAGGCCAGTATCCCGCTGATAGCGTTGGCAAAGCTGGGGATTGGACTGGCATCCAGCCCCCCTGTGGCGACAGAACCCATTTTTCAGTGAAGTTTTCTTTTTCCCTATCGGCCCATTGAGTGGGCCCCAGACCCTCAGCAGGACCAAAACCAGAACAGCTGTGGCAGCTTTAGGGGAGTGCTGGAAAAGCCTGTTAGGAGGTACAAAGGCTGTGTTTAATTTATGGAAAAGAAGGGAGGGTAATGCATGAGAGCCAGAAATTGGCTGTTCTCTTTGTAAGTGAAAGGTCACGTTACCGAGCACGGCAGGGTGGATTTGTGAAAAACGAGCTCCTGTTTGCGAGGAATTAGAATGAGTAGCTGATTTATTTTTTTTTCCCCACTTGTGACCTTTAAAGATGCTGCTCGTAGATTGATAAGCAGGCTGATGCTTTTAGCAACCCGATCCTCCATTTCCCTCTCGCAGAAGGACAATCTGTCAAACGCCATGGGTGTCACTCGCGGAAAACCTTCCTCTCTCTAACCCCCCGGGGGAAGGAGGGATGTGGCCGCAGGACCCCAGATGACAAACAAGGAAAATTCAGCGTTGTCTTCAATGAGTAAAGACCTTCATTTCCTGTGGTCTGGAGCCTCTGGCTCTGACTTTCCCTACGTCCTTATCCCAGTCAATTCTACTTTCTCCTTTTGGAGAGTGCTGCAGTGGCACCTGCAGCCTTGGCAGTGTTGCAGTGCCACTGCCTGGTGGGACAGTGGGGGTGGTTGGGGAATGTTTGCCCCCACAGCCAGGAGAGCTGCTTTTCCCTCCCCTGCTGCTGAGGAGGTGCATTTTGGGGCTGGGAAGGGATGGTGCATTGCAGGCAGCACACGGTACCTGTGAGGCATTGGCACGTCTTACGTAGGTTGTGTTTGGTGACAAAAATAATGGCAGCAGAAGATGGGCTGAACTCAGAAAAATCCTTTTCTTAGAGGTGGACAGCAGTTCCGTGTGTCCAGGTGTGCCAAAGCACGCTGGGGACGCAGAGGAAGCTCCTGGTGCTGCACGGAGATCTGGCTTTCTGAGCTTGGCAGTCTCTCCGAGAGGCTTCACTGTGTTTATTTTCTGTTCCTAGAGTGCTGCTGGCACTGAAGTGCTGCGGCTGCAGACACCCTGGGTAGTGCAGTTCCTGTGGCAGCTCTCTCCTGTGTTCTGCTGGGTGGATGATGACACAGTCGGTCCGCGGCTGTCCTGGCAGGAGCAGGATTCTTACCGGGTGACAATTTACTGCCGGGAGATCAGTGCTTTTCTGGGGGTACTGCCTCCCATGGCCCTTGGTCATCCCTTCCAGTTCAGGCAGAAACCGGAACACGTAGCCTCTGTCCAAACCCTGCTCAAAATGCTCTAAGCCACGTGAGAGCTGTTAACGTGGATAATTCCACCGTGTCATTGGGTTGCCCATTACTCAGGGGGTGTTTGTGCACAAGTAATTCTCTCGCTGCACTTGTGAGCTTGTTTTTCTGACCTGTTTCTCTGTTCCAAGAAGATTGTTGTCACTTTGCCTCTGTGATGCTGAAGACATCCATAAGGTGTTTTTCCGTGCTGTGATGTGTTGGTCTCCTGTGAGGAGCAGCTGACAGGGTGCCCCGTGACTCTGGCCATCCACGCTGCCCATATTGCCCTGAGTTTGGCACATCTGGCTGCTGGCCTGGCAGGCAGCGGGGTGTTTCTTGACCCTGCCCTGTTTTAGGGTGCTCTCACTGCTAATTCCCCATGGGCAGAACGTGCCGTCGTGGTTTCGCTTGGGCAAAATCTACGTGCAGGTGCTGGATTCCTTTCTGGGTCCTGTGTAGGGCACGAAAGGTTAAAAGGACTGCCAGGCCTGGAAGCTCATTCCCTGTGAGGGGAGCTGGCCCAGGGCAGTCTCTGTTCTACAGTGTCCCTTTGTGAGTGCCGCCCTTACATAAGCGTGATGCTGCAGCAGCACGATGGAAATCTCGTCAGGCCGGCCAAGTTCCCTGGTTCAGAGCCAGACATCTGGGATTGGGGTTTTCATGGCATTCTTCAGTAGCATGAGGAGCCTCATAAAGCAGCTTCTCTGGGGTATTGTGCTGAGAGCCGCATTCCCAAGCAATTACAGCCGGGGCTGCAGCAGTAATGAGCCCTTGCTTTGGGAAGGGACAGGAAGACAAAAGGGAAACGTTCAATGGAAGCTGCGAAGCCTTTGAACGTGAATAGCTGTGGGCTTGTTAATTGGGATCACCATTGGGAACATTCCCTGTTCCCTCCGGCTCTGGCAGTGTGACCAGGCTCCGGCCGGGGGAGCGGGGTGACAGCAAGGGAAGAGGGCTGAGAAGCTGCAGCTCTTTGGGGTTTCACCATTAATGATTTCTGGCGATGGGGACGAGGCGCAATTGAGCCTTTTTTGGACCAGAAAAGCGCTGCAAGGGGTGTTCTCAGCTGAGCAAGTCCCAGCATAGCAAAGCGCTCGCCTGCTGCTTCAGAAGGGTTTGCTTCTTTGGCCACCAGCACCGTCCTCAGCAGCTGTGGGGTGGCAGGGGATGGAGGAGCTGCTCCCACTGAGCTCGTTGTTCCCAAAGGTGCCCGCTCCTGCGGGTCTTTGGGAAGCAGCAGTGGGGCAGTGGGTGCAGGCTGGTGCTGGTGACAGGCGCCGTGTCATGTAGGCAGGTGGCCGAATTCCCGTTTATTTACAAACCTGGGATCTGTATTGGAATGTTTCAAAGCTTCCTTATTTTGAATGCTTCCTCCGAAGCTTGGTAGGTTCCAAACAAGAAGTGAAGTTTGAATAGGAACCACTTTGGCTTCTGCAGTGAGTTACTGCCGAGGCCGCTCGGAGGCAGGCTGTTCGTGTCTGTGTGGGTAACTATCAGAGAACATTTTGTTGGCGTTTGTTTGGAAGACAAACAAAAACCCTCTGAGCCTGAGTGGAAACACTTGTCCCTGGGATTTTGAGTAAGACAGGTACAGTGCGGATTGTGACTCAGTCTGAGGCACGGCACCAGTACGGTGCCTGTAATAACGTCGCGTGTGCTCGTGTCTCCGCAAGGCTCTGCCAGCTCGGGGTAAACGATTGCAAACTTGCAATTTCTCTAGGGAAAACGGTGCAAGGTTCAGGGAACCAGCGCTTCCTAACCTGCAAGCCAGCACTCCCAAATATTCTGGTTGGCAGCGCAAGGACAGATTCCTGGGCTTATTGATGCCAGAGACAAGTGCATGTGGTTCCACTCTGCCGTGCGTTTTCCAGTTGAGAGTGACAAGTTTAATTCCTTGTATTGCATTTCGGATGGGAAGGAGGAGTACGGCAGATGAATTTCCTTCTTTTTTGATTCCCTCCCCCCCGTTTGATTGCGCTATTGTTTCTTTGGGCGCATTAAAATAGAATTTGACTGGAGTCGTTATCCGCTGTCCCCGCGCTGCCGCGTGTAATCCGCTTGCAGAGCCCTCCGCTTTGTGCAGTGGCGTTTGCTAATGAGCAGAATGTAATTCTTTTTTTTTTTGGGGAAATTACATGAAACAGCATACCCATAAAACCTTCGGATTCAAGATGGCTTGTTTTGTTCTCATCAGTAGCCCAAACTCCACAGCCGTTCCTCGCCCCGTGCGGCTGCCGCGGGGAATCCACGATGAGGGTTCAGCCCCAGTTGGAGAAGAACCTGTTGTGCTCCGCGATCCATTCCCATGCACACTGCTTAGATCCCTGTGTTCAGGCTACGAGAGCAGGATGAGCTGCTCCCAAATTAAGTACAGGCAGTAGGAAAAGGAAATTTTGCTGGTTGAAGTCACCTGCCTCGTCGTGGGTGTTGAGCATATGGTGTCTGTGTCAAAGCATTTTTTCCACAGAACTTGAGTGTTTTATCTCATCAGCTGAGCTTAATACATTCCATTCACAGGATGGTTATCCCAGGGTAATGATTCCAAGGCGCAGCCTGAGGAGGTGAGCTGAGGGAGGAGTGCTGCTCGCAGGGAGGCTGCTGGGGCTCAGCCCTGGGTGAGGTGTTCAGAGGCAGAACCCAGTGAGTGCCTGACTCCAATGATGGATGACACCCGTGCTCCAGAGTAGCTGCCTGCCTGCAAACCTTTCAGTAATGCACAGTCCTGGCAGGTTTAGCAAAAAAAAAAAAAAAATCCAAAATCCCCAACCCAAAAGCACCTTCACTACAGAATCTGCCCAAGTGGCTCCTCAGCCAAAACCCTTTTAACGTTTATAAACCGCTTTGAAAAGCCAGCCTGAGCCAGACTGTCATTTCAGTGCCTTGCTAGAAAAATACCCATGAGGAATTGTCCTTCATTTGTAGCTCCAAAATGTGGTGTGTCATCCTGTTTGGTGAGAGCGGTGTTTACTGGAAGGTCACGGTTGCTGGGGCTTACGGAGGGGTGTTCTGGACAGACTGTGCTCTGGGTTAGAGCAGGTTTTATAAAGTGGTTTTTAAATGCAAGTGGTTAACGGGAGGATTTCTCTTGCTCTCAGGTGCAAATGCAGCTCCTGATTAAAAGTCAACTGCTGAATTCTGAAATTTTCACAACAGCACTGCTGAGTTATTTATTGTGGAGCATTTCCATTGAAAATGAGCCTTGTTTTAAATATCCTACCCTTGATGTGCTGAGTGCGAGGAGGCCAGGCTTACAGTTCGTGAAAACTTGGCAAAAACAAGCAGATCTCTTCAAACTGTTGGTGTTTGAGAAAAGAACTGTGAAGAATGTGTCTAATTGAAACTGTTCTTTCAAGAAATGCTAAGCAAATGTCTGGTAGATTTTCAGCTGCTGTTGGCAACATCTGTAAAAGGTCTCATGTCTCTTGTGACATGGCAGCAGGAGGGTTGGAGCCTGCCTGGCTTTGATGGTTGGAGTGTATTTTTATTTGAAATGCACTCGCTATGTGTACAGTGGAAAGGAGGGAGGCTGTCGGTGTGTGTGGTGGGCTGGTTCCACCTGCAGCAGTGCTCAGTGAGCGCCTCGGCCTGGGCACTCGCCGGCCCTGTGCTCCCTCGTGGGCATCACAGAGCAGCTCTGTCCAAAACAGCAGCAAAAAAGCCGGGTGCCAGCTTTTCCTGGGGGCTCCCCGTACTGCCCAGGTTGGTGCCCAGGCGGGCGGGGAAGAGCAGGGTTGAAAAAGCCGGAGCTGGGGTGTGAGCAGTGAGCCCCCAGCCCCACGTGCCTCCCGTGTGCCCACGCTGGGCTCCTCAGAAGGTTCCAGAGCCGCCCTGTGGGTGGCACCCAGGGCTGGTGGCAGCATGGCAGGGCCGGGAGCTTTGTCGCCGGGCGCTGCAGTCTGCCTAATCCTGGCTAAAAGCGGTAAAGCCGCCGCGGGGCCAGGCGTGGCGAGAGCCTGCAGGGGTTTGAGGTGCTTTGTAATCCTGGGCACATCGAGAAGGAGAGGCTTTATTTAATTCTAATAATGGCAGAGATAATGTTGGCTTTGTGATAGTCCCGGGCACAGCTGTTCTGCAATATCCACGGCGGTGCATGCTGTGAATGGCTAGCGAGGTATCGAGCCCCCAGGATGTTTTCCTTGCTTTTCAGTGCCTGGATGGATTGCATTGGTTTATTGGAAGAGCGCTGACTTTGTGCTTGCAGTAATTAATTCCCTTTTCCGGGCTGGGGGAAGGTTGGCTATAATTTCCTGCATTCTTTTATCATAAGGCCAAAGGAGAAGCTCAGAATAGCGAGCAGAGAGGAACGCTGCATACATGCATTTTAAATTTAGTTTCAAGCAGTTAAGAAGACGGATTTTTGGTGGAGTGGCCTCTCTGTATTTGCAGTTTTCAAACAAGGTGACCTGGAGGATTGGTGCTGGATGTAATGTCCATTTCCAAAATCCCTGGCTGTACTGCTCACTCCACCTGTAAATCCATACTCCCTTCTCCTCCAGGGTGCTGCAGTGGGCTGGAGATCAGGAGTTTGTTTCCCTGCTGGTAGTTCTGACACTGCCTGTGGACAGAAGGAGGGTTGCTGGGGGGGGAAGTACAGGTGTGTGCTGACCAAAATTCATTTGTATCTGAGCTTGGAAATGTGGCAGAGGAGCAGCACAAAGTGTGCCCTCTTGCTGCCCCTCAGGTCTTAAGGGACATCCCGTGCAGGCTTCCAGCAAGGGCTTCCTACAGGCATGAGAGGGCATAAAAATGGAAAATACTCACTTGAGAGCAAGAAGGGGAAAAAAAATAGGGGAAGAACGAGCTTCTTGTGCATTTTCGCTGATTTTGGGGGGGTTTCCATAAGATGGCAAGCACTGCATGACTCTCATGTCTGGTGTCACCTTTGCTTTGTAGCCATTGCTGTTCCCAGCACATGTCCCATTGAAGTGGCTGTCTACAGACAGGCAGTGAGGGCACACTCGTGGGTGGCTGTGGCCGAGCCCTGTCGGTGGCACTGTGCAGTTCCTGAGGAGCTGCAGGCGGTCCCTGCCAGTCCCTGCTGCCCTCGGGGTGCCACCAGCATCACCCTGGGCTGGTCTGGGGTGCCAGCAGCATCACCTGGGCTGGTCTGGGGTGCCAGCAGCATCACCCTGGGCTGGTCCAGGGTGTCACCAGCATCACCCTGGGCTGGTCTGGGGTGCCAGCAGCATCACCTGGGCTGGTCTGGGGTGCCAGCAGCATCGCCCCAGGGAGCACAGCCCACGCTGGATTAGGGTGCCAGCAGCATCACAGCCCAGGCTGGTTTGGGCCGTGCTGGGGTTTGCAGCCCTTCCCTGCTCCCCAGAGCCCTGCGCTCGTTGCCGTGCCAACACGGTGCAAGGAGATGGAGCAGAGAGCGGCTGCGGCACAGCCGTGCTGCCGGGCTCGGCCGGGAGGGAGAGGAGGAGGAGGAGGATGGAGCGCCCAAAAACACCCTCTGCCCCAGGAGAATTAATAATGCTTGCAGAGGCAGCCAACGTTCACTCCTTGCTACTTCTGAGATTGTACAACAGCATAATTTTTTAATGATGGGTGATGATGAGACATCAATTTCAAATCTGTTTTTCTGCCTGGTGCCTGAAGCTGCAGCGTCAGGCTCGGCACAGGGAGCAGGGTGCCCGCATCCCTATGGATGGAGCCAGTGCCTGCCAACGTTGGGATGTCGAGGAGGAGCAGTAAATTGAAAATTGCTTCTAAATGGGCTCAGTTTGACTGTTTCAGTGCTTCTCGGGAGAACACAAAGCAATGCTGAGATTCTAAAGCAGGAGCGGCGCGGCGGTGCCTGGTGGTGTGCGTTGCTGGTGTTTCTTTCTTTACAGTTCACATCCCCTCGGTGGCGGCTCAGAGGCGCCTCACCTGAAAGCAGGAATGAAATGCCATTTATCTCAGCCTTCCGAGCTGCAGAGCACTGGGGTACAGGGCTGTGGGGACAGCTGCGAGCCAGCTGGGCAGCCCAGGGACAGTGACAGGGACGCTGTCCCCAGGGAGGAGCCGTGGCACCGTGCTGCCCCTGTCATAAATTCCCCTGGCCACGTGCTTTGGTGCTTTGGCCTTACCTTGGGCTCAGTTCTACCTGGGACTGCTCGTCCCAGCCCAGCCTGTGGGGCTCTCCAGGACACCCTTCCCGAACTACACACCACCCATCCTGCCCACATATGGGAACGTGGCAGAAAATGAACATTTCAGCCCAAAAGATAAAAATATGTAATGGGAAGGCTTTTCTTGCTGCAGCTCTCCCTTGGAGCAGACGTTTCAAAGGCAGCAGCGAATGGAAGTCACTCTCTGGAGCTGTCTCGTTCTTTCTCGAGGCAGTGTTTTGATAAATGTTGATGAGTTTCACTGTAAAACTAAATGACATTTATAGCACGATGTATGCTTTACCCATTGCTTAATTATACCTAATGGTGTTGGATGGAAAAGGCATTTACCATTTTACTTTTGTTTAAAATGACAATCTAAACCTCAGAGCCTGTGGGGTTTTGTAGAACGATGACGATTTAATTAAGAACTAAATACAATCTAATTTTAAAAGGCAATTGCAACTTTGAGAAATAAGTGATAAAATTTACAAAGAGCTTGCTGAGACAGGAGCGCTGTGCTTGGTGTGCCTGCTGTGGGATGGGGTGGGCATCTGAGGGGGTTTGGGTGCAGGTTTGAGGAAGGTGGGATGAGGGCTGTATCCAGACTTGTTTCCTCTCTCATCATTACTGTGGTTTTTTGGTCCTGTGCTTTACAGTCCTGTTGCTGCACCTGCAGAGGCAGTGAGAGGGATTGGGCTAATGCAGTTTATAAACCCTAGGGTTTATTTTCGTGTGCACAACACGGTTTCTCTTCCCTTCCTCCCAGCTCTGCCTTTGTCCTGGCAGCCAGCAAAGAGAACAGAGCCTCTATTGAAAACAAGGCGTGAGGAATGAGTGTGGATCAGGCAAGCTGCATCTTTAAAAATAAACACTGGAGCAGAGCTTTGTGCCTTCCACTCAGCTGGCAAAGCACTGACAGCAGGCAGGAATGTGTTCAGGAGCATCTGCCCTTTCTCTTCTTTTCATGGGTTTAGTCAAAACAAATCCCATAGATGAAGGGGAGGGGGGGGGAAAAACCAAAATGCATTTTATTTCCCCAAGCTTGGACGAGCCACCGGGCGGAGGCTGAAGGGGGACGTGCAGGATCTGCAATGAGGAGATTAATGTTTAAAGATATTAGCACTGGTCCCATACTAACATTTATAAATCCGACGGGTGGCAGATTGAGGGCTGATTCCATGTTTTTTCTTCCTCCTCTGTAAAATAATAAATATGGTAAAATAGCTCTCAGAGCTGCCTTTATCGTGGGGATGAATCAGGACAGTTGGTGTTGCAAGAGACTTAAAACTTACAAATATGTTGCCCTTTAGGTGAGCATTCATCATTATGTCTGATCCGGGATCTAGACTAAAGGCTCCTCTTACACCTTTTTATCCTTCCTGGGAAGCAGAAATTGGAAGGAGTCCTCACTTTGATCATAACGTTGCTGCTGAGATTCTTTCATCTGATTTTTGGGAGGGTGTCTGTCACTGGTGGGGGTCTGTTGTTCTTTGAGAAAAGATCTTGTGTGCTGTCTCTAAAAAATTGAAAGGGGGGGACATACTTGAAAAAAAAAAGAAAAAGTAAGTGAAGGAAAAGACCCCTAAAGGCAGTGCCCTTCTTCATGGTGTGGAGTCCCTGCAGGCAGTGGGTGGGCAGGGAAACGACTGGGAGCACAGCAGGGCTCCAAAATCCAGGGCTGTGGCATTCTCATCTGCGCTGCTGCCCGGGGAGATGAGGAGTGCACACATAGCACCTGTGAGCAAAGCCCCTCCAAAGGCTGGGAATTCATGGAAGGCGAGATCCGCTTTCCTCCCATATGGCAAACTGGGAATTACCTTCAAAGGGCAAAAGAAACTCGGCCTGATCTGGGGAGGAGGGCTCGTCCTCGAGTGTTCCGTGCTTGGTGGGCTCGTAGCAAACAGGTCACTCCCATGGGCCAGCTCTTGGTCCTTCCAGCTGCTGAAGGTTTTGTCTCCTGCTTTTACGCCCCAATTTTGGGAGCACAGCTGGGCAGGTGTTTTGTCAGAGGCTCACAGAGTCGCTCCTGTGTATGATGTGGCAAGGACGGTGCTGGGATTTAAGGCTGGCTGCGTGCTGAGCCAAAGGGGGGAGCAGGCCAGGATACCCAAAAAAACCCAGAGCTTTACCTTGTATTCTTTGTTGGTCCTTTGCTTTGAGGATATTTTCTACAGGTTTGCACATTAGTTATTAACTTTGTCATTTATTTCTTGCTTATTCCAGTGGTGAGCTAAAGATTTCAGACTTAAATATGCAGGCACTTGAAAGGAGGTCCTTTTTATAGGGAAGAGACCAGGCTGATGTTGATCAGAATTCATTGTGGGTGCTGTATGGAAATACAGATTTCTTGGGTTTAAAAGAGATTATTAAGCCGCACGTTGTGACAGATGCTACTGACAGTAAAAAATAAAAAGGATGTGAAAAAGTCTGCAAGAAATGGGTTACAGGTATGGATATAAGACATATCTGCTCATTAGAGTAAAATGAAACCCATCATCTGACTTGAAACAGGATTCCTTGTTCCCGGGAGCCCTGTCGCTCTGACTAATGGGAATCGGTGTTCCGGGGTGCACCTGGGGCAGGTGTGTCAGATGCTGAAATTGGGTACCAGAGCACTCCTGGATAGCAATGGCCTCATCCCAGAGGGCTTGGAGAGGACAGAGAGCGTCTGAGTGAGGGGCTGCAGTGGTGCTGTCCCTGGAAGGGCTCCCTGCTGCTGGACACTGCCGTGGGCATTGCCCTGTGGTGTCCCTGTCCAGCCCCCCTCTGTGCGGAGGGAAGGTGGACACGGAGCAGATGGGAGCTCCCTCACAGATCCACCTGCCAGCTCGGGGTGTGAGCAGCGCTCGGCGTGAGGCAGGTGGCAGCTGCCGGCCACCGCAGGGCAAAAACAGAGGTGACAATGATGGTGACAAACCTGCAAACATGTAAATTCTCTCCTCCCGTGCTCAGGTTTTGGCAGGGGCTGCTGCAGCTTTGCCCCCGTGGCAGAGACAGAAAGAAGTGTGAGGCAGCAGGTGTTGTTCTGGTCAGGGAAATGCACAGAACGTCCTCTTTGATTGTGGAAACTGAACATTTGATCTGTGCTTCCTCCTCCTACCTGTAGCAACTTGCTCCTCGTCAGGGTTTACGTCCCCATGGGGCAAGTCAAGGCAGGGGAAGGAAATTCCACCTGTGTTTGAAATTGGGGTTTAATCAAGGTCTCCTTCCTTGGATCTGGGCTGTGGGTGTCCTTGGTAGCGATGTAGCTGGAAGATAAATGCAGATAAGGAATTCTGTATTAGGGCTCCATTAATAATAAACGCGTGTTGGTGCTAACTGAGTGTTATTTAAACACACTGAATGGAGGCAGCAGCCTGCTGGGACTGTCTCGTGTTGTCAAACCTTCTCCCTTGCTGCTGCTGCTGCCAAGCAGTGTTGGGGCATGGCAGTGGTGGATTTTAGGTGGTGTCCTTGGCGGGTGTTGGCTGCCAGTGACAGCAGAGTGTCGGGGCAACGCGAGGGAAGGGCACCTGCCTCTGTTTCTGCCAAGGGGCCACACAGCTTTGCCTTTTCCTGCCCTCCTGGTCTTCCTCACTTCTGTCCCTCAGTGTCCCCCAGGAGCCCCCTCAGAGTCCTCGGCAGCCTCCCCTTCTCAGATCTCCCTACAGAAGATGTTCTGTGTCCCTGGTGCAGCCGAGGAGCCGCTCACGCCAGAGTCCTTGGGGGACGCTTGGATAAACCTCTGACCTTATGAGAGGAGGACGGTCTTTAGTAAGTGACCTTTTACTGTCTAGGCAATGGACCATCAACTGCTGGAACCAAAGCAAGAGACCAGTTGCTTCTGTTTCTTAGAAACATATTAGGAATGTGGAACAAAACCCTGAGATGTGCAGAGCAGCAGACTTGTTGTGCTGCCATTCGGAATTCTCCCTCACCGGGCTCCCGGCGTTTGCAGAGTCCCCTCTGGTCAGTGACAGAGCAGATGGATATTGATCCTCAGTGTCCGCCAGCCGTAACCTTTGAAGGGACAGGCGACGTATGGCCAGGGAGTTTGATCTATCAATATCTGGGTAATAGAAAGACAAGGGTGACATCTAATCCCAGCACAGGTGACAGATCATAAATCTGCGCGGACGGGCCGAGTGGCAGTAACAGGAGAGTGAGGGGAAGGCAAAGGAACTTCTTCAGTCTGAAACACGCTTTGGCCACAGCTGCAGAGGTTTTCATGGCAGAAAAAAAAAAATAATTTTCTTAAGATCCAAAGAAATATTTTATAATTTGGGCATAACACAGGATTTTTGTTCCCGTACCGTTTTGGTTTCAGCCAGTGCAAAGAATTCCCTGATGTCATTGCATCACATAGATATTCACTATGTTTAAAGTCAGTGCAGCCTCCAGTGTAATTTCGGAGCTATTGTCATCTTTTATTCTTACTCTTTAAGCCAGAAAAGCCATAAAGGTGGCAATGGCATTTTTTTTTCTCCACAAATTTAATATCTGCGCACAACTCGCTTGAATTTGCCGTATATTTCTCTGAAGTGGCTGTTTCATAGCGTAAACTTGCTCCTCACAATAAGTAATTTTTAGCACCATCTTGCACGTTCTCTCTGAGTGTGGAGAGTAATTCAGGGGAAGTGTGAGTGCGGCGGGTGCGAGCGGGGAGAGGAGCGGGCGCTGCGCAAAGGCGCCGAAAGCGCTCGCTCGTGAAAATCTGTGCTGAGAAGGAGGGGACAGAGGTCCCTGGGACTGCCGGGGCTGAGCACAGCCTGTGACAGGGGATGAGATCCTGGCGGCAGGAGCGGCTCTGTCCCTGCAGACAGCGCCAGGGACACTCAAGGAAATCAACGTTTTGGGAATGGTTTCTGTGAATGCTGATTCCTCCCACTCCTTCCTTCCTTCCTTCCCTCTTGAATGGAAACTGGGGCTTCGAGCATCACCGGGGGATCCCAAACCTGGCACAGCAAAGTTGTCTGTTGGCAGTGCCCTTCCTCAGAACAGTTCTCTTAAACCTGGCTGCAGCATAAAAAAAGGATAAATGTGCATTAAATCGTAAGGTAAAAATCCAAGTACCAGGTGAGCACAATATATCAATTTGCTGTAGGCTCTGCCTCAGAGCGAGGCATGGAGCTGCCATACCCCATTCCCATCATCACTGAGCAAGCTTTGCCCGGTTCAGCTCAGCTGCACCTTGCTGGAAAGTACCTTTTCCTCTTGGTGCTGAGCAAGGAATCTTCATGGGCAAGACTCTCCAGTGCTGAATTGCAGCTCACAGACCCGGACAGAACTAACTCAAAAGGAAGATCTTTCTAGAATTCTATTTGTTTGCCGTTATCACATTTTTTGAAGAGCTTTTTGCCTGGGAATTGGAGTTGCTGAGTCTGTTACTGGCCATGGATGGAGAAGATGCTGAAGAGGGAATAAGAGCTACTTGAATGCAGGAAAATCTCAGAGGCTTGACTCAGGGTCACAGAGCTGGTAATTACATCTTATTAGAAAAGAAAGTTGCTGGTGCAAAAGGTTAGTTCGGAATCTTGGTGGAAAACAACATTTTCCTCTGGGGCGAGGGCCACACTGACATAAAATTGCTCCAAGGTGCCACATCTGGCTCCAGGCTCCGTGGCCTCACAGGGTTTCCCTTAGGGTCTGTGCTGGAGTGGAAGGAGCAGCATTTGCCTCTTCTCCCGCTCTCCCTGGCTCTCGCAGAGCCCTTTCTGTGGGTGGGAGACAGGGAGCAGCTCTGTCTTGGTGTGCTCCGAGCAGCGTGGAGGAGCCCGGGCTGGCTTGGTGGGGCTGGAGGAGCTGGCACTGCGAGCCAGGCTGTCCCTCCCTGCCCAGGACGCCCCTGCTGCGGCTCTGGCCACGCGGGTGCCCATGTGCTTCCCGGGCAGCCTGCTCTCCAGCTGTTGCCCATGAAAAGAGGCCATTAAAGTAACTCCATCGGCAGCAATTGCCTTTCCTTGCCAGCACAATCAGTGTGGATTGTCTGTTCTTTTCCAAAGTTCAAGTGTGACAACTGCAGCTTTTTAAAACAGTCTCTCAGGACTTGGAGCCTGGATGCACAGAGTTCCAGTAGCTTCTCCCAGCACTGCCTTGGCAGTTCTCCTCTCCCTCCTAGAAGCAGATCTGCAGAGTGGTTAAATGGCCTTTAGGTTCTCTCCTTTTTACCTGTATCCCATCCACGACCAAGAGCCTCTGGGTCTGGTTCTCTCCCTGAAAAGTCAATTGTGATATTTGTGTTAAAGGGAAGAGATGAAGCTCTCAGTGATGGATGAGAGAGCAGAGGAGCTGCTCCAGCTCAGGGAAGAGAAGGAACACAAAGGAGACAAAGCTTCTGGGGGAGGTGGATGCTCAGTGTTTATAAACTCACTTGTCTCTGCTCTAACCGCCACCTTCCTTTTAGGTACTTGAAACTGATAGATGAATGTTGACATTCAAATTGCGTTAATTCTGGGGATGGAGCATAGTGTCGCTTTTTTCCTTGAGCACGTGGAGGGTTAGTGTATCTGTGTGAGTTGTTTCTTCTGACTCAATCTATTAAGAGGAATTTTGTTTAGGTTTACAGGCTTACACAGTTCAAGTGTAATGAAAACCCCTCTTCCTTGGAAAGCATTTGTGTCGGGATCCTGCAGACTGAGCCAGCAGTGCTGCAGCTCACGCTGGGGCACCTGTGGTTAGAAATTCCGTAGAAATTGAAAATCCATGCTCCCCAGCACGTATTTTTAATCTTTCCTCTCCTCTCCCTGACGCTTCCCTCTAGCCTGGTGTCCTACAAGCGGAGAAAGAATTGATTTTAAATGTGACCGCTGCATATGAGCCAAGGTCCCTGGGCTGTGTCCAGCTGAGGGGAACTTGTTTGAAACACAATTTACTCGTCTGGGTCTGTCTGCAGCCCTAAGAGGAGAGACTGCAATGGTCTAAGGCAGGAAGACAAGTGCAAAAATTAATTGTACAGGTGGCAGCCAAAGTGTCCCTCAAGCATTGTGTCCCCCCTCACTGCCCTTCCAGTAAATATAAAACAAGGTGTCATTTTTCACCTTGCAAAGGAAGATTCAGTAAATGAGGCTGGAGAGTTGCTTTGGGTAATGTCCCACTCACACATTGTATTTTCCCTCCTCCTTTCCTCCCATTTTGGTGTTTCCCTTGCTCGTTAACACCAGTGCATGTGGTAGACAGGAGCTCACCCCAGAGACCCCCTCCAGAGAGTGGCTTCCTTTCTGTTCCTATTCCATTCCCTCTGGAGCAATCCCTTGTACTCCAAATCAAGATTTTCTAGGCTCCGAGTCCCATCCTGGAGTCTGTCTGTCCTGGTGTCTGTCCAGCTCATCCCACGCTGGGGTGAGGATCTGTCCCTCGTGTTGGGGTCCCACCGGGAAGCTTTGGTCTGATACATGGGCACTGTGCTGTCATAGTCCCTTCACGTGTAATAGATGAAAATCTCTCTCATTTGATTCTGCTGGGGGCTTTCCATTGGATCCGCTTGTGCTGTGCCCCTCCAAAGCACTGCCAGGGATCTAACGTTGGTTCTGAACAGTAATTTTCCTTTGCTTCTCTTAGCTCCTGAGATTCCCTGTGGAGTCCATAAATTTCATCTCCCTTCCCCAGCCTGTCCTTTTCTGTTCCAAAATATTGTCACGCTGTGTGTGTGCTTCAATGCTCCTCAAAATACCTATACACTGTCAGTAAATATTTACTGAGAAACTTCACGAGGTGTTGACAACGAGGACGGGTCTGAAGAGTTCTTGCTTCGTGTCGCATTTCTACTTAATTTAGTTTGTAATTGCTGCTGCTCGTGGAAACAGCTTTCCTGGGAGCAGGTGGGAAGGGATGGCCCAGAATATCTGGAGGGGTGCAGGTCAGCAGAGCAGACGGCGGCTGATCAGAGCCCTTTGATTAAGAGCAGAGAGGCAAAGCCCAGCAGGCTGTGGAGGGGCTCGGCGTGTCCTCATGTGCTCCCTGCCCGTCATTAACCCGGATAAAAGCCTTCCTCAGAGGGATGTGGTGCCAGCCCAGACCGAGGTGCTGGACTCTGCAGCCATCCATCGGCAAGTTTAATGCAGCAGCATCCCGGTGTGAAAAGCTTCAGTGGCTTGAACTTCAAATAATTTATTTCTAAATTACTTCTACTGTAATTCTTATTAATTCAAATAGTCTTCTAAGCTGATGTAAAATTCAGTAAACGCAAGGAACAGTTTAATGAATTGAAAATAGGATTGAGTCTTTTAAAGTAAATGTGAAAAAATATGCTGGCAATAATTGCTTAGATGGAAATCGAATCTTAATAGCTTTGTTAATGATTTGTAGGGAATATTGCGTTTATGAGAACATATCAAGCTGATCCTTGTGCAAGAACCTTGTTTTGAATGGGTTTGATAAAATTATTCCCCAGAAGCAGTTAGTAATGTTTAATATTTTTGCTTGAACCACTTCTGAGATGTCTGATTTCACTGATGCCAGGGCCTGGCAGTGGCTGTGCGGGGCTGCTCTGGCTCCTCCACGGCAGCACAGGGCACAGGCAGGGTCAGGCTCTGCTCTGACAGCCTCTGGGGTCTGCACAGTGGTTTGGGATTTGAGAACAGAGCCATTTAGGCTAAAAAAGCTCTCTGAGATTATCGAGTCCAGCGGCTGAGTGTGTCCCTGAGGTTCAGGAACACCACGCTGAGGGTGCTGATTGCATGGTGGTGCTGCTGAATGCTCATCTCTGGATCAGAGGGCTTTGAGCAGGATTCATCCTGATCCGCAGCATGTGGAGCAGGAGCCTGGCAGATGTCTGGGACAGGCTCTGTGCCCCTCTCGAGTGGGGCTGGGGGTCTGTGCTCCAATATGGGTGTTACTGTTGGATAGCAACAGCCTCTTGTTGCTCCTCAAAGTTCATCAATCTGGAGAATCTGTCTAAAATTTATACTGAGAGGGCAGAAAAATGTGCCCAGACTTCAGCTCGCCGTCCATCAGGCGTGGAGAAGAGTCTGATGGTTTATCAATCTTTCTCTTTCCAAACGATTGTCACCTTTTTGTCAAACATTTGTTTCCAAGGGATGTCAGATAATAAAGGCAAGTTGGAAAGAAGAAAAATGGATAAAATGCAGGGTGAGAGAAAAGGGGGGGCGTTAAATATGATCCCTGGATTTCCTGTGTGCAGGCTTCTTCCTAATGGTGCATTTTGGGTTTCTCGTGGCTAAGGCAGCTGTGGAGCAGCAGAGGATTCTCTGACCACCCAGCCTGTGGCCAAGTGCCCAGGTATCCTGGCCTCATTTGGAGCACTGCCAGCCCAAGTGTCGACATTTCTCCCGCTCTGATTCCCAGTGGTCATGGAGGAATTGAAATGCACAGCACGGTTCCCCCTGCCATCGCTGCGTCCTTTGGCGTTGGAGGCGAGTGTCTCAGCGTGCGGGCCACGCCGTGCTTCGATTCATTAGGAGGAGAGTTTTCGGGGTGATGACCTGTAAATGATTACAAGGCTCCCACGGCATAATTGCATGGGATCCTTTTTTTTTTTTCCCCTCCTGCCTCTGGACATTAATAGCACCTACTGATTACACCACAGAGTGAGTAACGACTGATTACCTGAAGCCTGTCTGCTCCAGTCAAAGGATAAGTGCTTCTTACAGCCAGTTGTTCTCTCAGGATAATCTGACACGATGTGTCTGTTGGGAGAGGAATGGAAATTTTGGTGTTTCTGTGTGGGACAGTGGTCCTTCTTCCTCTATTCCCCTCACAGAGCTCCTTTCTGGTTGCTCCTCTGGTGGGGGACCCGGGGTCAGTGGCTCGCTGGCCGATGTTCCCCCAGTGTGGCAGTGGAGCTTTTCATTCCCACATGAAACCCATAAAACTGCTGCTGTTTCTGACCTTGAGTCCCACCTTTGCTCTGTCCTGCAGGTGATGGTCAGAACTTGGTGACAGAGGACGTGACAGTGGTGGAGGGGGACGTGGCCACCATCAGCTGCCGCGTCAAGAACAGCGACGACTCGGTGATCCAGCTCCTGAACCCCAACAGGCAGACCATCTACTTCAGAGATTTCAGGCGTAAGTTTATGGTTCCTCCTGTGCCTCACTTGCGCTCGGGACACGGCATTTGCTGAGATCTCTCCTGTTTGTGCAGTGCTGGGCGCTTAGAGTCCGGCTGCTTCTGTGGTGGTAGGTGAGATAGGCAATCATAATCTTCTCCTTAATGGAAAACTTCACAGTCCCCTCTAAAAGTCAGAGCATCTTACTTTGCAATGGGAATTGATTGTTGTAATTCAGGGTGAATTGCAATTGAGTGCCAAATATTTAGCTGACACAAACAAATTGAACAGGGCGACACAGAGACAGCGCAGTGTTCTCAGGAGTAATCTCTTCAGACCAAAGACTGAAAATTTCAGGACAATCTGTGCTGCTTTGTACCCAAACTGAAATTTCTCATCACTTGCTTGTCCAGTGGATAAGTCTGTCCTGTGGTGACAGTGCCATGGTGGCTGCAGTGAGACACTTTAAATGTCACTGTGGGGACACGGCTATAGTCCCTGCCCAGGAAGCAACAGGACAGGAAACAAACTTTAAATTCTACTTTTTCCAATTCCTTCTTCATTTAGGCTGTCCCTGAATGCCTACAGTTGGTGCTGGAGCTGTGTAGACACCATAAACATTCTACCTACACATCCCTAAGTCACCTGGTAATAAAACCACATCCAAAGATTTGATGCTGTGCCCAGTGATTGGCTCATGTTAATTATTTGAAATTATCTGAGAACCAAAAGATTTTATAGGTCCAACTTTAAGGTAGGAAGCAGGATGGAAGCTAATCAAGAGCCCAGAGGTGCTCACCTTGATGTGTTGCTGTCTGTGGGGATCTTTGGGATCGTGGTGTGGTGGGAAGGGGACGTTGCCTTTCTCCGTGCAGTCACCCAGGCTGTGCTTGCCCCACAGCCCTGAAGGACAGCAGGTTCCAGCTGGTGAACTTCTCCAACAGCGAGCTCCGAGTGTCCCTGACGAACGTGTCCATCTCTGATGAAGGGAGGTACTTCTGCCAGCTCTACACCGACCCCCCCCAGGAGATCTACACCACCATCACGGTGCTCGGTGAGGAGCGGGGAGCAGGGCCAGCGGGGCAGGGCTCTCTGCAGCCCTGGGAGAGCTCCAGCCACCTGGAGAGGGATTTGAAGCAGGGATTTGAGCCCTGAGTGCTGGTGGCAGGGCACGCGTGGCCATGGGAGCGACGTGCCGGCGGTGACAGCAGCTCCTCTGTTAGAGCAGTTCCTGACGATTAGCAGCAGCTTTAAAGGCTCTATTAATGGGAGAACCTGAATCAGGGAGGGTGACTTAATGTGAGATCTCGCTCGCTGATTAGTTTAAATCTTCCTTCTTTTGCTTAATGAGATTTGGGTCTTAGGTTTTTGTACATTGTTAAGTGATGTTTATAAGCAGTTTTACTCCAGCTATTACAGTTATCAACACCTTCAAAGTTTTCATGCACTTTCCAGCGCTCACAGGCACAGGAAGCTCTTCCAGCTCCTGCTTCTAATCGTGCAGAGGCAATAACAGTTTGTTGGATTTAATTTCACTGCTGGCAATGCTGAGAAGGTGTTTGAAATGAGAATACTCATTTCATTCACCTGCAAGCCAGCACTGCATGTCTTTCAAGTGGGAGACATAATGCAGGTTTTTGTTGGGTTTTTTTAAAGCATGAATCGTGCTTCAGAACTGAGGGGAAAGCCTGTCTTCTTGCCTTGTGCTTCAGTTGTTTTTGAGAAGCCTTTGTGGCATGGCCAGTGTGGGTGCAGCCTTTCCCCCACATCCATAAAGGAGGTGGTTTCTTGTCACCTTCATCGTGTTCTCAGGTCAAACCTCAGCTCGGGAAGCCGGCACGGGTGAGGGAGGTTTATTAGTAGAAGGTGAAGGAGGGGTCTCAGTGCTTGATAGGGCACTGCAGTGCCAGGGATGGCTTGCCTTGCCTGTCTTGTCTATTATTGGCTCCCTAATTAAGGGAACAAATGAGCCGGGGCGGAGGAGTGGTTGGTACTCCCTGGAAGTTGTTTCCTCACCAGAAGTCTCGTGGCCATCGCCCAGCCTTTGACAGATGTGAAGTTGTATCAAAGACTGATTTTGCTGGCTGGCCTCTTCTGCTGCCAGCTGGGGAGAGCAGAGGGAGGTGCTGAGGTGTCCCCCTCCCTCGGCAGCAGCGTTCACGTTTGCTTCAGCACTTTCATGTCTACTCTGACACGATATGTAGATTTATTCATGCTTAACTGGAACATGTGAAAGTCTCAAATATGTAGCTCATTCTGTTCTTTTTAGAGAGAAGCCACAAGTGACTAATTAGTCCATTTGATCATCTGGATGGTATTTATACATATTTGTTCTTCATTAGCTTTAAGACCTGTGAGTCACATCTGAACTATGCAGTTGCTTAATCACATTGATCAGAGCAAAGTTGAGTTTCCTTTGGAAGTTCTGGGATTTTCTGAAGCCGTGACTCTGTCACAAGAACTCTCGCTGTTCACTTTTTCCTGGGATTTGCCCTGCTTGCTGGTGCTTTCAAGGGAAAGAGATTCCCTTGTTCCCTTGTCTTAATTTTTAAGCTCATTTGTCCCATTTCTGGGCTGGGCTGCCATGGTTGCTACCTCTGAAGTTACAGCTTGTTTCTCAATGTTACCGGAAGATTTTTCATTGGGTACAATCTTCCAGCTTTGTGTTTTGGGAGACTCCTGATCTAGGGAAGATGTGTGCCTGGGCAGAGCAGCAAACCTCCACCCCAGAGGACGTGGCACTTGTGGCAGGGTGCGGAGCCGGCTCCCTCCTCTCTTTTGGGAAGGTTTTAGATGGTTTGTGGGGCTGTGATGGGAGGCAGGGCTGTTCCCAAGGGATGGTGTTCCACTCCAGGCTTGTGCTCAGTGGCTTTTCGAGCGTCTTAAATGAGGTTGATGTTTGCTGGCCTGCTTCCATGCTCATGGCTGAGCCTTGGAGCTGAACAGCAGGAGAGAAAAATTGCCGTGGAGGTTAGAGGTTTGGTAAGTAATGCAGTGCCAAGTGTCAGCTTTTGTGTTTCCTCTCCTTGTCAGAGAAGTCAGGAAATGTGCACGGAGTCAAGCTGGATTTTTAAATAGCAGCACACACCCGAGTAGCGCAGGAGGCTGCGGCTCTCCCTGGAACGGTGCCTGCTTGGGAGAGAGAACAGAAAGTTACAACCCTGATAAGTAATAATTTGAGACTGCGGTGATTATTAGGTGGAGAGTGAAAGTGCTCACTCCAATTACTGCAAAACCACCTATCAAAGGGTTTGATTGATTGAAAGATCAAATAAATACCGGATGCTTGTTTCCTTCACTAGATTTTGCAGGTTTTCCTCAAGGTTTTGTCTTGTGTTAGTGATCAAAGGATGTTTTTTTTCATCTGGTATGTGTTGTGTTGTGTTTCCCATTCCAGTCCCACCGCGCAATTTGGTAATTGATATCGAGAAAGAAACCGCCGTGGAGGGAGAGGAGATCGAGCTGAACTGCACTGCCATGGCCAGCAGACCAGCCACCACCATCAGATGGTTCAAAGGCAACAAGGAGCTAACCGGTAGATGTGTCCTCTCAGCCCCTGGCTTTGTTCAGGGAGCTGAAGTGATTTATGTAATGCTGGGTGTTTGTTCTCTGCTGCCAGTTTAAGGGGAAAAAAAAGTAGAGCGAGCTTCTTTGAGCGCCAGCTGAGGAACAAAGGACTGTGTGGGCAGACAGATTATTCCCTAACGCAGGGGGCTGAACTCCATTTGGTCCTCTGCCTACCTGCCAGCCTCGAGTGCCGGGTTCTGGAGTCCTGCTGTAACTGCAGGTGACCTTGAGGAGCCCGGAGCTGTGCACTGAATTCATTTCTGCATGGCTTGTGTAGCTTTCTGCCCTGTTTTAGGTACGAGAGGGATCGTCTGCGCTTTGGGCTGTAAAGATTTGCAATTCACCTTCACGTCTAGCTCCCTTGTTTGTAGAGCTTTTTCCCTGTGTTCACTTGAATATTCATCTAAGATGGGTTTCTCCGACTCCCCGAAGTCTGGTGGCTCCCAGTACTTGCACATTCAAGTCACTGACTCTGATTGCATGTGACATGCTGTTAGTTTAAGTCTGCATGTAGATGTGAGCTTGGTTGACAACACCTTTGTGCTTTACCCAGTCTGAGACACTGACGGACTCTCTGCAGAAGTCCAGACTCATTACTTCAAACCCACCCCCCTGCAAGGACAGGATAAAATCCTCTCTTTAAGCCCAACACTTCAGAGCATTTGAGCAGGCCACACGCTGGGAGGATGCTGATCCAGGTGGGATGCAAACCTGCTGCCTGGTGAAGTGGTGCCCCGCTGAGTCCCAGCACTGTGGTGTGCAGGGAATGAACGATCCCCTTCTGTTTCCCCTCCCCATAACCATGGGCAGCAGGACAAAGTGTTTGTGCCTTTCTGCCTGACCTATCCGGCTTCCTGATTGAGTTTTCTTGTGTTAGCAGTCGAATCCCAGCTTTGAGTTCTCTGGGAAGAGTGCTGAGCTTCATGTAATACCACCCCACCCTGCTCAGTCTTCAGATATTTTTTTTAACAGAGTAGAGGCTGAAAATTTGGCTGTGAGTTTGTGAATGACAGGAAATGTGGTTTTGCCCATGGGAAAGCTTTTCCTCCAAATATCAAGGGATGTCTGCGTGTGTCACCTGTTTCCCTCTCATATATTATACAGCAATATTTGGTGTGTGGAAGAGCTCTGCTATAGAAGTTACTCTTAGCATTTTGCCTGTGAATTCTTAAATAAAAAGGCACAGATCAGAGAGGAGCTGCGCTGTCAGTGGGTGCTTGCTGAGTTCCTGGAAAAATCCTTTTTCTCCTGTCTTGTCTCGTCTTGTTTTGTCTTGTCTTCCTGCTCTTTTCCATCACAGCATTCCTCAGGCAGCCAGTCCAGAGCTGGGCTCCCCTCCCTCAAACAGAGCCCTGCCAAATGCTCCCACCTATCCATACTACTTTTAATTAATTTAATCTGTTAAATCACTTCTGTAGCTAATTGTTGATTCAGGAGTGGGAGGGGATCTGTAGTCCATTGATTTAAGAGTTTGGGGATTTGGGGATGCCGTTAATCATTGCGGCAACATCGCCTGGACTTCACTTGGCCAGAATCTGGCAGAGAGGAGGACGGGATGGGTGTCCAAGGGGAGCGTGGGCAGGAGGGAGGCGGCCTGGCTTGCAGGGGTGCTGCAGCCTGCCCTCACTCCCCTCTCTCTGTTCCCTGCCCCAGGCAAGTCGGAGGTGGAGCGGTGGTCCGACATGTACACGGTGACCAGCCAGCTCCTGCTGAAGGTGGGCCGCGAGGACGATGGGGTCCCTGTCATCTGCCTGGTGGATCACCCTGCGGTCAAAGACCTGCAGACACAGCGTTACCTGGAAGTCATGTGTGAGTAGCAGAGCCTTTCATTCTCTTAACATATAAAAACTGTGTGCTTGGGAGTTCAGGAGTCATTCCCCTCACGTTAAAATTCCAGCGTCGATGAGGATTTTATCCTGTTACATAGGAATCATAATCACAGTGTAAGGTAACGCTTCATGGGTGCAGCCACGACTTTCCCAGCCCTCCGTGATACCATAAATACTTACCTTTTTTCTCTGATGAAATAACGCTCTGTACGTGGAATTTGCACCAAAGGTTTCTGGCTGGGCTTTGTAATTGTCAGAACAGATTAAATCCATGTATTTTTCTTCTAGCAAGCTACTTATCCATGAAAAGTGCTTCTCTACTCCCCCTCCAAAGCAACTGGCCACGGTGGCGAGTTTACTGGCAAAAACTGGGTATTGTGCAAGAGAAACCCAGTGTTGTGCACTGTGAGCGTTCAGCATCGACTGGATCTGTACATCAGAGTATGGATGTTCTGTGGAATGTGTAGTAGCAGCTCCGATTGAAGCCAGCCTATTTCCTGTACTGCTCCTGGCATGTTCATTGTTAATAATGCATCTCACTTCCCTTAGGAGCTGCTCCACTGTACATGACAGCAGCAAGCAGGTGCCTGGAAATATCTGTGGTCCCAAATGCACCTGGTGGAAATTTGGGAGCTGTGTACACGCATCCCTGTGTTCTGAAACATCTCCCAAAAGCAAAGCGGGGTGGTCCCTACAGCAAGGCCATGTGCTTGGAAAACCAGGCTCTGAGAGAGTTCACAGTCCTTGTTTCTGTAGGGTCCCTTCAATTACATCACATTGAAAGGAGGAGAGGAAGTTTTGTATTAATTTATTTCATCTGCTTCATTATGTAGTTTCATTATGAACATCTTGGTTACAATTCTCGTATCTCCGAAACTAGCGGGAAGTAATGTTCCTGTAATGAGGAAAACAGGAATGATCAGATACTGCCTAAATTGACAGATACGAGATTTCTTGCGACTGTGCTAATGTGTAATTCATTTATGCAAACTTAATGTCCATTAACATTTCTTGTAGAGCTCCATTAGCTTTAATAATACATTAACACCTTTGTGAGGCTTGATCAAATACTTAACGGGGAAGAGCAAAAAATGCCATCTACCCTGTTGTGTGAGGGGATTGGAACTCGCTGGGTTGAAAGGGCGTTGGACAACCTTGAGGCTTCCTTTCAGAAATCCTTCTGAAGTCCCTGTGGAATAGGAGAGGGCCATTGTTTTGGAGGAAAAAAAAGATAACACGTTCTCTCTTCTTCCTCAGATAATTCCCTCCTTGGCCATTTTGGTTTGCAGCCTCAGGGGGTGCCCATGCGGTGAGGGAAAAGCACCCCTAAAGCACAGTTCTTTGTTCAGCTCCTGCACTGGAGGCTCTGCTGCATCCCGTGCTCAGGTTTCTGCCCTTATTGCTGATTTTTGCATCTCCTTGGGCTGTTCCAGAGCTGTTTGTGGGAATGAGGCACAGAGCCTCCTCGGGAGGGAACGGGGATGAGCAGGAGAACGGAGCTCAGACTGATTTGGTTTTATGCTCTGGATTAAACTCTGAGCTTGTTAGAAGTAATTATGTTCCAATGTGGGGACTTGACCCTGTTAACCCAATCTGTTCTTGAGTGGGCAGCAGCAGATGGCCAGAGAGGAGCCCTAGCCCAAGAACTTGTCCTGCCTTGTGACCTTGTGGCTCCAGGACTCCATGGCCTGGAGCATGGCCAGACACCTGCATCTCGTACCTGCTGCTGGGCTTTAGCTTAAAGAAAAGGCAGTTTCAGAGCAAACTCTTACCCTTGAGCTTCTCCTGCCTGACAGTGATGATTTGTTGGCCAGTGGGAGAGTGTGGGCAGGGGGAAGAGCCTCTTGTCCTTGCACACAGGAGTCTACATCAGTGCTCCTATGGAGCCCAGCCCTGGGGAGAGCTGGGGCTCCTGCACTGACACCTTTTTAGTTGATCTTAGATGTGGAATGTGCAGCAGAGGATGCTCCTCCAGCCCCTGCCTGTGCCTGCCACTGTCTGTGGCGTGTCCTTGCAGGCACCCAGCTACCAGGTCTCTGCTGCAGTGACACTTGGAATTCCTTGCTCATGCCGTGTGGGTGTAGCTGCTTTCCCTGCAGCAGGTCACTTACCTGGGCTGCGTGTTCCACTCTCTGCTCCGACATCCCCTCCCCACAGATCCTGCCCGCTCCCCTCACGGGCGCAGCAGATCCGCCCCTTCAGAACATCAGCAGGGCACAAGAAAATGTTTTTCTCAGCAGATGTCGTATTTCTCTGCACTTAATGTATCCAACTGGAGCATGAAATGTGTTGGGGAAGGACAGGAGGATGATGGATGGAGCCTGCTCGGATAATGAGGTATTTTTTGTCTGACTAAATATCAGAGTAGGGAGATATTTTTTCTGAGATGCAACTCAAAAGTTGTGGGACTTGTTTTCCAAAAAAAAAAATTAGAAAACAGCAGTGCTGGGTGTTAACTTGCCCTACTCATAGAATAAGCCATTTGTTGCACATCCACCCTGGCACGGCGTGGCCCATGGTCAAGTTTGAGGAGAACGCTTTCACATGGCTGTGGGGTGTGTTACTGAAAACAAATCTCTGCGAACAAGCAGCGTGACATGTGTGAAACCCTCCCCTGACACTCCTCAAAAGCAGAGCAGGGCTGGACCAAGAGTGCCGAGCACTCGCAGTGGCCGCAGCCCTTCCCTGCCCGAGGAGCAGCCGCAGTCCGTGGCCCTGGAGTGGGAATGCCCCGGGTCTGCTGCAGCCGCCCTCCTCCTGTGGCTCGGATCCGCCAGCGAGAGATGGGAGACCGGTGCGTTGGGTGTAATTTTAGAAAGGAAATGAAGCAACAAAATGCATTAAAATATCATTAAGGAACTGAATGGAACCAGATATTCTGGGAGACGTGCGAGTTGAGCCCTTGTGGTGCGTTTGCTGCTCTCGTTGCGTGGTACTGGAAGTGAGCGTTGCAGCCTGGATTTTGGCCTTTTCTCTGGGCTGGCTTTTTGTTCTTTTCTGAAGTTATAATTACCTGCGCATTCATTTTTGTAATACCTACACGTGTACCTTCAAAGCCTGTCCCAGTGGAGTCTCGTTTGAGCCTCTGCTGTTGTGATAGGAGAACTTTCTGTGCCCAATTATGTTTAAAAACGGCCACACACGTTTGCTGCCACATCTCCAGTAATCCTTACATTTCCGTCCGGTACAAATATTAATTGCATAGTTTGCAGTGAAGTTATTAACATCAATGTAATTTATCATCTGGAGATCGCTAAAAGCGAATAAATGAGTTGTTTTGTTCAGCGAGGTGTTGACCCCTTCAGAAACTTTGATTTAAAGCTATTTTTTTTTTTCTTTTAGTGAATATGAAAAGCACCACAATCAGCCGAGTGTTCAGTTATTTGATTTTCTGGGGCATTAGCCACTCTTGTTTGTGACATTTCCCAGTTGGGTGCTCGTTTGTGAGCTCATTAATAAGGTTTTCTCGGAGGAATGTTGTTGGGAGCACGGAGCGTGTGGGGCAGCCGGGGCTCTGCCATTTGAGGCATTAAGCAGCAGAGTGTGCTTAAATATTAAAAGAGAAGTGTTTATCCCCAAAATGCCTGTCGGGCTCTGGCATTCCTTTTCCCACAACAAGCAAGATGATTAAATTGCTTTTGTTAAGGGTGAATTTTGCAGAGTTGTGTTTGGGGCTGACAGGCTCTTCCAGACAAGCTGTGATCTGCCAGTCCCGCTCATTCCTTATTTTAGACACGGGATCTATTTATTGAATAGATTTCTGTATTTTGGCTGAAAATCAGCAGTGCAGCCTCTCGTCCTTGTCAGAGGTGAGGAGCAGGCAGGGGATTGCCAGGCTGGGCTGGCTCTGACGCAGAGTGCATTCCTGATGAGCAGCCCCACTGGATTTTGGAATAAAGGCGGCTGTTGTTTACACCTGAGGATCAGTGTTAACTTTGCTGACTTATTTTAATACTGAAAAATACATTTTCCCTGCTCATCCCTGAGTGAGATCAGAGACTCCCACCAGTCGGTTTTTTTGAGCAGCTCTCCTGGACACAGAGGAGAGCAGGCACGAGAAGCAGGATGAAGCAATGCCCACCTGAAGGGAGATGTGTAAAGCATTATCTGGGAAATGCTGAGGCTGGATTTACCTACAGCGGGCAGGAAGACGGCTCAGCCCGCAGATCCTGCTCCCAGGGATGCCATCTGGCATCGGGTTTGCCAAGAGGTGCGTCAGCAGTTCACGCAGGGATCAGAAAACGGATTTTAAACTCGGACCCAGCTGGCAGAGGCCAGAGCCCGCTCGGCTGAATCGCTGGCAGAGTCCAGGTTGCCGGCTTCTCTCTTGGCTGGGCTCTGCCGCTGCCAAAAACACCACGTGCTGGTTTCCCAGCGCTTGGGAAGGAGCTCTTGGCTGTTCCCAGCCTCAGCAGGGAGCGTGTCCTCTGGGAAGGGGCTGTTGCCGGGGTGGTCAGCGAGGGTCCCGCGGCCGAGCCCCCGAGCATCGCGGCACCCTCGCCAAAGCTGCCGGGTGCCGGCCGTGGGGCAGTGAGCTCGCCCTCCTCGAGACCGTGGGCTAGCCTGATGAAAGGAAATAATAGGCTTAGGCTTTTGTAAGGCCCCGAACTCGGTGTAATGTTTTATCTCGGCTGATTAATGACATCTAAGCATTATCGATGAAGTGCATGTTTAAATGGATTAAGAAATCACTAACTGGCAGATCTCAAAGGATAGTCATTAGGGAGTAATCAGCAGTGCTGGTATTTTTAGAGGGAACGCAGGGGCCTGGGTGCTTGGCCTGATGCTGTTCAGTTGAAGCATTTGAAGTTCTTAAAAAGTCATTGTTAATAATCTTTGCTGATGGCACAAAAATGGGACGAGCAGCTAAAAAAAGGAAGAACTGGGACAAACGCAGAATAACTGGAGTGGTTTGGTAAGTTCCCAAGCATGGAGTTGGAGAGCTGTTGAAAGTCAAGGGATGCAGGCTTTGGTTGGCCTGTGGCTTGCTGAGGGGAGGTGAGGGTTTTGGGGTGCACGGGCTCTGGGGGCTCCAGCCCCCAGCAGATCTCGGTGCACGCGCACGCACCGTGCCTGTTGTGAGAGAAATCTCATCAAATGCAGAATGGCTTTGTAATAAGTTTTTCAAATTGGCTGCTGCTACAGTGTAACCTTTAGACGACTGGTATTTAACCTTGTATATCACTCTGAGCTTTTGAATGAATTTAGCTTAATAAAGGTGCCTTATTAAATTACGAGGCTGGTTTTTTTTTTTTTTAAGCCGCTAGAAAGAGGCGTAGTAGGAAATAGCTGTGGGTTGTTGGGTCTAATTGGCTGCCATGGAGCACGCAGGGCCTCGGGTGCACAGATGCAAGTGTTTATTTTTATGTAACAATCCAGTGGTGTGGTGTTATGAAGCTCCAAGTAGAGGATTTCGGGGTGCTGGAATGCAGCTGGTGAGCCTGATGAAAGCCTCTTGCCCGGTGTCCTGTGCCCAAGGTGGTCATCACCCCGTGTTACAGAGCTGCAGACATCACTGCTGGAGCCTGTGCCGTGTAGCAGGGTGGTGGCAAACGGCTGGAGCAGGCCTTGCAACCAGCAGCGCTGTCCGTGTGTGCTGCTAAATGTCACAGAGCCGGGCTGAGGGTCCCAGGGCGCTCGGCATTTCACAAACCTGCGCTCGGAGTCCATCATCTGCAGGAAATACACTGACTTGGTGTGAGGCAGGGTGTGAGCACTGGAAGTAGAATTTAAGGTTGTCTAAAGGCACAATGTCCTTAAACAAAGGGGAGAAGACACCACCGCCCCTCTAGATTTCTGAGTGACTTCTTTTTGCATTCCGTGAGCCTAATGCCAGCTGATTCTCTGGAGCGTCCGGCCATCCCTCTGAATCCTTCAGGCTCAGGTACATTTTCCTCAGTGCTGTCTGCAGTTCCCAGTGTGCTGGCCAGTCCTTTGCTGTGGTAATTCTGTTAGGAAGCTCTTGGCTTCAGCAGGGCTGGCACACGTGCCAATTAATCCAGGTTCCTGTTGCAGGTGACGCCTCGACAGTGCTCGGATCCAAATGGGACGGGCTCACTTCTACATCGTTGGGTTAATGAAATCCGTGGGGCTGGAAAGTGGCAGTGGAAGGGCCTCACCCAGCCTGGTGGGAGCTCATGGAGTTGGCAGTTTGTTCTCATTGCAGTGAGCCTGGTGTGTTCCTCCTGATTTCCATAAGTAATTGTCATTAGTAAACAGCTCATTAGAAATACTAAACTCACCTAATGGAAAGGGGATGCAAAAGGAGGTGTTGCAGTCCCTGTGTGCCGAGTAAACTGGGCTGGGGAGGTTTCCTGCTCCTTCCCATGCACGTTCCTGGCACGGGCTGGCGGTGCTGCTGCAAAGCACATCGGAAACGGGGCGCAGGTGGCTGTGGGGGTGGGAGTTGGGGACGGGAGTGGTGAGTGCAGTGCTGAGGATGTGGAGGCTGATTTATTTCCTGCGTAACACCGGGGTGGACTTGTCCTGCCGTGCTCCCTGTGCAGAGCTATTGCCACCCCAGGGCTGGAGGGCGTTTCCAGGTGCACCAAAGCTGCCCCATTTCCAGTGGGATTGGGACTTGTCCCCTCAGCAGGTGACACCCCAAAGGGCTGCCACCGCCCCCAGCCCAAAAGGACACCCCAGCTCCAGAGCTGCAGGAAGCATCTGTAACAGGGATTAGTTGATGAAATGTTGTGGTAGAGTCATCTCAGGAGAGGATTTACTTGTGTAGCTTATTCCATTACTGGAAATTATGAGAGTTTAAATTGGTTAAATCCTGACACGCGGGTTTTTTTTTCCTAATCTCTATTATTCCATAGGAGGCATGTTAATGAGTTAAACACAGTTAATAAAATGCAGCCAGCCAATATTTAGGGTAGCAGTTACTCTCAAAGGAAATAGAAACATTTAAATGGTTTCAACCTTTATGCATACTGATTTTTTTTCCTTCCTTTGTTCCTTACAGTTGAGTAAATTCCTGAAAAATATCTATGGCTTAATGGCACTTGTAGCCTTGAATTGATTTCCTGCACTGATAATGTTTTAGCTACAGCTCAGATTGCATTTTTAATCTCTGTTTCAGTCATGAGAGGTAATGAATTTTTTAATTGTGGACTCTAGGTTTGTGGTTTGGCTCTTTTTTTCCCTGCAGGGTCTTACTAAAGTGTTTTTGAGTCGGCTCCCTAACTATCCATTCTTTAATTCTCTGTTTATTGTAGGATTTAGAGGAGCTTCGTCTGGACGAAATACAGCCCCCTGTTGTTTACACAGAGGCAGCGGTGGCTGTGGCTCTGTTTGTGTCTCTAACGAGCATCTCTTGTCCAGCCTAGCACGTTAACACTCGCGGACTCCGGGGCTTGCGGTGCAGGAATTGCTGAGACGCCACAAAACCCTTCCGCTCCGGGCACCGCGCGTCTCTCCAGCTTCCCGTCGGCACGAAGGCCAATGAGTTCCTTTCAGCTGGAGCGAGCTCGGGGATGAGCTGTGCAGCAGGAGGCCCTTCCCGGGCAGCGCGGTGCCGCGGCGGGTGCGCGGTGCCGCCAGCTCCACTTCTCCTGCTGCCGGCACCGAGCGGGCGAGGGGGAGCGCGGGGGCGGCCCCGGGGCTCACCGAGCCATCTTTTGTGTCCTGCAGATAAGCCTCAAGTGCGGGTTTCTCAGAATTACCCCTTGCAAGGCCTGACGAGAGAAGGGGAGCCGCTGGAGCTGACGTGCACGGCCTTTGGAAAGCCACAGTAAGTTGGACCCTTCCCAGGGATGGCCCAGGGCGGTCGGTGGTGACGGGACGTTGCGTGGCCGCTGTTCCCGTTGCCATTCTCTGCTGCGAAGACAGTGTCCCCTAGTGAAGGAGACAGATGCTTCCTGCACCCAAACATCTGCTGACCGCTGAAGACATCTGGTTTGGTTTGCGTTTATTCCTGTACACCAATGGCCAAGGGATTTCCGCTGGAGGAGCTCCTAGGAGAGCTCTTCCTGGCCGCCGTGCAGCAGCCTTCGGGTGCAGAAGGGAAAGGCTCCCAGTTGGACACCTCTTCCCCCAGGGAATGGCGTGGGTGGCATTAATCTGCAGTGAATCTTGGGTTTGGTTAATCTGCAAAAGCAAGGTCAGGGGCTGCAGTTATGGCCCCAGGAGGTGCCGGTGCAGGGACGCCAGCTGGGCACCGCAGCACTGAGCCCTTGGGGAAGTGGGATGGGTCCCAGGTAAGGCAGTCCATCCTTCTGCTCATACTGACTGTGTGATGCTTTTCTTCCCCCTTGGTGCCCCGTGTGGTTTTTATAGAACACCAGTTTTATTCTCTCTCCTCTTCTTGCCAAGCCCTTGAGGCTTTCTTAGGCAGTTGAAGAAATTTATGCATCAGGAAAATCCTGGCAAGGGAGGGTAGATTTTCTCACACTTTCATTGCTGTTCTAATTTAAGTTTTGTTGGCTTTATTTTTTCTTTTTTTTTCAAAATACTTTCTCTTCCACTTGGATTTATGGCTGTCAAGTATTTACTATCCTTCTTTATTTTCATCATGTCCATAAGATTTCTGCAAACATCCCTGAGATCTGTCAGTGCCTCCTTGGCAGCGTGCCCAGAGCTGGGGCATGGGGAGCTGGACCCCATCCAGCGCTGTGGGCAGGGCAGGCTGGGGAGGCTCAGGCTGCCCTCATCCTCGCTGGTAGCCTACGTCCCCTTCCACAGTATTTGCTTGGTTCCCATAGTGCTTTCTTGATTCCCACTTCCCAGTTTGTTCTGTTCGGCGCGAGGCCAGTCCCTTCCCCGTGCATCAGAGGCTGGCACGTCCCCGCTGAATTCCGTTTAGTAGCTATTCCCTGCTCAGAGCCTGCCAAGCCCCTTTGCATTCCTGCTCCCGTGGGTACCTGCAGTGCCTCCCATTTGCTATCAGCTGGGAATCTAATGAACAGGCTTCTCTACATTTTTTCCTTGCAGGCTTTGAGTAAGACATTCCCATGTTAAATAGGACAGACACATCTCCCTGGCAGCTTGCCGCTGCACGTTGCGTGGTGCTGGTGATGTGCTGGGAATTGGCTTCTCTAGGTCACTTCACCTGGGTCTCCCAAAGCTAAGAAAATACACAGTAAAATAATGAGCTGGGTTTGGCTCCATCTTTGTAAGACAAAGAGGTTTCATGAAGTCTTTTATAGAGANGGGGGGGATTCTCCAGTTAAGCAAAGTAATTTCTCTGCAAAATTTGGCAACATAAATATTGGGGGAAGAAAGCTCAGAGGGAAAAAAGACCAGAGAGGAGAAATTTCTATATGGTATTTATACAGATATTTTGTTAGATTAGACACAACCCCCTAAAACTACGACAGAAGTGGGAAGATGCTGAAATGGTCACTTGTGGGGCACCCAGGGACACACTTCTCTGAACAGCAGCTGCTGTGTCATGTACCAGCTGGGAAAAAACCTGGGGACTCCACAGCACAAAGAGCCCTTCAAAAACTGTAGCCAGGAGCATCCAAACCCTTCCCACCCATATTGAAATTAAGCTGCATTTGGGCTCTCTGAGAGTTTCTGCTGCTCACACCGTGGCTCGTGCACAGAACACCGAGCCCGTGTCCTAAACCAGTCAGCCAATGCCCAGCATGCTTGGTGCTGGATCCATCCAGTGGCATGGCTGGGATGTTGAAGCATCAGGAGCTTCTGCATCATGTCTGTCATGTACTGTTTGGACCCAGGGAAAAGCCTGAGCTGTGGGATACCTCTGGCAATATGAAGTCCCACTTGCCAGCCTTGGAGTAGGCAGGCTGAGAAATGTTGTGCTGCAGGAAACTCCCCTTTAAGAGGAGTTGAGTGGCCTGAAGGATGGTGGAATTTCCTTGCTAAGAAAGAGCTGATCTGTCGCCTCACTGCTGCTTAAAGACGTAAAAGTAATAGATGCTAAACACCCCCACAAGCTCAAAAGACCCGACCCCCCCCCCAAACCCCTTCTGCGCTTCCAGTCTGTACCAGCTCTAACAGACCAGGCTCATTTCATTCCCTGAAGGATGCAGACCCCCTGCCCACGTGGGTATCACCAGTGTGGGGTGCAGGAAGTGGCTGTCAGGCGGGCCGGGGGACAGGAGAAGGGCTGGAACTCCCTCAGTGCACAGCACAGCCCCTGCTGAGGTCTCCAGGTCCCTGGCAGCTTGTGGAAGGGTTCAAACTTGACAAAACCTTACTTGTTCTGCTGTCCAGCTCTGCCCTCAGAGCACCCCGTGGATGAACACTGAGTCTGTAGCCTCAGAGCTTTCAGGTTTGCTGAGTAAGCGAATGATTAACCACTAATGAACTTTCTTCCTGCTTGCATTAGTGTTTTCAGAAAATTTAAGCTCTGGATACAGTTTCCTGTTGGGTTAAAATAAATTTAAATTGAGGAAGCCCGACAGCATCTGGGCTTGAGTAGTGCAAAAAAGTATGTGTTGTTTCTTTACAGTTTTTCTTGGTTTGGGCTTTCTGTCTGTGGATGAACTTTTGAAGATGCCATCTTGACCATAGGAAAATAGTAATGTGACTGTTTCTTTTTCTCCCTCCTCTGTAGGCCTACGGACATGAGGTGGTTAAGAGTAGATGATGAGATGCCTCAACACGTTGTAGTGTCTGGTTCAAACCTTCTCATTAGTAACCTAAACAAAACAGATAATGGTACATACCGCTGTGAGGCTTCCAACGCGGTGGGGAAATCACATGCGGATTACATGCTGTTTGTATACGGTACGTGAGAAAAACCACCGTTCTTCTAGACTCGTTTACACGTAATTGCAACATGCCCTGCTCGGAAAAGCTGTGACAGAACTTAACATTTGCTCAATGCCAGATTTGCAGGCAGCTCCTGACGGCCCCGACGCTGTGCTGGGCTGGGGCAGGGGCTGGGGAAGCGCTGGGGTGCTGCTGGGGCTCTCGCTGTGTGCATCGGGCACAGAGCCTGTCCCAGCTTCGGGGAGCTCCCACCCCGGGCTGCCAGCTGAAGCCTAAGGAAAAGCCAGAGCAGGGGCGTGGGGAGAACAGCAGTTCTCCTTGGACTTCTCAATGATTTCTTGTCCTTCTGGTAACGCCTCTTCCAGTGGCCTTGAACAATGGTCCAAGGGGTCATGATCCTTTCACTAGCAAGTTAATCAGCCAGCATCCCCAGATAATTACAAAGCAGTAAATAAACTGGAGGAATGAGATGCCTTCAGCCTGTCTGTGCAGCTGGGCAGACACTAAAACATGCCTCAGCATCTTTTAAAGCACTGTTAAGTACCTGCTCTAATTCTTTGTTTCCTCTGCGTTACTTGGGCATTGCTGTAAACCTCAAGCTCCTGCCATGAGGTGTTGCATGGAGTGGAGATTTCAGGAGGCACTTGCAGAGCGATCCCCCAGTTTAATGACGAGCTGCTCCTTGGGCTGCATATTTAACTTCTCTTTGTTAAGGGCGGTTGCGTGTGGCTGGGCTGAGTTCTCGGTGGGTCTTGGTCTTTTCTGACCTGAACGATGCTACGGTGCCACTCAGAGGGGACAGAAACTTGGTCTGAAGTTTGTTCCATGCAACAGCCGCCTGAAGCTCTGCAGTCTGAGCTCTCTGGTAGTTGCTCTGATCCTGTCAAAGAGTGGAGAACCTCCCATACCTCTTCAAATGCCACCTCTGCAGGAGTGATTTTAAGCCCAGTCTTAGAAAGTCCCCTAAAGACTCAAGGTAGCGACAGCTTTGAGCTTATAAAAAACTCATGTACCCCATCATATGGGTAGTTTTTCTACTGCCTCCCATTCCACAAGACTCCAGTTTACAAAATGAAGTCAGATACGCATTTATGATTGGTAATCTGCATGCTCACAATATAAAAAAATCCACTTGTTTACATCAGTGTTGCAAGAAACAACCAGTGTTGCAGAGAGCAGAGCAGTTGGAACAGGACACAGGTAGTTCCCCACAGGATGGAAACCACTAAAGCTGCTGCCATAAAGCAGCTGTGGGGTGGATGTAGTTCTGTGTACCCATCCTGGGCCAGGGCAGGGCTGGAAGAACCTCCCCAGCGTCCTGAGGTTTAGAGCTCGTGGGAAATCTCACATAATTACGCTGCATTTTGGATGTGAGCGAGAATAGACAGCTCAGGACTTCCTTGGGGTTGCTTCCTCTTGGGACTAAATCCCCAGGAGGAGAGCCAAGATAGCATTACTTGGAAGGAGATGCAGGTTCCCAGGGGATGGGGACCTGTGGGTTCCAGCTGAGGCATCTGGCAGATGTGTTGCCCGTGTAGGGGAGGGCTGCTCATGGGCAGAGAGGGTTTTTACACACCCCATCATCTCCAGTTCCTACACGTTTGGGAGCATCCCGCTAGGCTCTGCCACTCTGGACAGATCAAAGAATCCTTTTAACCCTCGATTTAAAAGGGACAAGTCCAGAGTGGGGAGGAGGGAGTGGCTGGGCTGTGGCTGTCAGCTGAAGCCTCCCGGTCCAGAGCCCAGCTGGAGCTGCCCCTGAGGGGGATCAGCAAGGGGGTCTCGCCCCGCTCAGGGGTGGAGCACACCTCTGGCACCTTCTTTTCCCAGCGGGAGCAGGCAGCTGCCCAGCAGCAGCGGGCTGGGTGTCCGCGCGGCCGCGTCTCCGCGGGCACGGCGCCAGCCTGGAGGCAGAGCTGCCCAGCCACGCCAGGGGGGAGCTGGGGGCTGCAGACACCGAGCAGGGCCTGACACAGCCCCGGCAGAGGCAGCGCTCAGCCAGTCCCCTTCCAAAGGGACATCTCTGCAGGGTTTGACGTGGCTTCCAGCAGCTGAGCTGGGCCAGGCACCTTCCCAGCTGCCCACGTGGCATGGGGATGTACATTGACACACGCTGGAAACACGCTCGTTTCTAAAATTCATTCTGTGCTTTTCCTCCCCGTGGGCGTGGGCAGATGCGTTGCTAGAAACTTCCAGCTCCATTAGCACTCCAGCTTTTTT